>RJLU01000014.1:638-575135 GCA_005356885.1 Cercospora cf. flagellaris | reverse complement strand
AATACTTTATCTAGGAGAACCTTATAAAGCTAGGAATAACTAAGGAGATAGCTAATTCTACTCTCTTACTAATAGATAGTTATAATAGTCTAAGACTAATAGGCTTATATAATAAGAGAGGGAATAAGATAGAGTACTAAAGCTAAACTAGTACCTAGATATAGCCTATAGTTATAATAAGACTAGATATTACTTTCTCTCTTAGGAGGCTAAGCTTATATATTTTAGACCTAGCTAAGAGATACTTGCAAGCTCTAAAGAAACTAGCAAGATACCTAAGATTATTCTAAGACTTAGGATTAATATTTAGGAGAAATAGGGGAAAGCTAATAGGGTATTTAGACTCTAACTATATAATAGATAAGGCAGATAGAGTCTTAATCCTTAGAAGTATCTTCTTCCTTTATAGAGCCCTAGTTTCTTAGATAAGTAGAAAGCAGAAGTCTATTATAATATTAATAATAGAAGCTAAGTATATAGCTATAAATATATATACAAAGTAATCTTAATTCCTAGTAGCACTCTTAAGAGAGATAGACTATATAGGATTAGTAGGAGAATGCCTATTCTAGCTAACTATTAAAGCCTATCCTAATATAGTAAAAGAGCTAAGGCTAGTATAAATAATAGGAGACAATTAAGCAGCTTTAACCCTTATTAAGAATATATATACTTATAAGAGATCTAAATATATTAATATTATATATAACTATATTAGATATCTCTAGTAGCAAAGAAAGGTTATAGTAGAATATATTCTAATAAAAGAGATAGTAGCTAATAGCCTAACTAAACTAAAGAATAGGCTATAGTTTTAGAAGTTTATAAGATAACTCTAGCTTATATAAGGAAAAGCAAAAGATTCCTGCCCTAACTATAGATTAAACCCTAGACCTTAGGAGGGCAAAATAAAGGATCTAATCTATATAGGCTAAGTATTTAACTATATAGACCGAAAAACTAAGCCTAGGAGTTGCACTATAGGAGAAGTAGCTTACTATACTTAATAAGTAATTAGGATCTAGAGATCTATATATAGTTAAAAGGAAGGCCTTTAGGCAAAGCAAAATAAGCAAATAAGACCGAGTAATCGGCCTATTTACTTATAATACTAGGTTAAGGAGTTAAACTAAAATAGATTAGGTATATAGCTCTAACTATATAACTATAGTACCTAATAACTTATTATAATTTAGGGATAGTTTTAAATGCAAAAAGATGCAAAAGAAGTAACTAGTATAGGAATTAAACTTATAACCTCTTACTCCCTATCGTATAGCTAGCTTCTCTATAGAGTCCGTAATATAGGGATACTATATGCTTCTCCCTCTACTAGTAGGCTTCTATAGGCAGGTATTATTACTACTAGACTAACTAGCTAGGGATAGGAGTAGGGGAGGTTAGGGCTAACCTTATAGTATTGCTTAGAAGCAAAAGACTATCTAGCCTAAGTAGGAGTATTAGAAAGTGCAGTCTAGTTAGATATTCTAAGAGACGCCTTAGGGATTAGAATTAGGTAATATAGGTTATATAATACTAGGTTATATAACTTAGCTAATACCTATCTTAGGAGTAAGATATAACCTATAACTAACTAATATAATTAACTTAGTTAGTTCCTACTTATCGCCTCTACTTCTACTGCGTATTATACCTATAATACGAGCCTATCCGACGCCCCTGCACGATAGGTATCTATATTCTTCGACCTACCTTTCTATAACTTTATATAAATTAATTATCTCTATAGTAGCTAGGTTAAATTTTAGACTATATAGTATCTTATACTCTTTAGTATATAAGCGCGTTACTTAGAAACTCGACGATACGACTCTTAATATATATATATAACCTCTTAATAACTTCTTATATACTCTATACTACTACTAGCGTATTAGGGAATCTATAGAGTCTATTTATACGATAGTTACGACTACTTCGATATACTATTATATATATAATATATACTACGTATATATATACTATACCTACTATACCTACTATAGTTGCGATTCGCTAGCCTTAGTAGAACTTTACTTAGTCCTATAGCTTTCTTCTAGTAACGATATCTCGTAAATAGTAATAGTAGCTATAGATTTTCTTTTAATAGTCCTTAGCGATTACGCGACTCTTCTATATATCTAAAAATTAGCGTATTCGAGCGCTATCTTACTATCCGAGATTTAGAGTCGAAATTAAATAATCGGATAGGAGACCCTAGGGAATTTTTATATAGTAGTAGTAGAGCTATAAATAATCGAATAGGCATTTAAGACTATAGTATACTAGGTAGCCTATTCGGGTTCGGGTATAAATAAACTCGAGTCGAGTTTAGTTAGGAATTATAGGTAGATACCGATTCCTAGCTCTTAACCGCTCTTTACTACGACAAGTAGCTCGAGCGTACCGAGCAGAATTACCGAGATCTACGTTTAGTCGTTATTGGAAAGTAATGGGAGGCAGCAAAGAGACCTCGAAAGAGCGGGAATGCATGGGAAAGGGCTGGATAGCAGACTTCTGCTTGTAGAGCAGGAAGCTCGAGCTCGCGGCGCCTGCTGGGTGTGCGTGGATTCATATAGATGACTACGGAATGCCACCATGCATCAAGGGTTAGCTTTGCTCCCACAAGAGTCGACCTGTTTCTTCTGCAGCGCTATATCGCCAGCCCGACTTTCGACTTCAGGCAGCATTTTGTCTGGGCCTTGCGCCCTTGTTCGCCGCTCATATCGCAGACAGCCGTGGATTCATCACACACCTCACTTGTTGAAACGACGGACAGCCAACTCACGCCCTCGAGATGCAGCATCATCCTGATGTTCCTGAACCGCAATTTTTGCCCGCTCTCCTGCCTCAAAGGCATCCTGCGCATTCCCTGCAATTTTCTCGCGCAGCCAGTCTCCCATGAACCCACCATCCTGAATTTCGGCTTTCTCAGCACGGTGCGCAAGCGCAATGAGTCCCTCCAACCCGATATCGTCAAGCTTCGCCTTCTCCTCCGGGGTGGGGGCTCGATCATCGAGGACACTCGTGTATGTATGCCTGTCCGTCTTCACGCAATAGTCCCAGAAGCAGCTGTCGGGCTTTACGATCAAGAACAGTTTCTTCGGGGTGCCATGATAGAGAAATCTATCGAGTCCGTCGATCTGCCCACGGAGATCCCAGTGGCGCGGGCCATCCATTACGATGCGAATGTCTTGCATCTGCTGGAGGGCTTCGTCCGACAGTCTCTTGAGAGCTCCGAGAAGATACGAAAGCGACCCGAATTGAAGGTATTGCCATAGAAGACAGGCAGCGCCTCGCGACGGAACTGTTTCGAAACGCGCAGAATAGCGAGCGTCTTGGTCAGACTCTCCAAGGTGATATCGTTGTCTGGTTTGAATCGATATCTCGCGCTGCATGAATCCTCCACATCGTTAAGAGACACGACGCCCAGCAGCCTCTCCGCTCCATAGTCGCGATCTGACGGGGTGCGACTGAGGGCCAAACCTGGCTTTGGGTATACCAAAACCATTTTGAAGATCTTCTCACGAAGCTCTGCCGGCAATCGCATGAAGTGGAAGATGCCTTGTCTCTGAGGCTCGACCCGGTCGCGCAGGTAGAGGCGCGTGGCAGCGGGGGCAACGCTCAGCTCCGCGCCATAGATTCTGCGGCCGGTCCACATGCTGTTTTGATCAATCCCATCAAGACAGTTTGGGTGATCGAAATCCACCAGGGACAGAAACAAGTCCGAGAGGGGATCGATATACTCGCCCTCCTTGTTTGTCACTCGGAGCCAAGCATTGTGTGAGCATGCGTACTTAGCTTCCTGACCGTAGTACGCGAACGTGTCGAGGATCTCCTCATAGAGCTCCTGAAGCCAAAAGGCTCTCTCGTTGATGGCCAGCATGATCACCAAGAGCTCACCCATAGTGAATGGGGGCATTTTCAGACTATTTCGCCATGGCTTGATCAGCTCAAGCACATCTTCTCTCAGTGGACGTGGCTCGACAGTAGGCTGAAACCGCAGCGCTGGGCGAACAGGCTGAGATGGATTCTGCACGGTGTTTCCCATGTCGGTAAGTGATGGAAGGCCGGAATTGGCTCTGCTGGCAACTCGAGTGTTCGAGCAGAGGTCGCACTGCCGGCGAAATTGTGGTGGGTCACGGCCGCAGTACGTTGTGCCGGTTGGTGGTGCCGCGAGTGCGTTGTGTAGACTGGAGAGAAGACGACAGAGGTATTGCAATCCGCAATGAAATTGTTTGGAAGCGGAAGTGGCGATAGAAAGGGGAGGATGTTAGAGTCATGCGCAGGATGAGTCAGCGAAGGCGAACGGGTCGTAACCCAACCTCAACCATCAACTCAAACGGTGTGCCACGTGATAGAGGATATTCACTTCCAAGCACCAATGACGGCCGACATTGCGCTTCCACGCAGGCAGCATTCGGCATTCACTCGACAATTCAAGCTCGATCCCGTACTTTCTCATCAGAGCCGCGTTCCTCTGATTATCCAGATCAAGTTGCCGAACAGCAAGGCTGACGAGAGTCACCGGCGTCGAGAGAGTGCCACAATCAATGGACTTCTGGGGAGCTCGATCCCCGTCAGAGCAAGAATCCAGACGATGCGGAGTACTGATATTCTGACTTCCTGATCGCGAACAGACTAGCTTGCCCAATAACAGCGCGGCTGCTCGTTTGGGCCTGAGGATGAGTTTCGGAGGGTGACGCTGCATTGCAACCGATTCCGGACAGAGTTTCGAAGGGTCGAGATCCACTCCAAGCGGCCCAGCATTAGGACCGCAGACGGGATACTTGGTGACAATTAGGCAGCGGGTATTACTTCCCCAGCGGCTTGAAGGAACTCTGCATCGGTTACAGTGGTACACTTCCATTGCTCAGACTCTTATGCATACCCGCAAGGACCAATCCGGTCTTGAGAAATGCACCCACCCTGAGCTATTGTTGCAAGGCACATTATTGATAGCCTTAGAGTCATGCCAAGCCACGTCAACTCAAAGCCCGAGTCTCTCGTCAACGGAATTGCAGATGCTCAACATTGTCCAAGAAGCACTACTTATGATGACAAGTAGGGTAGATCAAATAGCTGGTGGAAAAAGCTGCAACATAATCTTGATCACTTGCAGCCGCCGCAAAAGCTAGAGAACGAACTTCCCGTATTTTTTGGAGAGCGCTGCGTTCAACGCGACATCAAGACAGCCCTGTACTGCGTCGACTTCTCTGCAGTATGTGGCCAATCGTTCATCCCACAAACAAGAGACTGCTGTCACGGGTTCCCATCAAGCGTGCAAGCAAATCTCACCTCAGAAAACCGACATGGGATACCTGCTCATTCAATCCTTACTCTTACACACTGCAGACGTTTGTTTGTGGCAGCCCTCAAGCCCTAACTTTAGCACGCGGCTATTGTTCGGGCACCGTACATCCGGATTCCTCGGCGCCATAGCAATTGGATATGATTTCAAGATGGAGACCTTCCCTGTCACTCTGAGCGGTGACCAAAGTGCCCAATATTATCAAAGCACACAGCAGGGTCCATCGTCAGCGCTCTGGTAAGCAGTAGCATACATGACCTGATGTTCAGCGAAACAGGAGATGGCCGTATGTCTGACGAACAAGAGTGGACATACAAGGAAGCTTGTCTCTGCAGAAGCACGAGTTTGTACGGACAGCGCGGGCGTCCATGTGGGAACTACACTCTAAGAAGCTGATGCAGGAGTCATCTCTCTTGTAACTCTTGCGACCAATACCTCTCGATATCGAAAGAGAGAGAGAAAGGCTATAAGGACCGTCCACTAATCAGCCGAGCTATTCAATGACATGCCATGCAATATCCTTGCTCGAATCTGGTACCATACATCTTAGACCGCAGATCTACAGTAGGATCTGTGTAGGGCAGAGGGACCACATGTGCCGCAGGCCGTGTCGGATCTTGGCTTATCGACAGCCGATCTCCTATTGATTCTACTGCTGGATAGTTCTCACATCCGTAAACCCTTACAGTCATATAGGGTACTAGTGTGATTGGCAACATGCCCCACGACCGGGAAATCGTCAACTATAAGTACGACCAACGCATCTTCTCCTTGATCACTAATCTTCAGCTTACCTTCACTCACTCACTCGCCCGCAGTCATTCATTGATCACATTTCTGCCATCATGCAGATCTCATTCATTCTTTTCTCGACCTCCCTGCTGGGAAGTGCTTTGGCTGGTCAAGGCTTCGCCAAGAGGGGAGCAGGCCAGAATCTTGGAATGTCGCTCGTCCGACGAAGTGCAGATTGGCTCAAGCGGGATAATACTGTAATGTGCCCTCTGATTCGACCAAATGTCGTTCACTCGTAGAATGCAGCCAACTAATCAATTCGTTCGAGGCAGTGCTCCACTGATGCTGATTGTGCTGGATCCAAGAATGGAAACACCTGCTACGACGATTACCCTCACGATGAATTGTGCTCCGATGGCGCATGCTACACTATCGTATGAGAGACGAAAGCTAGGTGCCGTAGTCCACACTGACAACGTGGTAGCCCAAACCTAGCAAGGAGTATTGCGATTGTGTCGTGTCGCAGGATCCGTATCCTTTGCTCACCTGGTGCACCAATGTAAGCAAAGGTGTGAGAGAACCGTATTTTTCACGTCTGACTACGTTACCAGGGCAAGACTGGACTGCAGCAGGAAATCTATTGCGTCTGGGACTGTGGCAGCGACGAAAAGTGCAAGAAAGATCAGAAGAACCCATGCGAGGGCAAGAACTAGACAATGAGACGTCATCGATGGCATTTACATGTCCCAACAGACCTGGCGTGATGCCAAGTCGGTCTTCTTACTTCTAGCATCAGGATGTTCTGCAGTCACAATTGTGGCATGTACTGATGAAGATCGTCCAATTTGCTCGCCTATCTTCGCTTCACATTTGCATGTAGTTTCAACCGAATCTCACACACTACAGCTAACTCCTACGGCATGCAATGAGCCATTTCCAGACGGCGATCGCGCTGAATTTGCGGGATCAACAGAGCGCCGAGTGAGAGTCGATATCAGTCTCATGATCAGATCTCAAAGTTCTCACATGCAGGAGAAGGGAACTAGTTGCTAAGACTGCAACTCTGTGTCTCGGTATTCAAGATGTCTCGTCAAGCCTGACGTGAGTAAGATCGCTCATCTTTGTGCCACTACAGCACACTGGAGCACCCCGAACATGTGGAGGAATCGATTCACAGCGTTGCCAGTCTTCTACTACTAATATCCCAATATCATAGCTCTTTTTCGCAATGCATCGTGGGCCAGTTGCTACCCAGCGTGGGAGCCATACGCATCGATCATCGGCTCTAGTGTTGAGTGGCTGGAACCAAGACCTCATTTCCTGTCAAATGTTCAACTCTCTTCCGCTTCTACCTTGGGGTCGTATTCCATCGACTCTTCCCAATCTATTTGTCCAGGCGAGACGTTCCGCCGCCGACCGCAGCAGCACCTGATATCGCTGAAGAACAAACCAGCAACGGGCAACTGTAAGCCCGCGGCTAGCAGACCTGTTAGAGATATTCCTGTCCATACCATGCCAAAATAAGATGCCGGGCCTTGGTAGTCCAAAATTAACACGACAATGACTGTGTTTGGCAAAGCCGAAAGCCCTGAGACGGATTCAGTGCACGACTCTCGCGGCAATGGGATCGATACGTACCGTGACACAGAAGACCAAGACCAGAGATGGCTTCCGCAGTCAACCTGCGACTATGCTGAATGCTCGCGCGGCCGCGTGCTCTGAGCTTTCGTAGAAGTAGCACGACTCCGGTGAGAGCCATCAAGCCATCGGACAGGCTGGCCATCACAATTGCATAATACACAGCATGGTTACTGACAATAACAGCCGTCGAGCCCACCACCGCCAGCCAGACCAAGAAGAAGATCAGACCAGTCCATTTGCGAATAATCTTAGGCGGTGCGAGAACTCTGATCCCGATCAGGAACTCAATGGCGACATGTTGTGTGAAAAATATCAACTTGCTCGAGTTCAGATCGATGTCCGAGAGGAAATGTAGCGACAGCAGCAGGAATGTGATCGCGAACGTGATGCACAAGTAATGAAGGTCCATCATGCGCGTTGTCGAGAATCCCATAAAACCCGAGAAGAGTCCCCAGAACAGAAGCTGCTGGAAGAGACCTTGAAAGGAGATCACAAAGTATGAGTTGAAGAGTGCCAGAGGACCACCTTGGAGCAGGTACTTGTTCGACGTTTGTAGGACGGCAGGAAACAAACGTGGATATTCTGGATCTGTCAATGCGAAGTCTGATGTACGATCTTGAGTCAGCTATTTGACATAAGTGAAAGTTGTGCTATTGCTACTCACGATTCATCGTCGAGACTGCGTTCCCCATCTTGTTCAAAGCGAGAAGGCAGCCTTGTCAGGGCTTCGGTATGGTCGAAGCGTCTGCTGTCTGGCAGAAATTGATAACACGTTCAGTCAGCTGAAATGTTAAAGGCATGCGTCAAACGAGTCTGAGTTGTTGGACCAAGACGACACAGTCTGATTATGGTATTTGCGTGGTCGAACCGATCTTCAGGGCGTGAGGAGAACAACCATGATTGCCGGTCATCCCTGATGACATGACCAAGCTTTACCAACCGTCGTTTCCCAAAATGGAATGTGGCGTTTCATCAGCAAGCGCACGTTCTTGTTGTTGGTGAATGCCTAGACGCGTTTGTGCCTCGAGCAGGGGTTGGCATGGCAGATGTGCTTGGCGTAGCTTAGGTGAGTAATCATTTTGTTACTTCATCTTCACACGTTTGCCATACGCACCCAGCATTTCAGTCTTTGCCCTAACAGCATGATCTGCGGTGACAAGAAGTCGCATCATTGAAGGGAGGTACAACCATATCAGTCGAGACTATCGTTACGTTCTTGTGTCTCGGCACTGTGAGCCGTATACCAGGTTTCAGGTGATAACAACATCATCTTCGTAAGCGCTAAGTACATTTGAGGGTCAAACTTCAACTAAGCTAAGAGCCGAAGTCATGATGAAGGATCCGTTAAATGTGATATCAGCCCGATTTGGTTGCATCGCGTGGGTGAAAACGATTCCTCAGTCTCGAAGCCTGCACGAGTGAACAACTGAGCTCGGCTCTGCGTCAAGAAAACGCACATGCCGAAATGCACCTCGTCGAGGTACTCGTAATAGCATGTGCAATCACAATCCTGTCCTCCGCGTCGCACGATCGAAGGCGGCCTGGCCTATACTTCTGTCACGAGCTTGTGATGGTATCCTTCGAAACGGAACAACTCGGATCCAGGCCTTTCGAGACAGCTCTAGGGTGAAGCAAACGAATTCTTTCCACTTCACTGTCCAAAATGAGGTAGCTATACGATTGTGCCACCATCCTCTGCAGGCTCAGCTGACTACATGTTGGAAAGAGGAACCATATCCCTTGATCGTCAAGCCGGCAACAGCCTTACCTGCACAGATGTATGGATGCTGCGCGGATTAGCATTCTGCCTCTCCTTATTTCATGTGCGAGAAGTTTCAGCAATCGACTGTGAATGATGAACTCAGCGCTATTTGGCACATGCATCTCTTTGCCCTAGGTCACCATCCGCATCCTTCTCGAGCCGGATCCCTCAGCAGTAGAATCTCGACTCAGCAAACTTCAGACGATCAACCATTCTCCGAACATGTCGAGTTACTCCAAGGAGTCAGAATTGGATTCAGTTGACGGTCAATGTCGAAGGACACAAGAGTATCAGCACTCTGATATGTCGGCCTGTTGCTCCGATGAGCTTTCAGCGAACCATGAATTCGCGCCTGTGGCAACTACGAAGCGCGATGTGGATTCTCCAGGCTCGAAACACCTGGCGGTCGAGCCTGAATATAACTTACTGTTGCCTTCTCAAACCGCGGCACACATCGCCACACGGGCACCGGTGGCGAGAACTCCGCTCGACATCTGTCGACTGGCTCATTGCCACTACCGCACTTTCAGAATATCCGGTCCTCTGAACAATCCAAGATGGACATGGAAGAGAGCGCTGATAGAAGTTTTGGCAGTCCGAAAATCTTTCCCTGTTGTTGGGGACAATCGAGGTGCTCTCCTGGCTATGACAGCATGGTTTCATGTGCTCTGCAATATTGATGACGAGATCGAGCGACTGGACAGTGAAAGGACGAGAGCGATACTGGCAGGTTCGATCTCGATGCTGCGAGACGCTAGTCCAGACCAGGAAGAGTACAACCATGACACGGCGGCGCCGGTTCATGCTGCGGCAAAGATCAATGTGTGCACTAGCGAGTCTCAAGACGCTGGCCGGGCCCGAATCATCGCTCTCTCGCAAAGTCTTATCGAACAGTGCCAATCGCACTTGCCTGGGCACGCTCTATCTAGAGTTCTCTCCGACATCATCGACGTATTGGAAGCATTGAGTCTGGAGTCTAAGATCCGCGACAGCCTCGTGGCTCCTTCCACCGCAGAGTATCTCAGTCTCAGAGACCGAACGATCGGAATCTCACCCTTCTTCACGATTCTGGAGACAGGTCTACTGGACCATGATCGCAAAGAGTTTCAAGACCTCGGCCAGCGTGTGCCGTACAATGTGACAGATGGAAGTCCTCAAGACTACGGCATCAACAACATCGACAATTCTGCTTTCTGGACCTCGCAACACCACGTACAATTTCGTGACTACGTCAATCGCATCATCGGGCTACAGAACGACATCGTTGGACTACCCAAAGACTTGGAGAACAACGAGATGATGAATGTCATCTTACTGCTCGCCGATCACGGCAGCAATTTTAAAAATGGCGACGAACGCGTACAGACAGCGCGATCCTTAGCTGTGGCCATGCACAACACTGCGGTGCAAGAGGCGATGACTCTGTGGGCAAGTGTAAAGGCATCTTATTGCTCGCATGCGGCTACAGTATACGTGGACTCATTACTAGCATTTACCCTCACCCACTTCAAGTGGGCGAAACGTACAAATCGATATCAGCCGAAGCATAGAGTCTTCTCGGACATTGTCTTGGGTGCCACTGAGCGCACGGCAAAGGCGATGACCATATTCAGGGCGGTAAGGGACAACAAGAAACAAGGCAACGGCGTCCATACAATAGCGTAGCTTGCCATAGGCGATTTTTGATGGAAATACTGGAAAGCCTGCCTGCGTTGTGAAATGCCAATACATCAACGAAAGCTGGCAAGAAAAGTAGATACGCGACTGCGTTGTCTCGAAGCACATGCTCGAGGCCAAAGCTCTATTAGAAGTGGCCAAATGGAGTCCAAGCAGGCAAATGCACAAGGGCACGCGTGATCCGTAGTCCATTGGACCGGAGACATAGCTTCCTGAGAGTTTGAGACCGCCATTGCACTTCAAGTGACACTTTTTCACCGCACGGCAAGTTTGTATTCCTAATCTGGTGACCCAGAATACCGTGGTACTCAGGTGGATGAGCCGACAGCAGCACGATACTGAAGTGCAAAGTAAGAGTGCTCCTGACAACAGTAGAGCTACTGCGGGCTCCATGCTCGCAAAAACGACATGCCGGCATGAGCCAATGTCATCGACCAAAGGGAGCGGTGTTCCGAGCACCTGGGCACAGGAATGCTCGAGGCTGTTCTAAGCGGCTGACAGCGAGACGTGTTCGCAGGGACAAGAGGGCTATCTTGCAAGCCTTCCAACGATCCGAACTCTTGTCGTCATCCCATCACTAGCGGAGCTCGAGTGATGCAAAATCTCGTTATGTGTCGTCACACTGTCTCAAGCCTCACTCCGCTCTGGAAAAAGCTCCCAGGGCGTCTAGTATGGACATGGAGCAGTCACGGAGTAGCATATAACACTGAAGCGGCTTATCGGAGTGTAGTTGGGAGGGAGCCAAGGAATGACTCGTTTCTCGATAGCTTCTATAAGGCGGGGCTCTGAGATCGTGGAGGCTTCAAAGGTGGTGGATTAAGGTCGTACAGACGTGGATGATCATGGTCACTGCAACAGTAGGTTCACGTTCAATGTTGCTCTGACAACTCATCGTACTGAGAACTCGCATAGGAATCTCTGTCGTGGACTATGAAACGCATGCGCTCCTGACAATTCCACACGGCCTTGCAAATACGTAGATTCCAGGGTCAGATCTTTAGGTCGATGAGGCAAATTTGGGCCGACCAAGCCTTTCACATCTACCAGCTGCCAGAACCTATCATCGATTGGGACGTGGCCTCAAGCAGGGCGGCGGTGTCGAAAGAGACTGGCTGTTGCGCAATGGGCTCGTGTGACTGTGTAAATTGTGCAACAAGGCTTTTAATCTGCAATATGTCGCTTGTTGTTCGCTCACATGTTCCGATTTTCAGGGTCAAGGTGAGGTGAGTCAGTAGCGTTCCAAAATTTGTTGCGAGGGCAGTGGCACGTGCGAGGGTCTGGATACTACGCGTCTTCTTTCTCTTCTAAGCTTCTATCTTTTTCCCCATCCTGCGCATCCCATCTTCTTCCGCACATCAGTCGTTCTGCAATAGTGATATCTTTTTACGCATCCAGCCATGGAGTCGACATCGGCATCTATTGCCACATCTGCTGGAGGCAGGAGCACAGCGCCAAAGCAGACATCTAGCCACAACATTGCCGGACAGTCGTGGATACCTGGTCAAAGACCGCCAAAGCACAACCACACCTGCAAGGGCGAGGGAGGAGAAGTCTGCGAAAAGGCTCACATCAAAGCTCGAATCAAATTTCACGCTCTGGCACAGAGGGGCACGGTACTCCCTTCTAATGATGGCCAGTTCGACCAGCGCCAAAAATTCACTCTGAAACAGGTGCACAACAGAAGCATTCTACTGTACGTCGTGCTTGAAGATGACATGGCAGTGCACCATACAGTCAAGTCCAGAGCAGCATATTCCACCATCGCCGAGGTCTGGCACGAGGCACATCCCACCTTGATGCTCGAGGATAGGTGGTTCTTTCATCCCTGTCAATATCGCGCTTCGCGTTATCCACATCATGATCCAGAGAATCATCTCGACGACCTCGTAGAAGACCACATCAGCCTTTGCAACTGGTTCGAATCTGATGAATGTCGCGATTGGCAAGAGAACAGTTGGCGAAGATTTAGGTTCCAACCTCGTCAGGATGACATACTCATGCCGACCGTACGGGCCATACTGATGCTCTACTGGCCACACATCATTCAAGAAGAAGACGGCCACGGACTGGCAGCGCTGGTCCTTACCGGCGATGATGCTCATCTCTTGTCCGGGCCAATCTCTTTCGCAAGCATTTCGGACCAGCAGATCCCTGGATACGTTGGAAGCGAGCAGATCGCGTACACTTCACTCTCTACTGCGGTAAAATTTCTCTCTGACCTGGACCGAAAGGAAGTTTCTGCAGATCCCAAACTTCGGGCCCGAATCACTCTTCGCGCAGAAAAGTGCCGCCAAGAGAATATTGATTTGCCAGAACAGCACGCATTGCCAGAGCCTGAACCAGAAGTGGAACCTGAATCACCTCAGACAAATCTTCCAGAAGCACAAGCTGATCTTGTGGAGCCACTCTCAGACCAGGAAACCGCAGCTCTGGGCGCTCGAGCACGATTGTAGCTTGGCATCTGATTTACCTCAAATGTCAGGCGAGAATACAAGACCTTCTCCGACTGCAAGTCCACAGGTTCGTGCACTCTCAGTCGAGCCAAAAGGCTCGTACATCGGCAACGCTGAGAGTCTACAGGCCAATGCTGCATTCACCTATTTCTCTGCACGTAATCGGTACCCCGAGCCAGGAGTTTGCTCCGAGCACGCCCCAGGATCCTGGTCAGGAGCAAGACTTGCCACTTCCACACGTGGGTACCACATGTGAAAGATCTAGATCGTGCAGTACAAAGCCTCATTGGCTCATTTTCATCGTTCGATGACGAGATTCGTGTCCTGTCTGCCGTGTGGCAATCTTCGGGCTTTGGTTGAGGGGAGCCAGCAGCTTGCCGATACTCGCCTAAAAATCCGACATCCAATCGGTAGGGATGATCTGTAACACTCGACACGCACTTTATATTGGGCATTCGGTCACGATCACAAATTGTTATCGTTGGCCTACGACATGATCATGCAAGGAGACTGCAGGCTACATAGCGTCGACAATGCCATCGGTCAATATCACGGCATGGACAGCATACTTCTGCGCTCTGATCTTTCCGTCTCGCAAAATCGGCTAATCTACCGTCACGCTGAGATTCATCCTGTATCCCATCACTAACAATTATGACACAACCATGGCCGACGGCGAGGGCAGTCGTGTCCGAGAACAACATGCAATCAACTGGGTTCAACTTTGACTTTCCAGATCCCCTGACAGTAGTCAAACCGCGGTCAACAGACGAGCAGCGCGAAAGTGGCTGGTACGGTAGAGAGCTCTACTCAAAAGCGAGGGCCAATTCGGATGGACATCAGCACCAGTCTCATGGCCCGTTTGAGCTGCAAGCCAACGACAAAGCAACTGAGGAGCAGACGAAGCGTGTATCTCCCACGGAGAGTGCGATTCGAGTGGACAGCGCGCGTGCGTCAGCGACCCCCAGCGGAGATTCATCTGAGCCCTCCTCTGCACGCTCACAAGACCCGACAAATGGGAGTGTCGTGTCTTTACCACCTCTTCCCGATGGGTCGTCCCAGGCCTATAGTGCCTATTCTACATTACGAAAGACGCTAGAACCTGGGGCCAGCCCGAGGATGATGCAAGACATCTTGAGCAGGGAGACATTTCTGGATGCATTGGATAACCCACCAGCAAAACATCGTTTGCGCGAGTTCACAAAAGTTCTGAT
This sequence comes from Cercospora cf. flagellaris, assembly GCA_005356885.1. Taxonomy (NCBI): domain Eukaryota; kingdom Fungi; phylum Ascomycota; class Dothideomycetes; order Mycosphaerellales; family Mycosphaerellaceae; genus Cercospora; species Cercospora cf. flagellaris. The sequence continues at coordinate 560,345 of RJLU01000014.1, read as the reverse complement.
AGGTTCCAAGCACATGTCATTCCTGGACCAGGTAGGGCAGGCTGGCAATCGTGTGTTGGTCGATGCTGATGGGGTGCGCAGGTTCAACAACATCGCAAGATCATGGAGGAATCATACTCGGCCATCGCCAGCATTGATGAACGATGTCTCAACACCACGCCTCCCGCACGAGTCGATCTCCCACCTCAGATGAACAACGAATTGCGTGCCAACGTCGGGACCGTACTGCGAGAGACTCAGCCAAGTATGAAGAATATGTTCAATGAAGCAGAGAACACGGTGCAAGAAACCATTTACACGCAATCTTATCCACACTTTGTCCGTTTGCAAATGACACTGGGAGCATCGGAAGCATTGAGCGGTGATCGTCACAGGTTCCAGGGACTAGGTGACTGTTTCTGCCTAACAAAACCAAGGTGAGCATCATGACGGACTCAATTGGAGACCACACACTAAGTATGGGTCTAGTCAAGCCGATAATCCCATTGTGTATGCCTCGGATGGATTCGTCGCAGTGACCGGGTATCAACGCAAAGACATCATTCCTCGAAATTGTAGGTTCCTACAAGGAAAAGACACAGAATCATCATCAGTAGATCGGATCCGTCATTGCATCCGCACTCAAAAGGAATCAGTCGAATTCCTGCTCAACTATCGGAAAAATGGCGAGCCCTTCTGGAACCTGCTCTACACAGGTATGCATCGTCTCATTGCGGACAAAACACACTCAACTCTAACAGCACATGCAGCCCCTCTACTAGATTCCCTTGGACAGGTGGCATTCTACATCGGCGGCCAAGTCAACTGCTCGAGCACGATACAAGATAAAGCGGGCATCATGAAAATCCTAGCAATCTCGCCGGATCACCAGTCCGAGCAGGAACGAGAGCAAACGAGTGAACGTACCAAAAACGAGAGTCCGGCCTCAGAACTCGCACGAAGGGTCGAGCACCTCAAATCGCTACGCTATCGAGAGAAAGCTGAAGTTGCTCCCGAACCAGGTCTTGAAAGAAGCTTGGTCGCGCGAAATCAGGATGTAGCGTTGACAGATCGAATTGAGAACTTCTACAATGCATACTCGAAGGTAAGCCCATTACGCAGTGGAGTATCAAAGTCATTTTGACAGTATTGGATGCTAATTCATGACCGAGCAGTACCTCGTAATCGGCTACCCAAGCATGACCATCCAATTCTCCTCCGCGGGAATCTCCTCCGTCCTCTTGCCCTCCAACAGCAACGCCATGACGGCCGATCGAGCCCCACGTCCGAATCAATACACCTCACGGCACGTTTTCAACTTCCTCAAAGACAATATGAAGAAGCGCGAAAAGACTGACTGGACATCGAAAGTTCGAAGTTCGCTTAAGAAGGGGAATCCGATCTCGGTAGCGTTGCACTTGCAGACGAAGAGATCGGTGATGTATCGAGGTGATGAGAAGTTCATGACGCATTGGACTCCGATGAAAGATGTTCAAGGGAAGACGGAGTGGGTCGTGTTATGTTTGGCCTTGGTTGGTGGTCAATGATGAGTGAAGCTCATCGGGCACTGGATGGTGAAAGTCATGCACTGAGGAATGGCAATGAAAGCAAGAACTTTTATTCGTCTATTCTGCAGCGATCGTCATCTATCATCTTGTTTGCGACTATGCAGATGTGAGCTGTGATTCATGGCCCCTAGACCACGAAGCTCGTTTATGCAAATGTATGCGTCGCTCTCCACTCACACGGCGTGCCCAGATACAGCTACTACGTATTGTGGAGTGATCTCTCCCCAGAAGTTCCGTGGGCCACGCTCAGGCATGGAGAGGTCGTGGTGCGCCTTCTGCCATGTAGTGACGCCCATACGCAGGTCATATTTCCCATATTGTGGCTCCTATGCACCGAGTACTAATTGTGTTGATGATCGCAGCTTTTGGAATCATGGCGCCTGTGACAGAGCATCCAACAGCTCGTCAATAGCCTTCCTGGAAGAGACTGCTCTGCCTACGTCACTCGTGAGCAGTGTTCTTGACTCGGCCAACTTCATTTCCAGCCAGGTTTTGAACTTGTCATTTCCTCTTAGCTCGAGCTTCTTAGCCCGCTGTGCAAGAGCAACGAACTCTACGAAGCTGGGATTCTTCTCGAACGAAGTCTCGCGCTGGATGAATGCAGGAGCCTCGCATAGACACACTCCACGCCAGCCGTACTTGGCCCACTCCAGGACTAGTGTCTTCAGAGCCAAATCAGAAAGCACAGTAACAAGACCACGGGCTTGCCTGAATGATTGCTCGAGACGACAGATGCAGTCAAAGTCAATGCGCAAGCGATCGATGGTTTGTCTTACTTCCGTCTCCATCAGACATAGTGTATGCTCGAGTTCTCTTAGAGAGGGAAAGTGGAACAGGTTGTTGCGGTAGAAAATTGGCAGCGCTTCAGAGCAAATCTGCTTAGACACCCGCAGAACAGAGAGGACCTCGCGCATTTTCGGTAGGCATACCAGCTCGTGTTTGCGTTTCTCGAAAGCTTCCCACTCTACAAGAGGCTGATCTGGCTATCTCGGGGTGAGCACGAGACCTGCCAATACATCCGGGAATGACGATGAAACAGACTGCCCGCGCTTTGGATAGATAAGCAGCATCTTGTACACCTTCTCGCGCAACTCTGCTGGCAATCTCATGAAGTCGAAAGTTCCCAAGCGCTCAGGCTCCAGTCGATGGCGCAAGAATATGCGGGCGGCTGGCAAGAAGATTTTCACCATCGTTGAGGCGTCGTCATAGCCTGAGTTAAAAGAGGGAATGTATGTGCGCCGTAACGGAAGCTCAGAATCGCGCAATGCATCTTAGAAGTCGTCGATAGGAGAGTCAAACCCTCCATCCAATCCGTCGTGATGCGTCTTGTCGACTATGTCAGTCAAGAAGTCGATTGCCAGATTGCAATAATAAGAAAATCGCCGAAGTATGCTGGAGTGTATCTCCTTGTCAGACATCTCCTCCTTGACTGAGATCACGAACATCATTACGATGAGTTCGCCCGTGGTGAAAGGTGGCTTCGTGTCGGTGTTACGCCATGGCTCGATCAACGCGGCGACTTCGTCGCGCAGTGGTGTTGGCTCAGTGGTAGGTATGGATTCCAATCCTGTTGCGGGATCAGTGGTCGCACTACCGGCCTCTGGTCTTTCGGCCGCCATGGTCGGCGATGTCGAGTGTTGGGACCAGAGTACCGCGTGTGCGGTGGACCGCGATCCGAGAAGTTGTGGCGAGTGGCTCAGGACTCTCGTGGTGGCGAAGATCGAGTTTTCGGCTTGATAGGTGCCTTGGGCAACTGATGTGCGCGAGTCGTCGCGGAGAGGTGAAGGCTCGCGGTGATGTCGTTTTGGCGGCGCAGCGACTCATGCAATGCTTGATGATGCAGCACAAGACAAGTGGTCAAGGTGACGAAGCTGTGCCGAAGTTATCGATGCTGCGGGCTCTCATAGGCCTTAGGCAGCATCAAGCAGGCGGCAAGGACAGTCTTCACTTTCACGTGCAAACTCAAAGCACGAAATCACCGTCAGACTTGACGTGGAGGGAAGCCTTGGCGATACACACCACGGCTTGCACTGTAGACAGACATGGAGTCGTCTATGTATCTCTCGAATATGACTCAGAGGTCTATCCTCGCAGATACTCCGACTCGCCCCCCGCTGTATCGCTGTAGATAGCTGAGTTGCACACTGTGAGGTACTCACTACAGCAGACCATGTGCCCTCTTGTTCCTCCTCTACTCGCCTTTCCCGATTCTCTCGCGTAGCCACGGCACCAAGAATCCATCGCCTACGATCTTGAGATCCTCCGTACGCTGCGCAAGGGAGATGATGCCATCTAGCTCCTGGATGTTGCCGAGCTTGACAATTCTCAATGATGGGTCAGGTGTCTCGGAGCCAGACTCGTATGCAATACCGCCGCCGCAAAATCTCCAGAAATCCGTATTGCGTGGCGCAATCAGCTCAAGTTGCTTCAGAGACAGTCCGGAGAGCAGCTCCCCGAGACCCCGCAATCGAGAAGGCTCATGAGATATTTCATGATACTCCATAAGGATGCGAAGAGTCTTGATCTGCTGCAAGGTCTCGCGTGACATCAGCCGAGGAGTGCCAAATAGCAACTTCAAAGTGCCAAATTGGAAGGTGTTGCGCCCGTAGAACACCGGGATGCTTCGCGGCGAATCTGCTTCGAGACGCGCAAGATTGCGAGAATGTCGCTGAGCTTCCCGACAGGAATGTCGGTCTCTGGGACCTCAGTGTCGGCTGGGTTTGCTGGCGCCTCTACATCAGTGAAAGCTTTGCCTCGAAACCGGATACCGTCATCGTCTCGACTCCGGCGGTTCATAGCTAACGCTAGCCCTGATGGTGGATACGCCAGAAGCATTTTGAAGATCTTCTCGCGGATTTCGGCAGGTAGCTCCATGAACTCGAATGTTCCTTTTCTGGGGCTCTCGAGTTTGTCGCGCAAGAAGAGGCGTGCTGCGGCGCTGAGAACTCCGAATTTCGCATCGCATATCCTTATGTCCTTTGTCGAATCAGAGGTTTCAAGAGTCGAAATGCATGCTGGGTGCTCGAAGTCTTCCACGGCTTGGTAGAGCCCAGGAACGACGGGGTCAATCCACTCAAGATCGTTGAAATCCTCTTGATAATTGCGCAAACGGCAGTAGAAGTCCCAAGCCTGGTCCCCATAGTATTTGAAGGTTGAAAGGAGATCGCGTTCGATGGTCTCGAGAGAATGGGGTTGAATCTCACTGTCGAGCAGCACGAGCATGATGACAACTAGTTCGCCAGCAGTGAAAGGCGGCGGCTCGGCGCTGTCTCGCCACGGCGCGATCAGTTCCAGCACCTCTTCTTTCAATGGACGGGGCTGTTGAGTAGGTAGGTGCGATAGACGTGCTGGAGAAGGTTGCAAAGTCGACTGCGCACCAATGACAGCCCCAGGTTCGGAGGCCGTAGCAAAAGCGCCATGGTCCGTCTCGGCCATCGTGAAAGGCTCGTGTGGATGGCGGCAGTCGAGTTGAAGCGGCTGGAAGTGACAATATGGTGGTTGCTCAGAGGAGCAGGTGAGTCAGGGCTGTCAAGTAGCGTTGCAAGTCGTGCGTCGCTCATCAATCAGTGGCAGAGTGTGGAAACGCGATGCACTTTGGCAATTGAGGTCGGTCGAATGTGGTCGAAACTTCAAGACTTGTGGTTTGGCGAGCAAACAAGCTGCAAGGGCTGCCTTGGGTGAAGCTCCATTTGCTGCCTCGTGTGGTCCAGATTCTTCGGGAAGCGTCTTTGGTCCATATGTTCGAGAGGATTGCCTGAATCGCGCGCAGCGAATGGAGTCCTGACTCTTCCTTCCTGACTAGATGCCGTGGCAGACTGTCAATGCGCCACTCCTTCTAGCCCCACGACTCCAACCGTGTACTGGATTTGCGAAACTGGTCAAATTGGTCAAGTCCCCACTCAAAACCATAACGATGCCATCTGGAAGGCATGACCCAAGGACCACGATCTTGCACGTCCATCTCCCAGACCTCTTCCCCAACATCGACCTCGAATCTGTCGATAAGCCCAAAAACTATTCCTTGCTGACATATGATCGAAGCGAACCTACTTAGCCAGCGAAATGCAATCTTGTTGCGACGCGCGCGAGACGCCTTGTCGCCCTTCTGGGAGCTCGAATCCAAGTCAGGAAAGCTCGGGACAATCGTCAGCGTTCCGATATGCATGGGGCTCGACAGTTCGTGGTCAACATCCATCCGAGGCCCACAATGCAACAGAATATTGAGAGACTGGAAAAGCTGTCGGACGATTGGTTGCGGGCCTCCATCGCCCCAAAAGTTGACATAATCGATGTCGCCTCCGTTGAGATGGACAATGAGCTTTTTGACATCACTGGGTGAGCATTCCAGCTTGCGCCACACGAAAGACTCCAATGCAGATCCGAAGTACTCAATATCGGCTTTGTAGGCGCCAGGTCTCGTCCTTTCCATATGCGCATGAAGTTCTGCGTGGACAGTCGTGCAAGTAAGCAGCAAGTCGATCCAAGTAACGTCGATCTTCGTCTTCCCGCTTCTCACGGGCATGGACCAGAAGCCTCCGGGCCCATGTCCACCCATCCACCTCTCGATGGCCAGATGTTCGATATCTGTGTCAAGGATTGCATCGTAAATGTGCAGTCGAAGCTCTGGTGGGATTCTGAGTAGGCTTGCTCGAGATGAAGCCTGCATGCTCAGTGTATGCTCGACGGAGATGAAAGACGACGATTTGATGGCAGAAGCAAATATATAGTCCAACTGGGGTGCCATGAAATGGTGTAGAGAAAGTACAAGTGAGCAACAGGAAACCTCATTGTTGCGCCTGCAAATTGAGTCACCAAGCGGGGCGCTCACCGGTCAAAGAGCATCTGTGCTCATCTCGTGACGGACTTTCAGGCAATTTGAGTAACTTTGGACATCGAGAAGACGCCGTGTGATACGAAAACATGGAAGTCGAAGGTACGAGATTCATGCAGTGTACGGTGAAGGCAACGTAGATTCGAGCAATGAGATTGTTCATGGTCTTGGCTTTGCTTGGCTGCGACTGAGACCACCGGCCCGGAACCACGCCCGAAAGATCTTCCATCTCTTCTCCATCAACATGAAAATGTAAGAACTATTATCGACTGCCACCATGGCAGATGAACCAAAGAGCAAGTCTGAGAAAGCAATCAAACCCCAGGCACCAGAAGTCCAAGATGTTCGTCCGCAGTCATGGGCTGATCCAGGAACCTGGTCATCATCAACAAAATGGATGCCAGCATATATCGCCGTGGCAGCAGTCGCCATCGCGCTCCTCTACATACGGTTCTTGCAACCGTCAGGACTAGACACCTCCACTTTCGATGATTGTATTGCGACATTTGATTACAGCTTCCGCATCAATGCTGCCTTGTCTCAAGCACACGAACAGGCCACGCACAGCTGGGAAATCGGCTATGCTCACGAAGCGACAATGCAGATCTTCAACCCAGAGAGATCTGTCTTTGGCTCAGACCCGTTCCCTGGAGGCGAACTGCCGACTCTTGGTCTACGATTAGATGAAGCCTCTTTGTATGCCCAGCCTAAAATCCGCACACACGACAAATCGCTATTTGACGAAGATGGCGGCGCTGTCTCTGATCCTGCCGCGCTTGGCATCGCAGCATTGATGCTTGGTCGGAGATCGTGGAACAGCAAAGCGTATCGAGAAGCTGCTGAAAGGCAGAAAGATCTGCTTCTCAGGAAAGCACCGCGATATGGCAATGGGGCGATCAGCCATCGCTGGGAGAATGCTGAGCTGTGGTCAGATGCGCCGGCGATGTTTCCGCCTTTTCTGGCATATTATGGAGTGGCGATGAATGATACCGACCTTGTTCATGAGGCAGTGGTGCAAATTGGCCTTCACAGAGATGTGCTGCGGAGTTATAATGGCCTGTGGAAGCATATCATCGGCACGCCAGATGATTCAGACGAAGGCTATTGGAGTAGCGGCAATGCTTGGACATCATATGGTATGGCGAGAGTGAGGGCAACGATCAGTGCATGGTCGCACAACAATGCCACTCTTGCAGATGATCAGAGGAAGTTGGATTCCTGGATCAAAGAGCTTCTCGATGCGATTATCTCTAGCGATGATCACGAATCTGGACTATTACGGAACTACTTGCAGGACAAGGACTATGATGGCGAGACCTCTGGTACTTCGCTCCTCGCTGCGACTACTTATCGCATGGCGCTGCTGAATCCGGAAGTCTTTGGTCATCGCAAATATCTCGATTGGGCGAACGCGAAGCGACATGCCGTAGTCTCACGCGTTGACGAAGACGGTATTGCGAGTCCAGCTGCCAACCCGTTTGATCACAAGTCAAAGGTGCCCGTACAAATCAGCCCAGAAGGTCAGAATTCGTTGCTTCTGCTGGGTGCAGCTTGGAGGGATTGTGCGTGTAATGGGCTGTGTATGGAGACGTACGTGGAGGAGCATGGATTGGTATGAGACCATCGGAATGATTCAGCGTCGAAGAACAATGCTAACTACCATGATAGGCGTCACAGTCAGAATCAACGTCCAAGACAGTCACTGGCTCTGCTTTGAAAGAGCTGTGGCAGCGGATTCAAAAATACTTTCAGCCTATGTGATCATCCCCTGTACATGAATCGAGATAGGGCATATATGAGAGGGCAACAGAGTCTTTCTACCCTGCTTGAGGGCTGTGCGCAGACGCGACGTCCTCGTATAGTACGACTGGAGCGTGAGCCAAGCTTGGCGCGTCAGGCATCAAGTGAGTATACTGCACACCTCACATTAATATCGAACATCGCTTGACCAGCCCACAGCCCACGAGACAACGGATAAATCAAGGTCAGTCGTAGCTTAGAAGCAATTGCGATAGATGAAACACGTGCTCACGATCTCATTGTCGTGCTTCTCGGCAGGATTTTTGGTAAACTAAAGACAAATTCGAAAAATCGCAAAATCCGAGTACGGTCGACTGCACTCTACGAAGCCTAGCATTGTCCTTGAAGATTAACACGCTTAAAACGCCGTAGGCTTGCCACTTGGCCTATGTGGCTCGGAGTGAGGTCCCTTCACATCCAAATTTTGACAAAAATAGATTTTCTCAGCCCCCTCTCACAAAACAACACCTCCCCAACACTCTGAGGTATATTAAAGCAGCAAAAGAATGGGCTCAACTCGGAATTGAACCAAGGACCTCTTGCATGTAGAAGCAGTGAGCTACCCAAAGCAAGAATCATACCACTAGACCATTGAGCCGTTGTTACAAGCGCCGTAAGCTGGTAATTGATGGAAGCGATGATGCGGCAAACAATATGTCGGCTGGCAGAAGCACAACACATTGCTTGCTAAGGTCAGGTTGCTTTGTGTTCACTTCCAGGTCGTGTCTTGTTGGTTGCACTGAAAGCAGTCCCTGGATCATCGTAAGGGCTGCCAAGAAATCGTCGAAAAACTCCCAAGGCTTCTGTTATGGTGAAGGCAGCTAGTTGAGCCGCAATCACACACCTTTTACTAACAATGTCCGGCTTCAATGCTGTAACATCGCGGAGAGATGCTTACACATACAGCAGCAGCTTGAGATCAAGTTCTTATGCATACGGGGTCAATGTGGCGAAGAACCTCCACGATCGTCGTCCGATGACATCACCAGTACCTGAGCGTCAGAGCTCTACTTTGTATGTTACTTGTGCAATATCTGATGTCGTCCACGGTCAGGCCTTGTTCTATTATCGGTTGACTGGGAGCATCAGCACAATATCCCATCGCGCGCCGTAGTAGAAGGCCAAATTCTCTCAAAATGGGCTTACCACAACGACCAGAAGAAACCCGCTCCTCCGAGACCCCATCCACCACCACAAAGGTCTCCTCCCTCCCCCCCGAAGCCCTCGTCCTAGCAACCCAACTCTTCGACCACGCTCGTATCGGCCAGACCACGATTCTGTCCCAATATATAACGCACGGCATACCCGTGAACCTGACGAATGACAAAGGCGACAGCCTTCTCATGCTAGCAGCATATCATGGCCACCTCGAGACTGTCCAGATGCTGGTCGAAAAAGGCGCAAATATCGATGCCTTGAATGATCGAGGGCAAAGTATCGTAGCAGGAGCTGTGTTCAAAGGTTACGATGATATCGTGAAGTATTTGGCAGAGAAAGATGCGGATCTGGCTAATGGGCAACCGTGTGCAATCGACACGGCACGTATGTTCAAGAGAGAGGAGTTGCTAAGGTTCTTTGGGATCGAAGAATGATGAGATCGGAGAATATGGGAATTAGAGGAAGCAGGAAGTAGGATATGAAGCTCCCTCGCGCGTCATGCAAGGGATTGGCTAGAGTGCACAGATTGATGTCGCCAGGCATATATAATCCTGCTGCAGAACAAGTACTGCTTGATCCAGCCTGTAAGCTGTCGAGGAGACTGTTGGTGATGATATTGCAAAGAGAGCTGATGAAAGAGGAGGGCGCAACGGGCAAAAGAAATACTTATTGAAAGGGAATGAAAAAGATGAAAGGACAGTCGTCAAAAGTTCAGAGATATGTGGGTCGAGATGGAGGGCTTCTGGAAAATCCAGAAAGTGTGCTGAGAAGCAGCACTGGTGGCAGCACGGATGTTGACCTTGCACGTGGAGCAAGCCGAGCATGCGTGGAGCAGTCTCACGTTGCTCTGTCTCGACGACGCAGATACAGCATCTCAGTAGTGCCTGTAGACCGGGCATCCTCAACCTTGGTCCACTTTGCGAAGATTCGCGAAGACACCGAGAGCCAGGCGACGGTTCCACAGAGCTTTTGGCGGCAAGTGGCGCCCAGTCTCTTGCGCGCACCTCGAATGGCGTGGCGGTCGGACTCGACGTCTTTGGGCCAGAGAAGGACTTGTGTTGAGAGCTCCAGCGGGAAGACTTGTACTTCTAAGAGTGGCTCGCATGCTCGAATCGTTGGGCCAGAAGAGTCGTCGCTCGACATTCTTGTCGCAGTAAATATGCAGGCGGCGTCTTGTCCCAGTTGGGCTGCCTTCAGTGCGCACGAAGCCAAGCTGAAGTAGCCACATCAAAGCCGGTGCAAAGAGCCAAGTAGCCGGAAATGCAGAGCTGGAGGCCGCTTCTGGTCTGCCGTTTCGTGATTTGCGATCCGAACACATTATAACCTGGTCCTGGTCGTCTTTCCTCAAGCATTCCCACCTCCAAGATCTTGTTCATTAGACTGGCATTCGTTCAAAGACGGCGGCATTCCGTCCCCGTCAGTATTCAATATCATTTCTTACCCTTCTTCTTCCCACCATCCTTGCCCGTGCCCTCCTCAACAACGAACCCGCCCTTCACAACCGCATCCCTCGCGGCCTGATTAATCAACCTGAATCGATCCGGTCCCAATTTAACGCCTCCATACCACCTACTCACCACAACCATGACATTCCATAGTCCCATCAACTCCAACAAATGCAACAGTCTCCCACCTGCTGCATCCTCGCCGTCGTCATCACAGTCCTGGAATTGCACACCATTCTCCCCTCGAATCCGCCAGGCTGTGATATTATGCGTAGCTTTCGCGACCTTCTTATCCGTAGCGAGGAGATGGGCCAAGTATGATTTTGCCTCGTCGACACTTGAGACTTGCGCCGCACGAGCCAGAAATACGGACTTCTTCTCTGTGACAACATCGGACTCGGCCCAGGGTGGCGGTTTTCCAAGTTCTTCTATAGGCTGATATTGAGAGGGCAAGTCAGAAGCTATGTTCTCATCCGGGTACTCGTGGTAGGAGGGCTGACCGTTCGCTTCAGTAGCTTGTTGTTCCGCGTCCTTTGAGCTGGAGTCCAAGCCGAGCTGCTGAAGTCTCTGTGTCGATTCTTCAATGAGGTCGAATATGCAGGGTGCACCAGGCGTGTAGATTTCTGCCAAGATAGAGCGGACGAGGTCGACGATGGCAGTGCCTTGGCCTTTTGCCGTATCGTGGCCAACGTGTTGTGTGCCAAGAAGAGATGGAGGTGCATCGGGATAGTCGGCTGGGAAGTCTATCCGCAGGGAGATATCTGGCTGAGATGGGATAGTCAAGGCGTATAGATTGGACGCTTCTTCGAGAGATATGATGGTTTCTTCGCCGTAGATGGCATTGATGGAGCTCACTTCATCGAGCAGTTCTTCTGACATGGCAGTTGCGCTGTTACGGATGAATGGGGATCGAGTCCATGATCTTGCCAGTATCAGAACTATTTCTCACCAGCCCTTCGGATTTGAAAGTATCTACATGTATGTAGAGCTTCCGGAAGGAAGTGCGAAGTGAACATTAAAGCCGCGCGCGAGTCATGCGGAATTTGGCCCGCTTTGCTTCACAGATTTCCGACTGCGACCACACTTCTCGTCTTCCACACCACCAACACAATCAACATGCCGCGAACGTCGATCCTCGGCTCTCTGCCGAAGCCCAAATACAGCGGGGAAGATGAGGAGCTGCCGACACACACACAGCAGAAGGGCCCGAAGGTGATCGCCGCGCGAGATCTGGAATCCTCCCAATTGACTGTCAAGCGGAGCGGACCACCACCGTACGGCCAGCGATCCGGATGGCGACCTCGAAATGCGGAAGACTTTGGCGATGGAGGCGCGTTTCCCGAGATACCTGTCGCGCAATACCCGTTGGACATGGGAAGGAAGAATGTGCCGTCGAGCTCGAACGCGCTCGCGCTGCAAGTTGATGCCGAGGGCAAGGTGAAATATGATGCTATCGCAAGACGGGGACATGGCGAGACTCGAATCGTGCACGCGAGCTTCAAGGACCTTATTCCGCTGCGACAACGGGCAGACGCGGGCGAGATCAATCTGGAGAAGCCCAGTGAGGAAGAAGTAGAGGCGACGAAGCAGAGGACACAACTCGCGTTGCAAGGACTAGTAAATGGCGCGCTGGCAGCGCAAAAGCCAAAGAATGTCAAGGGCACCAACAGACCGGAGCCGACATTCGTGCGATATACTCCTGCGGATCAAATGGGCGATAAGAGCAAGAAGCAGGATCGGATTATGAAAATTGTGCAGAGGCAGCAAGATCCCATGGAACCGCCGAAGCACAAGATCAAGAAAGTTCCTCGTGGACCACCATCCCCGCCACCACCCGTCATGCACTCCCCGCCGCGCAAGCTGACTGCAGAGGATCAAGAGAACTGGAGGATCCCACCACCCGTCTCGAATTGGAAGAACTCAAAGGGTTACACAGTGCCACTGGACAAGCGATTGGCAGCAGATGGTCGAGGCTTACAGGATGTGACCATCAACGACAAATTCGCGCAATTCGCCGAGGGTCTCCACGTCGCGGATCGACATGCCAGGGAGGAGGTGCAACAGAGAGCCAAGATGCAGCAGAGGCTTGCCGAGAAAGGGAAAGAGGCTAAGGAGGAGAATCTGCGCCAGCTGGCAATGAAGGCACGTGCAGACAAGGAAGCAGCCATGGCACAACGACGTGGATCCGATCGTGGACGTTCCAGAAGCCGGTCCGTGGACAGCAGATCGTCTTATTCATCGTACTCTTCTCGATCACGAAGCGACAGCAGGAGCAGAAGCCGGAGTCGGAGCCGGAGTCGCAGTGATGGCCGGGACGATGGGGAGAAGGAGCGAAGAGCCCGTGAAAAGGCAAGAGCAGAGCGGAAACGCGAGGCTCAGCGGGAGATGCGACAAAAGAACATGGGCCACGAGCGAAGAATGAAGATGATGGCGCGAGAGCAGGGACGTGATATCAGTGAGAAGGTGGCCCTGGGTCTGGCCAAACCGACACAGAGCAAGGAAGCTATGTACGACTCGCGTCTCTTCAACCAGAGTTCCGGTCTCGCGGCGGGATTCAATGAGGATCAAGCGTACGACAAGCCTCTATTCGCGAGCCGTGATGCGTTGAATTCGATATACCACTCCGGGGCAGCAGACGATGATGGCGAGGACGATGGAGAGACATTGGAGAAGATTCAGGGGACGAAACGGTTTGACGGGCTTGGAAGGGCGCCGAAAGACGGTTTCAAAGGCACAGACACAGTTGAGAAGAGGACTGGTCCTGTGCAGTTCGAGCGCGATCGCGGCGACGACCCATTTGGTGTTGAGGCTATGATTGCAGAAGCTTCGGACAAAGCCAACAAACGCTCCGCCGAGGACGATGGAGGCGGCCGGGGGAAGAAGGCGAGAGTGGACGATGAGTGACAGTGATATTGTATAAGGTATGTAGCAAATCTCGCGTTGAAGCGCAGTTTTTCGAGCGACATGCAGGCTTCGGTCCTCATCGATGTCCATCAACGTCCTTGCACTCGTGAAGGCGAGCTCAACGCTGCCTTAGTACACAGTGCACGATGTCCGAAGCACAAGTCTCTGAAGTCTTGCGCACTTCACTACCGCGCAACGAGGAACAGCGCCTTGTTTTGTCTCCATTCACCAGCGCGGCCGTTTGTTCACGGTTGCACTCGTAAGTCATACTAATGCATCTTCTGCTGCATCGCGTCGTACTTCAGCAAACGTCTCTACTTCTCGAAACACAAAGTCCATACCAGTCGCGCGACCCTACTAGAACAAGCCCTTTTCAAACCTTCAGCAAACAGCCGCAAAGCAATGCCGCCTCACTACATTCTCACCCGCCGCGTCCTGAGAAACTTCGACTCAACTGCTGCAGCGAAACCACAAACTTCACCACTCGGCGACCAATTCCCTCCGCCGGCGGAGCCTATGACGCCCATTCCGTTTGGGACTTCTGGCGCACTCGAAATGTCACCAACGAGTCTCCTAGCCTCCGCACAGCAAGCTCGCTATCCGCTTGCCTCAACCACCACCATCCTAGGCACAACAGCTCCTTCAGAAGTCTGGCCGGACCACTTCCCAGATGTGCCAGACTTCTTGTCCTACTGCCTCGCAGGCGGGCTTGGATTCGGAATAGTCACAGCAATCTGCTTGTTGATGATTATGTACTGGCCGCGAAGGACACCGGCTCGTTCCCAGTTTGGCGGGGGAGGAAAGTCGAATGGCATATATCGCGCAGTGCCGCAAGGAGACATGGAACTGCACGACCTTGCTTCTTCCTGCTCTTCGTCCACTTCTCATCGTCACGCTCGTTCGATCGAAGTGGACACTGCGAAGGAGATGCTGTTGCGGCAGAGAAAAAAAGGAGTTGATGAAAAGGACCTTGCGAGTCGATACGACGGGGGAGTACCGTGGCCTGGGTATTGTTGTGCCACGCGGGGAAGAGGTTGCTCCGCTTTGCGAAGAGGCGCCTAACGAGGAGACGTTGGCGGAAGGGGAGACCTTGAAAGCATCGCGAAGTCGAGACGTTGATATCGCCCACGCACCAACAATCCACATACATGCGCCAGCAACAACAGCCCGCAAGCCTCCTCCTTCAAGCCAAGAAACACCAGGCGCCGACAACAATCAATCCCTCCATGACTCGCCACGCTTCGACCTTCACCACCACCACTCCCACCACGACCTCGAAACCGGCATGCTACACGACGCAACACAGCTCGGGAGCTCATTTGCCCCATCCTCACTTTTCGCCCGCGGCAGAACCTACTACTCCAATCCCGCCTCCCGGTCACCTTCCGCCTCCTCGTCCTCTGGCAGCTCAGCGCCAATCAGTCGAGCCAACTCAACACTCAATCTGCTGCTTGAGAAAGGAGAAGATGCGATCGAATTTGCGGCCAGAAAATTGGCGAAGATGATGTACGACCAGGTTAATCGGGACAGAGACGTGGAGGCGGATCTGCTGTTGCCTGTGAGAGCGGAGGAGAGGGGAAGAGGGAGGTCCAATTGATGAGGCACCGGGCCGGAAGGAAGAGCTCTGATGTTTTACCTTCGGTGTCTGTTTCTGAAAGCGTGCGAGCGACTTATGCATACCTGTGCTGATGTTTGATACCTTGATGTTCGTCTTGATTGCTGGGAGTTCCTCTCTTGCCCATCTCCAAGACTTCTCGCACACAGTTACTTAGCTGTACGAATCACGATATCCACTGCACATCAAAATCTCGTGCGGGCTGACTTTTAATTTTCCAGCCACTGACCTTCACATTATCCCAGCCAAGAAACTCACAGCTCAGAGTGCCTTGGAATTTATCACAATTGTTGCCCGAGAAAACCAGGTATCCAGAGTCCGTAACAAGAGCATTGCGGCTCTCCATTGCTGCTGGGGTTAAAATGTGAGCCGTAGTCTCCTCGTTCTCACCTTCATTCTTTTCGCGAAGGCCGTTCTCACCGGTAGATGCCTCGCTCAATATCTCCCCTTGCCATTTCAACCAGAACTTCGGACTGCGAAAGCTGTTCTTCTCGAACTGCCGATGTCGTTGCTGCTCACGATCATCCTCTTCATCCGACTGTTCCTCGTCATCCTCCACATCATTCCTGTCTCCCTCACCACCAGACCCCTCCTCTTTCTCCTGCTTGTCCGTTTCTCCGTCCTCCAGCTCATCTTCCTCGAAACACCTAATAGCCACCTTCATAGCCTTCCTACTCCCAGCCAAAATAACACTCCCACGCAGCGCTCCAGGCAGCACGAGCTCCCCAACTAATGCATTCCCCAGCTCATTCAAATTGTAGATCTCGAGTCTCCCAACCCCAGCATTCTGCCCTCCATTCTTCGATCCAATCTTCCCTGCAGCAGGACATTTCACCTCATACGTCCCAAACGTCTTATGAACATCAAATGCGCCATTACTCTTCCCGCCTTTCCCGCGTCCTTGCTTACCGACTCTGTTGTGGAGGTGTCGATTCGTGAGTGCGGCGTCTTGCCAGTCGTCCATGGTGCTGAAGCGTCAGTGTGCAAGCGCAGAGATTGAAGGTGAGAGGTAGAAAAGAGGAAAGGGAAGGAGATCAAGTAAGGTGATGTTCATGGCATGCGCGTCATTGACTGTCGTATCTGGCTGCTCCTACCTGCAATCACGTCGGATGTCTTCTGCCAATATGAAGTGGGTCTAGTATAGAAGCCCATGGGGTTTCGGAGTGTATTCCACCATTTTCAAAAATAACCAAGAAAGAAGAAGAAGCAGTCGTAGTCCCGAGGCCGACGAAGTTGTTGCTTTCCTTCGGCCTTGGCACAATGCATTCTTAGGGTTAAGTCAGCTTAGGGTTGCGACTTCACAACGCTCAATCAATTCCACAGTAGTCACACTGGTATCGAGAAGGAAGACTCTCTATCATCTATAGCTTTGATATGCTAGCAAGGCTTATTCCTTAAATAAAGAAAACAATATAAAGTTATAGTAAGTTTATACTATTATCGAAATTGTAGCCCAAATTCTACGCTTTCCGAACAATAAAGTACTTTCAATGCATTGGCGTTTTGCATAGGCATGAGAACATGTTGATGGCAATACTCTACTAGTGAGGGGAAAATCTGAAATATTTTCATCACATTCTAGACAAGGACATATGAGTGAGGAGCATACCGAAACGACGGCGGGTGTCGAGAACATGATCTAGCGTGAGAAGGAGACCAGTGCATCATGAAGTCAAGGAACAAAAAGGAAATTCATCCGATCCATTCAGAGTCTAGTGTTACAATCAAGCCTAAGAAAGAAACCCCGAAAGCATTTCATCATTCTTGTCGCCCTCGCTCATTCCGAAAAGGATCTCCGTTTCGCTGGCGCGTGCGTGTGTTGACATGCTCGCATGTGGATCGAACTGCACTGTCCCAGCCTTGACTTTTACGCCTGCCTTCAGTGGAAATCTGTATGTGCTTCCCGTTCGACCTCTCGCCAGCGGACATGAGAACCTCCCTCGCCACCCGCCGTTTGCAACGGCCTAGCACTCCTCCACCCCAGAAGTGAGTGCCGAGCCTCTCACATCCCCGCCCGCCGGTTCCCAGTGTATGTGCGCGGGGGTTCCGCATTGTTGTTGTTGTGGAAGATGTCACATTGAGACACCCTCATCTCTGCCATTGCCCTGAAATCGATTCCAGTTCCTCACTTCTCAGGTGGTGGCTGGTTTCTTCGTGGGTAGCGGCTTCCACTCGGCTCTGCTGGAGTCTCGATCTTATCCTGCCTCTGGGCCTGAGCGATGGCGTTGGCGTTCTTCTGGTACTTGTAGACTGTCCAGTCGAAGACGTAGTCGTACTGGAAGCCCTCTCTCACAAACAGGTCTCGGAAGATTTTTCGCAAGTACGAGTAGTCTGGCTTGTCGTCGAATCTGAGACTTCTCGCGTAGTTGAGGTAGATGGCAAACTCGTTTGGAAAGCCGCGGCAGAGCACCTCGGTAGGGGTGGTCATCTTCTTCTCCATGATGCGGTCGTACTTTTGCTTCTTGGTGGTAGCTTTGAGACCTTGCCAAGGAAGTGAGCCTCGGCAGAAGTAGAGGAAGACATAGCCCAGGGATTCGATGTCGTCGCGACGCGATTGTTCTGGAGAGGTACATTAGTTTTCGTGCGACATGTATCATGCATCTGCTCCGTGCAGGTACATTGGAATGCAGACTCACCGACACCAAGATGTGTGTTGATGGAAGCGTAGCGAGCTGTTCCGGTAAGGTTTTTGTTCTCGCGGTATGGAATGTGGAAGTGTGTCTTTGGGTCGCGGTACTTCTTCGCGAGGCCGAAATCGATGACATTGACCTGGTTGCCACGCTTGCCAATGCCCATGACAAAGTTGTCAGGCTTGATGTCACGCTGCACGAGATGGTTAGTAATCGCATCAGGCTGTGGCGTCTGGCGGCTGAGGTTAGATAGGCAGAGAGAGCAAGAAACGTACTGTATTGATATTAGCAGGCATGACAAGCACGATTTGTGGAGCGCAACTGACCATGAATAAATGACTTGGCGTGAATGTACTCGATGCGAGAAATGAGCTGGTCGGCAAGCAGCAGGACGGTCTTCAGCGAGAACTTGCGGTTGCAGAAGTTGAAGAGGTCTTCCAGCGAAGGACCGAGCAGGTCCATGACCTGTGGCTGTTAGTACTGGCCGTCTCTCACTCGAATCGTGCCCTCCGGCATCCGTACCATGGCATTGTAGTCACATTCGGTGCCAAACCATCTCACAAAGGGGATCCCGACACCGCCGGCAATGGACTTGTAGACGCGGGCCTCGTACTCCAGCTGGGGGTGCTTGGCCTTGACGCTTTCCAGCTTGATGGCGATTTCCTCGCCGGAGATGATGTTGGTGCCCAAGTAGATGTCGCCAAAGGAGCCGCTTCCGATTTTCCGGCCGATGCGGTACTTGTTGCCCACGCGCAGGTCCATGCCCGCCGAGGTAGGCATGATGTGTGGCAGCAGCAGCAGTCCTCTGGAAAGAGAAGAGGTGCGGCGGGGCGGTGGTGTTAAGATGTGTTGTCGGTGTCGGTGGGCTGGTGTTTTGGGTGGGTAGGATTCCGCGCGAGGTTGGAAATAGAAAAAGAAGTGGAGAAGGGTGGCAGCTGGGCCGATGCTGGTGCGGAAGGAAGGGAAGGGCAGCTGCAGGCAAGCGCCGCGCCGTGATTTGATTGTTGATTTGACGGCAAGGCAGGCACGAGGCGCGAGGCAAGGCAAGCAGGCAAACGGGCGAGGCAAGCACGCGTGGCACGGTGACTACTACAAGAAGGAGCAGCTCGTGCGGCAATCGTGTGACGTGTACAATTTGCGCCCTAGATGCCTTATTCTTATTCACGCGTGTCAGTCGCAGCCGTTGCTGGAATTCAATTCATGACAGCGCATCGGGCAGCGGCCTTGGCAACATCGCGACACGTGGAGAGAGCGATAAGCCCATCCTGATCCCATCCGCAAACCGCATCCGCAACAACACCACCCGAGATTGGGACTCTCCGGCGGCGACGACATCTACCGGCCACTTTCTGCTTCCTACTGTCTGTCGATTGCACGTCTCTACGAATGGCCTACTGCAGCGCGATGCCCGCTAACGCCCAACGTCACTCGCCTCCGTCTGGTCGGTGAGCTGAAACACTTCCTTCACCGCCGCCCAACGCCTGCGAATTGCCTCATTTATGCCATCAAACGGCGCGACCGCAAACCGCTCCCGAACGAACGCGCCCGACAATTTCTTCGTTGCATCCGATCCCAAGTACAACTTCTACAGGCGATGCGTCGCGTGCCCCAAGATTGCTTCGGCCACTCCTTCTTTCCATCATCCTCCACACCTTCTCCTACATCGCTGCTTCTGCTCCTGACGGATGCGGACGTCCATGTCGCGTGACGGGTGCCCAGGCAGAGAAACATGTCGGCCCGCGGCATGCTCCACGTGACGAGGCTTTCGGGCAAACATCGCTGACAGGCTGACTGCAGCCTTCGTGACGTGCAGTCTTTTGCCAGCCGAGATTCGAGTGTGAAGAAGCCGTTACTCACGCGGCACTTCATTGCACTGGGCCACGGAACGCGATTCAAAGCCATGCAGAGCGCCGAGGACGTTTCGACCGGCGTCCATGGAAGTCGACAACAGCATTGAATCTCTGATGCAAGCGATCGTGCGTCGAAGCGATCGAGAAGCCTCCTCTCCCATCATCGCCAGACCGGGCTTCTGAGCGGCTCCATCGTCTCTTCACACCCGTCTCAGTCTCAGCGACACCCGTGAGTATATGGCGACCTGCGAACGTGCACATCAAAAGTGGTACGAGTCTATCATGTGGGCCATTTTAGGTTCTCAGACATTTCGTTCTCTTCGCCGCCCCATTCAGCTTCTATGCTCACCTGTGAGGTAAGCACGCCCAACAACGGGGCGACCACCAGGCTCAGCATGCCACTATTCCGGGTCACCGCCAAAAGTGGGCTCATGGACCCGAATTGGAAGGAAAGCTTCATTAGCATATTGCTCTGTAACGGAATGGAACTGGTCTCTCTATTCTAGCCCGACCGACTGGGCCTGGCACATGGCATAATACAACCCTCTGGCTCGAAGAAGTTCCCCGTGGGAACCACACTCAACAATCTTGCCCTCACCGACCACGAAAATAACATTCGCATTCCGAACCGTACTCAGCCGGTGAGCAACAGCCACCACCATTCGCCCTAGCCTGGCACTTTCCAGAGACTCCTGGACAGTTCTTTCGCTCTGCGTGTCCAATGCAGATGTAGCCTCATCAAGAAGAAGCAATTGTGGTTTCCGGATCAGCGCTCGCGCTATCGATATTCGCTGTCTCTGTCCACCAGACAGCTGACTTCCACCACCGCCGCATGCCGTCTCCAGCCCTTCGGGCAATGAGCTGACAAAGTCAAGACAGTTTGCCATGCGAAGTGCTTCTCGCACACGATCATCGGACACTTCTTCGTCGAGGCCAATCGTGACGTTATCCCGAATGGACCCTTGAAACAATCCCGGCTCCTGCTGCACGAGCGATATATGCTTGCGGTATAGGTGAGGCGACATGGCCGATACTCCCTGCCCATTCAGCATTATCTGGCCTGATAATGGATCGTAGAACCTCTGAAGGAGGCTGATGACTGTGCTCTTGCCGCAGCCCGAAGGTCCCACGAATGCCGCGTACTGACCAGACTCTATCCTGAAGTTCATCCCCTTGAGAACAGACACAGTCGGCCGTTTTCGATATCGAAACTCCACATCGTCGAACTTCACTTCTGCTTGGCTTCCAGCGGGACCTTTACCCATGTTGTTCGAAGTCTCCCGAATCTGGCTCTCAACCGTGCGTAGCCAAAGGATGTAATTGACAGCAGATCGAGCTTTGGCCAGCGAGCTACTGAACGAGAAGAACGCCGCCGCGGCTTGTCCTGCGAAAATGATCGCCGTGAAGACGACCATGAACTGCTGCGTCGTGTACTCGCGTCTAGCCACAAGCCGAGACCCGTACCAGAATCCGAGAGCGATGATCAAATACTCCAATGACTGCGACAAAGCATACGGCGCCGTAGCAAAGACGAAGTACTGAATCGACTTCTTCGCATCCTTCCGCACAGCCGCATTATACTGATCCATGACCTGAGGCTCCATCGTCAACGATGCAATCGTCCGTATCGCAGCCGTAGATTCAATCGCCAACGCGGCGCTATTCGCAAAATGCTTCGCATTCCGTTCCTCATATTGATTCTCGCACCAGATCTTCACGTATCCCGCACCGATCAAAATTGGAAGACCACCAAATACCAGAACAAGTCCGAGTTTCCAGCCCCAGACTATACCCAGAATACTCGAAGCGACCAAGCTCACCAGTACGATCGAAATCACAACCATACTCGACGACAAGAGCTCTCGAATCGCAGCCGGAACATCATTCAATTTCGTCGTCAAATTCGCTTCGTGATGAAGATCGTAAAATTCTTGATCCATTCGCAAATACCGATCCAGTAGTTCCCGACGATATTTTGTGGCGAGTCTTTGCCCGATGATATGGCAGGTGTAGCCGACGCAGAAATAACTTATGGCGGTGGCGAACGCCATAGCGAGAAAAACGAGGGCGGAGAAAGTCGCTTGTTGTTGACCTTCTTCCTCTGGCAGAACAAAGGCGTCGTTGAGTTTGGAGAAGAGGATTGCTTGGATTGGGTTTACGGCTCCGCCGATTGCTGCGCCAAAGGTGAGGATGAGGTAGTGGTGCCAGTGAGAAGGGCGGTTCTCTTTTAGCATGATCCAGAAACATTTTAGAAGGGAGAATTGGAGGCCTTCGGATGTGACGCGGGGGATTGAGAGTTCGGGTCGACGGCGTGGGAGATCGTGAGAGGTCCTGTTCCAGGAGGTGTATAAGTGGACGTCTTTCCGTTCCAGCTCATCGTCATCACCTTCCTTTTCCTCGACATCATCATCCTTTTCATCACTCTCATAGCTCCCCTTACTATCGCTGTCGAAGCTCATCCGGGAACCCGTCTGATGATAATCCAACAAATCCTGTAACGAAAACATCTCATTGCTCAGCCTGCGTCTCGTCTCACCCCCATCTCCTCGCAAAGCTTCCGGCGCAGAATTCAAATCCTGCGCCCTAACCATTGCAGCATACTTCCCATTCTCCCTCTTCATCAACTCCCCATGACTTCCCTCCTCCACCACCTTCCCCTCCCCAAACACCACAATCTTATCCGCATTCCTAATCGTCGCCAACCGATGCGCCACAACAACCGTCGTCCTCCCCTTCATCACCCTTTCCAACGCACTCTGAACCACCCTCTCCGTCCCCGGATCCAAAGCACTAGTCGCCTCATCCAACAACAAAATCCTCGGATTCGCCACAACCGCTCTCGCAATCGCAATTCTCTGCCTCTGTCCACCACTCAACATCCCACCTCTTTCCCCAATATTCGTCTCATACCCTCTCGGCAACTCCATAATAAACTCATGCGCGTTACTTTGTCTACAAGCTTCTTGGACTATTTCTCTTTGAGTCTGAAGTGGAAGATTGCGTTGTTTGCCCGTTAACCCCATTGCAACATTTTCGAATACTGTACCAGAGAAGAGAGTGGGTTCTTGTTGGACGAGGCCGATGTTGCTGCGGAGGTAGCGGGTGTTGTAGTGAGAGAGGGGGATTCCGTCGAGGGCTATAGAGCCTCCTGCTTGGTCTGGTGAGGAGGTTGACGGGATTTCGTAGAAGCGTTCGAGGAGAGCGATGAGAGTGGATTTTCCGCATCCGCTTGGACCGACGAGGGCGGTTGTTTTACGGGCTGGGATGGAGAGAGTGAGGTTTTTGAGGATGGGAAGTTCTGGTCGTTGAGGATATGCGAATGTCAGGTTTTTGATTTCGATTTGGCCTTGTTGCATGCATCTTTGGCCGGATTCTGATAATGGGTCCAAGAGTGAAGGTCTGTCGATTGTCTGAAATAGTGCCTTGGCTGCTGTGCTCGCATTCGGAACAGCTTGCTGTTGAGGTCCGATCTGTTGAATGGCACCATTCGCCATGCAGACTGAAAGCAGAACAGTAAATACCGGTCCGCTAGATTCGATGTCACCGCTTTCGTATAATTCATAGCCTTGCCAGAAAGCCAGTACGAAAATGCAAGATACGATGAAAGCTTGCGAAGAATACAGAATCCCATAAATCAGTGGTCTTCTGCGTCCGGCTTGATTTGCAGCATCCAGGAGATCGTTATGCTTGGCGAGTAATTTCTGCTCAGCACCGAAAGCTCGAACAGTCTTGATAAGTCCAAACGCATCCTGCGCAACGTTCGTCGCTTGAGACAGGGCCTGCTGACTCGCAGCTTCGATTTTAGTATCCTTGGAAATGGCGAAGCCGACGATGATGAACCATGCTGGAATTAAGCTTAGCGTAATAAGTGCGAGTTTCCAACTCACAGTAAGGGCTACCACGATAGCAGCGAAGAACATTGCTGAACCTTGAATCAACGATGATAGTTTCTCTCCGATTCCAAGATTGATTGTATCGCCGCTGCTCGTCAAATGCGTTGCTACGGACTGCTGTTCTCTATCGAAAAGCGCGATTTCTTGACTGAGAATTTTGCGGAGGTAGTCTGCTCGGAGTGCGCAGGTCACGCGAGTTGCGGCAATGCTTATGAGTAAGTTTGCGAGATATGCCAGGACGAACTTTGCGGCAAAAAGGCCCGCAAGCATGGCGGTCGCTTGATCAACATCTTGGAGGAATTGGTTCGAAGAGCTCTGCCCAGCAATGAAGTCGTTGAATTTCGTGATGAAGCGGCCGAATACTATTGTCATGAGGGGGCCAATGGCTCCCAGGGCAATAGATGCGAGGATTGCGATGGTGTAGAAGATGGTCTCCCAGAGTGCGGCATATCCGAATACTCGCTGGTAGGTTCGCGTTTAGGGTACGTCGTGGCAGAGTGGAATTGGAGAACGTACCCAGTAGTATCTCATGCCACCTTTTGACTCTTCCTTGTTCGTGTCCTTGTTGCCATTGGAAGCAGCATCTTTATCTGCGATACGCACTTCTGTACGGCCAATTTTGTCGCCTAGTACTTCAAGTTCATGGCCGTCGATCTCGCCTGGAGCGGAGCCAGAATGTGTTTCACCCATTGCTCTGCATGAGTGTCACTGACGATCTACGACGATGCGGGGCCGGAAGCAGTAGTCTATGGGATCTGCCTGGAGACTTCATTGTGTACCCGGTGTTTTCGGGCTATTATGTGATACATCCTCACGTAGCGTGCTATTCCCAGCCAGAGTCAAGCCTTTCTCGAGCATTCACCGAGCCTCTCCAATGGCAGACGGCGCATTTCTGATGCCACATGTTGTTAAGGTTGCCTGGAGAAGAATATTCAAAAGTGTTGGTGCAGGCTCGAACTGTGTAGGGGTAACGTTTGAGAAGGAGTCAAGCAGTTCGCAGAAGGCACGGAAAAACCTAGATCCGATCGGCCATGAGTTACGCCAAGACCTTGGATGAAAAGAAGGGACGACATGAAGGCGCATGTACGGCCTTAAAAGTACCGTGATAAGCCGCCGATGAACATTGACATGCTTGGGATCAGACAGCGATGACGAATTCATACCATCTACGCTCGAGTGTCCAAAGCTGGGTCTCATCAAATGTACAGTTGACAGTGAGTGAAAGAGAACATTGATTCAAGCTGATGACATTTCTCATTATTCATAAGTTCTGTATGCCCTTCAATATTCCTCAGACTGCCCACAGTAGCTCTCTATGAAGCATTACCAGGTGAGAATACGAATTCCGCCAAGGCCCTCAGGTTTGGCATCGTGAGAACCTGGTTTAAGGCCACTTCATGGCCCGTCTCTCGTCGTATCCAGTTCCGCAACTCAACAGTGACCAGAGAGTCCAAGCTGTACTCGACGAGATCAATATCGGGATCGACCTCGTCAGCATCCATCACCGCCAGCGTTGCAACCCGCTCCATCAATGCCGGCAAGAACGACTCAGCATCGCTGTACTTGCTCGACCCTTTCGTGGCAGACGCCGCGTTATCCTGTTGACGCAGAGCAGAGTACATGTGCAACCGCTCGCCAATCGTAGACATATCTGGAGATTGCTGATCTCGCACGAAAGCGGTAGCTCGGACGGCTTCATCGTACAGGCCGGTCTTGCATGCGATGATGGCTTCTTTGACAAGGTGTTCAATCTGCGGCATCTGCAACCAAACGCCCGTGTTCTCGCGCATGGAGCGAGTCATTCCGTTGTCTAGTGCATAGCCTGCGTCTTCGATCATAGGGAGCTGAATCGAGATTGCCGGGAGCCCTTGCTCTCGTCGATAGGCCGAGAACGCTTCCAAGAAGGTCTAGATCGATCTAGTCAGCCAAAGTTCCGCGCAGGGTCAGTGGTCAAGAGTGAATTTACCGTTGTACCTCCGTAAATGCTCTGCCCAGCATTTCCTGTCACGCCA
The DNA here is from genome assembly GCA_005356885.1 of Cercospora cf. flagellaris. Classification (NCBI taxonomy): domain Eukaryota; kingdom Fungi; phylum Ascomycota; class Dothideomycetes; order Mycosphaerellales; family Mycosphaerellaceae; genus Cercospora; species Cercospora cf. flagellaris. Next base: position 534,660 of record RJLU01000014.1, on the reverse strand, counting down.
GTGATCGATGCCAGGGAGATGAAAAAGTCGAGCTGAGGAAGGAGCTCATGCAGATGCCAAGCAGTGTCGATTTTGGGCGCAGAGATCTTTTGCCAGTCGTCGAAGGTCGTGTTCGTAAGTAAGGCGTCCTGTGCGATGTCATTAGTAGCAGTTCATTTAGCATTGCATGTCCCCAATCTTGGTGACTTACGCGAAGATACAACGCTCCATGGATTACGCCTCGAACGGGAGGCAAGTCGTGGATGCTCTTCAACGCCTCCTCGAGGCTTGCTCTGCTGGCCACATCGCATGCAACAGCTCGAACGCCGGGGTGCTTCTGCGTCAGTTCGGCAATCTCAGACCGTGAGGATCCACTCCTGCCTAGCAAGATGATATGCTTTGCTCCATGCTCGAGCATCCATAATGCCAGCGAGCGGCCAATGCCTCCTGTGCCACCAGTGATCACGTAGGTCGCATTGTCAGACAAAAGCTTTCCACCAGCTCTAGGAGGCTCCGCGAGAACGGTATCAGTCGGTGATACTTTAACCACCACCTTTCCAATGTTGTCACCAGTCTGCAGCTTCCGCAGTCCGGACGCAACATCAGAAAGAGGGACCTCAGTACCAGCAATCGGGCTGATACCACCTGACTGGAGTCTTTCCGTTATACTCGCGAGGAATCGTTGAGCTTCTTGCGGGCGCTTGAGCAGCCTCCGCCTCAAATCGACACTCGTGAAAGAGATACATCGTTCAAATGTGCGAAGTCCCATGTAATTATTGTCGAGGATGTCTTTCTTCCCGATCTCCACGAATCGACCAAATTCGGCGACGATGTCCAAGGTACGTTCTAGTAGCTCTCCACTGAGTGAGTTCACCACTACATCAACGCCTTTTCCGCCGGTCGCAAGCAGGATCTGATCATGAAACTCTGGTGTCCGGCTGGAGAAGATGTTCTCTTTCGGTATGCCCAATGTCTCACGCAGGAAGGCCCTCTTTGTTGGAGTGCCGGCTGTCGCGAAGATATTGGCTCCGAGCAATTTCGCGATGGCGATACAAGCTTGACCAGCTGCTCCAGTCGCAGCATGGATGAGGACGGATTCGCCCACTTGCAGGTGAGCAACATCTTCCAGACACCAGATGGCCGTGCTATACGCGACAGAGAGCGTGGCACCTTGTGCAAAGGTCCAACGATCCGAGAGCTTTCCGGCATACAAATGGGACATGCGGACGTAATTCGCAAATCCACCTTGCATGGACGAATAGAATACACGATCTCCAGGTTTGAAAGATGTCACATTGCGGCCAACCATTGCCACCGTGCCAGCTCCCTCAAGACCTGGTTCGTGCCATGGGAGCGAGCCAAGCACAAGCAGAATATCGCGGAAATTGACGCCCACTGCCTCTACCTTGACAATAATTTCGTCATCGCCAAGTTCTTGGGCGAGAAGGTCGACACGGCGAAAATAAATGGAGTCGAGGCTGCCGACGGAGTCGACTGTCATCTGGACAGTGTCTCTGATCGACACCTCGCCACTTTCACTGAGCGCCTGAATGCGCTTCTCGACCTCTTTCTCTTCAAATCCAAGAAGCTCCGCAGCATTAGGGGTCGGAACGAGTCGAGGGACAAATAGCTCGCCATTCGAGAGAACAAACTCTTGCTCCGAGTGTTTTGTCCCATCAATGCCAGACAGTCGACCAGCAACGTTCGTCACTGCCGTAACACCTGCATCATCGAGACTGACATCTTTGATCAGCAGTAGAGGCCTTGATGCATCCTCGAGCCGTAAACTTCGGAGGAAGCCTATCATAGTGTGTGCTTCTGGCATACTGTGCTCTGGGATGACCCAAATGATGCCCGCGCTGCCCAGGAGCAGCTGTCGCATCGTCTCGAAAGATTTCTCGTCGAAAGTCTTCGTGATGCTCTCAGATCCACTATCGATGAACATGAAGTAGGAGCTCTCATCTGGCACGAGATCGTGATACGGCACGATGTGGGTGTCGTATCCATGAACTTCGTTCAATCGATCTGATACGTTCTGAGCAAATGCTTTGTCCGAGACAGCTTGCAGAACACCACTCACAGTGATCGAGATCCTGGACTCCGTGTTGGTGGCTTGCCGCGGAGCTGGCGGAAGAGGTGCAAGGTCCCACATATAGCTCTCTGCCTTCCCATCGCCGAGGAATGGGTTTCGCTTGACTCCAGAATTATGTCTCGAGGTCAAATGGAGGAGCTCTGCCACAGGCGTGAGAGAGCCGTTGACGTGCGCGAAAGCGGTCGTGCAGGAAGTAAGACTGCCAAGCTTCTTGTCTTCGCTGATGAGACGAGTGACAACTGTAATCTTGGAGGACTCAGTGACAGGCACCTTGTCGAATATCCTCAACTGTCGACAATACACAGGGATCAATCCCTGCATGTCTCCGTTCAATGTCTTCAACAGTCCGGTGCCATGTAGCAAATTGTCGCTCGTTGCGATACTGGTTGCCAGATTGAAGTCGGACTCCGAAGGTATAGACATATCCAGATCTTTCATCTGGATCTCGAACACTGCAGTATCATTCGACCATGCGACTTGGGTAATGAGCGCAAAGCCAGGACCGTAGTCCAGACCTACTCCTCTCATCGTTTTGTACGCACTGTCCGTGTCAATAGCTTGTAGGTCGTCACGATGCAAGAGCTTCGCAGATGCCGCGCTGTCCGGGTTGTTGATCTCTGTAGAGGACTCGATGCTGACTTGGCCCTGAGCGTGCACGATCCATCCTTGTTTGTCGGTCCATGTCATGACCTCAAAAGTCCACCAAGTGCTTGACAAAGTATTGGGGCCGACAGCAAATGGAGTGACCTTGGTCGTTAGGTCGATCATCTCTTCTTCCGCGATCTGCAATCCACGCTTGGCATGGAACTCTCGCACAACGAAAGCACCTACTGCAGCGTTGGAGCTGACACTGCGCACAGCCTCGAATGCAAGTGCAAGATAGCCGGTCATGGGAAAGAGGACCTCACCTGCGATACGATGACCCCTCAGCCAAGGCCTCTCGTCCAGAGTGAAGACTTGTCGGAAGGACCGAGACTTTCCTTCATTGTGTGGGCTTGCCCATCCGAGCAGGGCGTGATATGGGTTTCCTGGTCGTCTTGAATGTTTCGTTGTGCGTGAAACATGGGCATATCGCTCAGATTTGTCCCATTCGTATCTGGGCAAGTCGGTGACCACACGACACTCGCCAGCGTCGGTTTGATTGACAGAGGCCAGATCGAGACTGATACCGTGGGTGAACGCAAGTGCTGCAAATGCCATGATTGCATCGTTAGATTCTGTTCCCCTGGTCAAGGTCGGCATGTAGGTCACATTGGCCGAAGCTTGAGAATTCCCCAGAGCATCCAGTGTTTGCTCGAATGGTCCTTTGAGTGCCGGGTGGGGACCAACTTCCACCACGATGTTCGGAACAGGTACGCGCGATGTCACAGCTTCCGAGAGCATTGTCTCGATGGCGGAAACCAGGCGAACAGGTTGGAGAAGATTCCTCACCCAGTAAGACGGATCGATCGCATCTTTAGCCTCGACTTGACCGGACACTGATGATACAAAGATCACGTCGGCCTCCGCGGTGGGCTTAATCTTCTCAGCATAATATGGCTTGATATTTTCCAGATAGGATTCTGCAACCGACTCCATATGCCGTGAATGATAGGCAACATCCACTTTCAGCCTCCGGGCAAACAGACCTCTCGACGTTGCTGTTCGGTGTATTTCGTCGATAGCGGTGACGTCTCCCGACAACGTAATGCTGCTTGGACTGTTGATTGCAGCAATCGTGGCGTATCCAGAGTCACTGCAGGACGACAAAAGTGCTGTGGCTTCTTCTACACTTGCGCCAATTGCCATCATAGCGCCGCGTAAATTATCATTCTGCGATGCACGCGTAGCAGCTTTACCTCTGAAGAAGGCAAGTGCTAAGGCGGTCTCAAATGATATGAACCCGGCGGCATATGCGGCTGCAATCTCCCCACTCGAATGGCCAGTGACAATGCTCGGAAGTACAGTCCAAGAGCGAAGCAGTTCCACCAGCGCCAACTGCACGGCAGTACAAGCAGGCTGGCTTACGCTGGCTTCGTTGACGTGCGAGTCCTCAGCCGATCTGCTGAGCTCTTCTCGTAATAGCCATGTTGATCCAAAGCTTCGCAAAACTTTCTCAGCACGCTGCAAAGTAGAAGTGAATACGGGGTGCGGCTCCAGTTTGGTGGCCATCTGAGCCCATTGCGCGCCTTGCCCAGTAAAGAGAAAGGCTACTGTGACCTTCTTAGACTTTGTGAGCTTGTCATCGCTCGTTCCCAGGCGCATGACTTCATCTCTGAGCGTCGAGAAGCTGTGGGCTGGGATTGCCGTTCGATGCTGAAAGTGGGTGCGGCGCTGTCCAAGAGTGTAGCAAATATCCTGTAATGGTTCAAGCGAATGCTTCGCCTGATTCTCAAGGTATTCCGCAAAAGAGGCGAGATATGCGCGCAAGCTGTTCTCTGTCCTTGCAGAGAACGTGAATAGAAGCTGCCTTTGTGCAGTGAGTCCAAGGCCGTTCTCTGAAATTGATGAGCGTGTCATTCCGTTTGCCAAATTCTCGATACTGCCATTGGTATCCAGTAACTGTGAGCGACTCTCGGTTTCATAAGCTTCAAGAATAGCGGAGGCATTGGCTCCGCCGAAGCCGAAGTTCGAGACGCAGACCCTTTTCGGTGCGTCTTGCGGCCACGGCTGTGAACTCTTGAGCACCTTCAGCATGCCAGTGTCTGCCACCACTGTATTAGGAGAATCGAAATCGGCTGTGGGAAGAATGATGCCATGCTGTAACATCATTATTCCTTTTATGACGGCGAGCAGCCCGCTAGCATTTTCGGCATGCCCAATATTAGATTTGATGGAGCCGAGGAATATCGCGTTTCCCGGTGGTCGGTCAGCGCCGAAGACTGTGGCTATGGACCGAGCCTCGATCGGATCACCGACCAGCGTGCCTGTACCGTGGCCCTCAACGACTGTTGTTTCCGCAGGATTCCAGCCAATTTCTTCGTGGACACGGCGCATAAGTCCAATCTGGGCATTCGAAGATGGTACAGTAATCCCATCAGTTCTGCCGCCATGGTTACAAGCTGTGTTTGCGACGATGGCTTGGATTGGATCATTGTCAAGGATGGCTTTGCGGAGAGGCTTCAGCAACAGACAAGCTGCACCATCACCACGCCCAAAGCCAGAAGCCTTTGTGTCATAGGAGTAGCTTCTTCCTTCAGGCGAAAGAGCACTATTGGTGGTCAGTCAACTGCAAACACCGCAGTATGTCGCGCACTAACCCCATGGTATCTAACGTAACCCACATAGCCGGTGTCATGGCCAAGCTGGACGCGACCACGAAAGCCGACTCGCACTCTCCGAACCGAAGATTCTGCACAGCCAAGTGAAGTGCCGAGGAACTGCTCGCACATGCTGCATCAATCACCACGGAGGGACCACGCTATAAAGTTCAGAATCAGCATGGCTCTGCTCGTCTACGATCATAGAGATCATGCTCACAACATCCAGGAAATATGATAATCGATTCGCAAACATGCAACAAGCAGTGCCAGTGGCGGTGTACTTCGATGTCGTGGGTAGATCGGCGATCAGCTCGAGAGCGGTGTCGACATTTCCATTCGCGGCAAAAATGCCTGTATCGGAGCCGGCAAGGTCGTTGATTGTGATGCCAGCATGCTCTGCTGCCTCAAAGGCACATTCAAGAGCCATGCGTTGTTGCGGATCCATCTGCCGAGCCTCATCTGCTCTGAGATTAAAGAAGGCAGGCTCGAAGGCGTAAGCGTCGTCTGGAAGAAAATGGCCTCCTTTGGAGGCTATACAGCCGGCCTTGTCTTTATCGGCGTTGTAGAATGCATCATGGTCAAATCGTTCTGCTGGTACCCTCGACCATGCGCATTTGCCTTCCTCCAGATACTCCCATAAATTCTTGCGGCCTGTCCCTGGTGCTCTGTAGGAATAGCCAATCACCGCAATGGGTTCTCTCGTGTTGATGTTATCCTTCATGGTTGGGGAGGCTTGAGTCACGTCCAGTCTTCCGTGTGGTATACAGTTGAGTAATGGGGCGAGGCCAGAGGTCGACCTCTTAAGGAGTCGAACCGGATGTCATTCGACCCGCCAGTCCGAAGGACATAGGCAAGGCATCTCTGTTCCGTGACAGCCCTAGCGATGGGCTATGGTGTGCCGGCGAACACATGTTCGGACCACATGTTCCATGACCGGCACAGGATCGGAGAATCGATGGCGAAGCCTTACGGTCTGATGTTAGTCGGGAGAAGGCTGGGTATCTCGCGGCTTCGACTGAGCCATATCGCTGGCGAGTAAGATGCGACGCAGAGCACGCTGAACAATGTCCGGGGTAACAGTGAGCGATCTATTTTGAAGTAAGCGTCCTCGCATCATTTCCATTGCGATGATGCCGCATGCAATAGTGATCAATCCAAACGAGCGACACGAGATGTCGTGGTGACACTTGGACCCTGCGGAGACGGGCTGGGCCGTTGCGGACCGAGATTGGCGCCTTAGCACTTCGTACCTGCTTAAGAATCCGGCGTTTTCGTCGAACGCGCACCATCGCTGGCGACATACACATAAGCTCATATCTACTCCGCAGCGCCCACGTGCTGGCGGATCGGCTAGCGCTGACGCAACGACCGAAATGCACACCACTTCCCTCTCGGGTACGGCGCTTTCACCAACAGCTCAGATGGCGCGTCCACTGGACCTTCGCCGGCTGGCTGACTATCTTACTGATCGTGGCCTCGGGTGTCTATCGTATCAGCACGTGTCTAAGGAGGTGGGCTGATAGCGCGGAGGCTAGTAGAGATGTTCGCCGAGCCTTAGAACTCAGTCCAGCAGGTAATGCATATGACCCATGTGCCATTAGATAGTGAGGCACTGCCTTGTCCTGCCACTCCTCCTTCTTCCAATGTCAGAATCAACAGTGTTCGATTGATACTACAGGTCAAAGAACATCAACATCGACAGAGCCAAGTACACAGACTATATCCCAGACGAACCCCCACCCCACGCAATAATGGAAAACAGGCGAGATATGCTTCAGCGCTTTGGAGACGAGGCATTGCTGGAGGCTGCAGCAGCGTGCGAAGTAGAAGTCGATGAAATCGAGGATGTATATGCCTGTTCGCCATGGCAACGTGCAGCCATTGCCGGATCGACGAAACAAAGCAACACCTTCTTCTTTCGCTCCGTCACAACTCTCCCTGCAGACATGGACCCAGACCGAATGTGCGCGGCTTTCCATACGATAACGCGCCGCAACGCTGTGCTGCGCACCCGAATTGTAGACCTTCCCGCAGGCCTTTTCCAGGTCGTTCTACGAAACCCACCAGCTTTCGACCGGAGGACGGCCTTGGAAGAATACCTACGATACGACGAGGCGGAGCAGAAGCAGATGGGCTTAGGCGCGCCTCTGCTTAGACTTGCACTTATCGAGCGCACCTTGGTCATCACGATTCATCACTCCATCTACGATATTACTTCTTCGAAAGCATGGCTGGAAGATGTAGCGAAGCAGTATCGAGGGCAAGCCGTCGAACAGAGAACGCCATACAAAAGTTTCACCGACTATCTATTGACCATCAACGAGGAAATGGCTCAGGCGTTTTGGAAGGGGCGATTCTCAGACACACCAAGCATTTATCCCGCGCTTCCAGAAGGTCACGTCCCGCTCGCAACAAATACGATCTCAAGGAAAATTGCGTGCCCTGCGCTTGCAAGCCGCAAAGTCACAATGTCTCAGATCCCATTCTACATCGAAGTGGCATGGGCGATGGTGGCTTCTACATACACCAGTACCGACACTATCGCGTTTGGCCAATTACTATCGGGCCGAGTGCCGCGGCTTCGCCAGCTTGCAAACACACTGGGCCCAATCGCAACCACAATACCTGTACAGGTCAAATTGGACTCTAGTACGACCATTGCAGAACTCATCAAGATTCGCGCTCGAGAACGCCGCCAGGTGAATTCTAATGATGCGCTACATTATGATATGGCCAAGATCCGTGCCGTCAGTGAGGAGGCACGGGTTGCATCATCCTATCAGACCATTATCAATGTTGATCCGCACATCGCTGAAGGGCGTGATGGAGGAACAGGTTCTCAGAGCTCACTTGTTCAGGGTCTGGCACCCTATTGCTTGTCTCTGGCATTTCAACTCGCAGAGCAACATGTCGTCGTGGATGCCTCTTATGATCCCCACGTCATGGACGAAGGACAGATACGCAGAGCTCTTCACATGTTTGAGTACTTCCTACAGACCCTGACCAATTCTCCTTCGACGCTAAAAGTGGGAGACATACCACGCATCAGCCCACAGGATCTCTCGGAACTGTTCAGCTGGAATTCGACATTTCCAGAGCCGGTGGAGCAGTCTTTGCATGGCATTTTCCAAATACAATCTTCGCTCGTACCCCAAGCGAAGGCTGTTGACGCATGGGATGGGTCTGCAACATATGCAGAGCTGGATGATATGACGACCCGCCTAGCACAGCATCTGGTTCGCAAAGGACTAGTCGTGGGCGACCGGGTTGCTGTCCTTGTGGACCGGTCCCTGCTTGCTGTGGTGTCATTATTAGCAATCCAGAAAGCAGGTGGTTGCTGTGTTACGATCAACATGACCGATCCCATCGCTCGCAAAGCGCTCGTGATTGGTAAATCGGGCGCGAAGATTGTACTGACATCAATGAAGGAGACATTCGAGACCAGCAACGAGGGCGTGGAACTACTGCGAATCAACCTCGATGCCATCAAGGAATTCCCTCAAGCTCTCGAAACAAATCTACCAGCTGTCTCGGCCAATGAGTTGGCGTACCTGCTCTTCACTAGTGGAAGCACAGGCACGCCAAAGGGCGTCATGCTGGAACATCGCAGTCTCGCTACCGCACTAACGTCTTTGCGCGAGCCTCTGGGTCTGGCTGTTGGAGATCGGCATCTGCAGTTCGCATCTCTTGTATGGGACATCAGCCTCTGCGAGATCTTTGGGGCTCTTCTATTTGGCAGCTGTGTCTGCATTCCGTCAAATCAAGATCGCGAGTCGGGCTTAGCTGCCTACATTCGTGACCAGCGCATCGATTTCGCCATCTCGACACCAACATTAATTCGTACTCTCTCGCCGTCGGAGGTACCAGCACTCCGAAGAATTACATCAATTGGCGAGGTGGTCGACCCGAACGCCGCTTCAATCTGGGGAGACAAGATCCATTTCGTCAATGCCTGGGGACCGTGCGAATCTTCCATAATGAGCACTTGCCACAAGCTTACTCCGGATGCACCGTTCCATGATACCATCGGTCGGCCGCTGGGATGCGCTGTCTGGATCACAGATTCCGCGGACCCGAACAAGCTTGCTGCTATTGGGTCAGTGGGAGAACTGCTAGTCGAAGGCGTGACTGTGGCCAGGGGGTATATGGATGAGCCTGCGAAAACAGCCGCGGCTTTCATACAAACTCCGACTTGGGCTAAGAAGCGATCGGTCCAGCCGCCGCACCCTACAAGATTCTATCGAACGGGAGACTTGGCAAGATACTATCCAGATGGAACCATCTCCTTCATTGGCCGACAAGACAATCAAGTGAAGATTCGAGGAGTCAGGTTTGAACTCGATGAGGTCGAGCACCACATTGTGTGCCAGTCTGATATCGTTCGAGACGCTATGGTCACAGTATATTCGTCTGTACCAGGCCGCAAAGACGTGGTGGCCATTCTTTCCTTCAGTGATGATTCTCTTCCAAGCGACGTTTCACTGGGTGAGATACCTGGCGATCATCGGACCACGATTTCCAAGCACCTGAAGACCGTGCAAGCGTACGTTGACACACGGCTGCCATCCTACATGGTTCCCAGGTACTGGCTTGTTGTGCAACGACTTCCTCGGACTGTTTCTGAAAAGCTTGACCGCACAGCAATCAAAAAGTGGGTAGCAGAGCAAGATCCGTCATCCTGGCTTTCACCGGACCAGCAACATACTGAGCCACTCGACGGCCTCACCTCTGTCTCAACTGCCCAAGAGATTGCAATGCGAGCAGCATGGTCAACAGTGCTTTCCATTCCGGAGTCACAGCTTCACAGAGAGAGGTCTTTCATCGCGCTGGGAGGTGATTCTATAACTGCAATGCAGGCAGCCACGAGGCTCCGGAAGGCGGGCTATAGGATTTCTATAGCATCGCTATTGCTCAGCAAGAGTCTTGCGCAAGCCGCTGAGAGGGCTGAATCAATCGCGGAGAAAATATCAGAGGTGAATCACTCCGACGATGTAGCGCCCGTCGCAGATGCTGAGCCTGAAGGCATAAGCACAAACGAGATCGATGAAGCCACGAGCGAGCGTCTCACGCAAGCCGGACTCACTGCATCGGAAGTAGAGTCTGTATTGCCTTGCACGCCAATGCAGGAAGGTATTCTGTTTGCGCAAGCAAGGGGCACTGAGGGAACTTACCTGGATCGGATAGTCTTCAAGGTCAGTTCCGCACCGAGCGAAGAGAAGATCGATGTCAAGAGGTTGGGTGATGCTTGGAGTGCTGTGTGTTCTGCAAACGATATACTGCGGACAACTTTCACGAGCGGCGTACATGACGATGGCGCATTTCAGCAAGTCATCCTCCAGCGCGATGAGCCCGAGGTTGCATATTCTCACTTGTCCTCGCTGATGGTCAGCGATCCGAACGACACAGCCACCCTTTTGGAATTGCCCAAGTCGATGTTCCAAGATGGGCGACCTTCTCATCACTTGCTGCTCATCGAAGCCTCGGAGTCATTGGCATACATGGTTCTAGACATCTCACATGCGCTGGCCGATGCGACATCGATCTTCCTGATAGGAAAGCAGCTGGGTCACGCATACGGAAGCGCGACCAGTCTTCCCAAATCCCTCGGTCTTGCGCAATACGTCTCTCATCTCAGAAACTACGACGAAGCCTCGTCCCAAGCCTATTGGCGGAAATACCTTTCTGACGTATGTCCATGCCTCATGTCATCATCAAGCGCTGCCTCAGAGACATCTGGATCGATGCAGCTTCGTGGAGCTATTGACGACTGCATTTCGAACGTGCCAAGAATAAACGCCTTTTGCCACGAGCATGAGACCACGGTCGCGAGTCTGCTCCAGGTCGCTTGGAGTCTGGCGTTAGGACGCTACACCGGCTGTCCCCGTGTCTGCTACGGCTATGTCTTCTCCGATCGACACTCCGTGGATGGTGCAGCTGAGATTGTTGGCCCACTCATATCGATGCTTCCAGTGAAGTGTAATATAGTGTCTAACAGCGTCTCTGCACTCCTTGCTACGACGCAAGAAGATTTTGCCAGAAGCATTGAGCACCCTCACTGCTCTCTACACGCGATCCAAGGTTCCTCGTCCACACCTCTGTTCAACACTGCTTTGTCTATCCAGAAGTTGCCACCACAGAACCTGACTGAGGAGAGCACAGCGATCAAGATCGAGATTGCCGCCGTACACGATCCTACAGAATATGCGATGGTCCTCAATGTCGCTTACGATGAGGACGTGATCTTATGCAGGCTGAATTACCAAACGCAACAGATCTCTGCTTCTGTGGCGCACGAGATCATGGGAACAGTGAAGAGCGCGTTGTCTGCGATCATGACTGGGCCTGCGAAATCCTCACTCTCGATCCTGCGCGAGATCAGGCCGCCTTCCGCGAAGTTGACTCCGTTCGAATCTTTTGACAGCAAGACCGCTGACGAGGTCCGGCGCCAAGCAGCAGCACAATGTGAGCTTGTCAAGAGTGCTGTCGAGGACATCTTTCCTTGCACAGTTGCACAAACCGATCTGCTGACTTCTTCGATGAACGATGCTTCTCAGAGCATGAAGCAGTACGTGATACCGGCCAACGAAGAGATGTCTTGCGACGATCTGTGCGCAGCTTTTGAAGTGGCGCTGTCCTCCATCCCTGCTTTACGTACGCGGATTGTCAACCTCAGCAGCCATGGGTATTTGCAAGTCGTGACGAAGCCTCGCCCGCAGTGGACTGAAAGCGAGGACCTCCAGGAATATCTTGCATGGGACCAGGATATCGGCGTCCGCTGTGGAGGCCAGCTATGCCGTCTTGGGAGGATTGAGCAAGAGGATGGCCAAGAATTCATCGTGCTGTCAGTACACTCGGCGGTTGCAGATCGATGGACAGTCCGCAAGTGCTTCGACATCGTTAATCGAGCTTTGCGAGGCGAGAACAGTCCGAAATTGTTGTCGATGGCTGGCATCATTCGTTCGCTGAACGATGCAAGCTTGGTGGCGAACGGTATGGTCAGCTGGGCAGCACGACTTGAGCATCATGGCGATGCTGTTCGTTTCCCTACACGGCCTGCCGTCACCCAAAGCGAATCTTCGGAGGTATCGACAGCATCTCTTGTTCTCGAAAACAATCTCCACACCGTAAAGAGCCAGTCAGCATTGCTCCAGGCTGCCTGGGCGCTCTGTTTGTCCAGGCGAACCGGTCAGTCGAAGGTTTTGTTCGGTGTATGGACCGATGGCCGCGACTCGCCCTTGCTGAATGCTGAAAACGTCAGTGGAAGACTTGGCACTGTTCTGCCTTATGCCCTTGATGTATCTCATGAGGATTCTTTCCAAAAGCTGCTAGATGCAACGACCAAGTACTCGGCAGAAGCTTCTATGATCATACACAGTCTCTCCAGCTACCGCTCTGGACTTGACCAGGCAGAGAAAGAGAAGATGACTGCTCACGTGCTGAGGATAGACCAGCAAGATACCAAAGAACATGACTCTGTCGCCGACATTGTCAGAGACGTCCGCACGAGAGACGCAGAATTTTGCACCTTTGACTTGATGATCGATTGCATAGTGGGTTCGGAGGGGACGACAATCGAAATGAAGTCGATCGCCAATATCCTCGATGCCCGTCAGCTGAATATACTGATCCATCAGTATGAGCACGCCATCAAACAGATATACGAAGCCTCACGCGAAGATGGGTCGAGGAAGCTGTCGGAAACTCTAACGATGAGCGACTACGAACTGGAACTGCTCCGACAGTGGAATAGCAGCAACGTCAGCGCAGTAGAAGGATGCCTTCACACGCGTATTTCACATGTCTCCAAACGGCAACCGAGTGTTCCGGCCGTTTGTTCGCTGGACGTTGAACTCAGCTATACACAACTCGACTCTCTGGCTGAACATGTTGCTCGCCGCTTGCGTGAAGTTGGAGTACGCGAAGGACAAGTGGTACCATTTCTGTACAAGAAATCGGCAACCCCGGTAGTCATCATGCTCGGAATCTTGAAAGCAGGCGCGGCAGTGCTTGGACTGGACTCAAACTCTCCGACACAACGTCTGCAGGAGATATGTCGAGATGCTTGCGCGTCTGTGGTCATTTGTGCTCCAGAGCTACAGCACAAGGCTGAAGCGCTGTCTTCTTCCGCACGAATTTTGACTCTGGATCTAGACATGATTCGGAAGCTGCCAGATTCTAACGAAGTAGCTGCTATCGATGGCGATCCGTCGAATCTTGCCTACGTGATTTACACCTCGGGAAGCACAGGGAAGCCTAAAGGTATCAAAGTGCGACATTCCAACATCATGACTAGCTTGATCAGTCACCTCGAACCCTTCGGGATCAACACAAATACGAGAATGCTACAGATTTCCAGCTTTGCTTTCGACATGAGCATAGTCGAGATCTTCCAAACCTTGCTCGGCGGAGGCTGCATTTGCATCCCTACTGAAGAGGAGCGTTTGCACGATGTCGAGGGTGCCATCAGCCGAACCCAAGCCAATTTCATGTACACGACGCCAACTCTTGCACGACTGATGGATCCATCTAGGGCCTCGACATTACAATCCCTGGTACTAATGGGAGAAAGTCTTACCATGGATGCAGTCGAGCTCTGGCGCTCAAAGCTTCGATTGATAGCATGCTACGGTCCTGCAGAGACTGCAGCGCTCTCCAGCTGCACTGATATTAACGTTGACCAGATCTCAAATCTGGGTTTACCGAACGGCTGCAAGTACTGGGTTGTCGATGAGACCGACCACAACATCCTTTCGCCTCTCGGGCGAGTCGGCGAGCTGCTGATTGAAGGACCTATTGTGTCGGCCGGGTACATCCAAAACGCCGAGAAGACAGCAGAAGCCTTCATATCGAGGCCAATATGGGCTGAAGCAATATCGTCGTCGAATCGCGAGCAGATCTTCTACAAGACTGGAGATCTGGTCGTTCAGAACGCTGACGGATCTGTTGCCCACTGCGGCCGCAAAGACCTCCAAGTCAAGGTGCGTGGATATCGAATAGAATTGAGCGAAATTGAGTACCACATCAGGAAGAATTTTGTGGATTGGCACGCCACTGCGCTACTCGTCCGCCCTCAGGATGATATGGAGAACGCACTTCTTGTCGTCTTCTTAACAGGAACGAAAGGTGATTCGCATGCCCGTGCGGACAGCCCACAGCTCCTTGCGCCGATGCCAGCCCTGGCAAAAGCTATGCGCAAGATTTTGTCAGGTTGCCTTCCGCCATATATGGTCCCAGACATCTTTGTCCCACTCTCGATGGTCCCCCTGAACGCCTCTGACAAGACAGACAGACGCCTGTTGAAGGCTCTGAGTGAAGCGAAGAATGTTTCAGAATTGCTTAAGTACTCTGCGCTCATCGATCGCCCTTTCGACGGAGAAGTAGGAACGGCCGTGACTAAGGCTCAGACGCACTCTCAGCCGCTTTTGACACCAAACGAATTGTTTCTGCGCCAACTTTGGTCGGACGTGCTGATGCTTCCTGAATCGTCCATCACCAAGAGCAGTGACTGGGTGGCTTCTGGAGGAAATAGCCTGAAAGCGATTCAGTTGGCAGCCAAGGCACGACGACAGAAACTTCCCATCACAGCCGTCGACGTTATTCGATATCCTACCTTGCGCGACATGGCACAACTACTCTGCGAGAGACAGCCGCAGACGAAAATTGAGTCGAAGCCTGCAGAGACAGCAGTGGCGGAACCTTACTCGCTCTTGTCCATCGACGCCGCTGTTGCTCGATCTCACGCTGCAAGATCTTGCGGCATTGTTGAAGGTGAAATCGAAGATATCTACCCTTGCACTCCAATGCAGGTAGCCATGATGTCGCAAACGCTGCAACGTCCTGGAGATTATGCGGCACAGTGGAATATGGTCCTTCCAAAGCATGTCGAGCCATCGCGGTTTGCAAAAGCATGGACCATGGTGTGCAAAAGCATCCCCATTCTTCGTACAAGCATTGTGGATGTCATGGGCCAAGAAGGACTTGTACAGGTGGTGCACGCGCCCTCTCAAGTCGACGAGCTATTGCCAGAAGATGGAGGCGAAGAAGAGCCTGGAGCGGTTGCCGTGATCGATCTAGGCGCACCCTTGAGCCAGGCGCGACTGAGTAGATGCAGGACTACTGGCAAATATCAGTTCAACTGGACAGCATTCCATGGCATATATGACGGTTGGTCAGCTTCACTCATACTGGAGGCGCTGTCGACGGCGTACAAGGGCCAGAGCCTCCCTCAATTCACGCCATTCCAGCCCTTTGTCGAGCACACCTTGTCCGTGACCCGTAATGCGAAATCTCAGGCATTCTGGCGCAGGCAATTCGAAGGAATCGAGGTCACACATTTCCCACCTCTTCCCGAGCCAAGCTATCTTCCCCGACCAAATTCGGTGTTCAGCTACGATGTCGCGAACCCTCATCCTCCGACCCGAGGCGTGACCTTGCCAGTTATCCTTCGCGCAGCTTGGGCCACATTGCTTGCAAGCTATGCAGGCACATCCGAAACTGTTTTCGGCGCGGTGGTCAACGGCAGAGAGATCGACATTCCAGGCATCGATCGAATGCCCGCGCCGACATTGGCCACTGTGCCTATCCGGGTTTCTGTTGCCTCTGATCTCACCGTGGAGAAGTTGCTCTGCAGTGTGCAAGGACAGACTATTGAGATGACTCCGTGGGACCAAACGGGCCTGCGACAGATTGCGAAAGCGAGTGCGGAGGCGGAAGAAGCGTGCCGTTTCCAGACATTGCTACTTATCCAACCACCAAGCGACAAGAGCTGGCAGAGTGCTAATGATGAAGTAATCATTGAGTCAGTCAAGATCGGATCGAACTCAGCCGCTGCGCTTCTTGGACCATACGCGATCGTCCTGGAGTGCGAGCAGCATGAAAATGGTAGGCTCCATCTGCAATTCAATTTTGACGCCAAGGTAGTCGACAGTGCAAGGATATCTCGCATTGCTCGCCAGCTCGAGCACATCCTTCGCGAAATGTGCCAAGTCGCTAGCCACCAGGACCGAGTGACCACCATGGCGAAGGTCAAAGCTGCCGGAACTGAAGACCTCCAGCAGATCTGGCAATGGAATGAGTCGGTTCCGGAGACCGTCGACGAATGCGTTCATCATCTCATTGCCAAGACGTTCGAGAGACAGCCAGACGCTCCCGCAATCTGCGCGTGGGATGGTAGTTTGACATACTCAGAGCTAAATGTCACGTCGACACAGTTTGCGCAGTACCTCATTCAGCGTGGCGTCGGGCCCGGAAAGGTTGTGCCTCTGCTCTTCGACAAGTCGATGTGGAACCCAGTCGCAGCTTTGGCAACAATCAAAGCCGGCGGCATATCACTCATGCTCGATGCTTCCTTGCCAAAGAATCGACTTGCCACTATACTGGAGCAAGTCGATGTTACAGTGCTTCTTTCGTCGGAATTGCAATACCCGCTGGCAGAGTCGATTTCGAAAGGTGCTCCAGTGGTCGTGGTGAGCCGTGGGACTATCGTGGCTGCGAGGGTCTCGACTTCGTCCCTCGTATCTTCAGGAGATATCTCAAAGCCAAGCGATACGTTGTACCTCTGCTTTACATCTGGCAGCACAGGTCAGCCTAAAGGCATCATGACTTCGCACGCAAACTTTTCGAGCGCTCTCCGCCACCAGTCACCCCATCTGAGCCTCGGCTCAAGCAGCAGGGTCTTCGACTTCTCTTCTTACAGTTGGGATATGGCATGGTACAATTTGCTACACACCCTCTACGCTGGCGGCTGTCTCTGCATACCAAGCGATGCAGAGCGTAAGGAGGATCTCTCGGGAAGCATGATTCGACTCAACAGTAATTGGATAGCGACCACGCCGACAGTTGCTAGTCTCATTGACGACGACGCACTGCAGAATTTAGCCCACATTGAAGTGGTGGGCGAGACGCCGGGACAAGAGCTGCTCGCCAGACTCAAGCAAGATGGCCGACTTCGGCATCGCAACATCTATGGGCCAAGTGAGTGTACTGTTGTTGCTACTGGATCATCGGACATGCGCGACTCTGCTCATGTTGGCTGGGGCGCCGGACTTGTTCCCTGGATCGCAGATCCTGATACTGGCAAGCACTTGACACCAATTGGCTGTGTGGGAGAGCTATGGCTGGAGGGACCGCTTGTCAGTCAAGGCTACGTTGGGCAACCTCAACTTACTGAGGCGTCATTCGTGGACACTCCGCCATTTGCGGCACAAGGCAGCCCGCGACCATATCAGCGAATGTATCGTACTGGAGATCTTGTGCGGTACGAACCAGACGGCAGTCTCTCATTCTTGGGTCGCAAAGATGCTCAAGTCAAGATTCGAGGGCAGAGGCTGGAGCTCAGCGAGGTGGAATTCCACTGTAGGCGACAGCTGAACAGCCAAAATGGGCATCAAGCTCAGGCGGTCGCAGCTGAATTGGTGAAGCCTCACACCTCTCGAAAGCCTGTTCTGGCATTGTTCATTCTGCCAGAAGGAGCACAGGACATGGGCGAAGAGGAAGTGGTCCGTCATGTGCAGTCGATGGTGATGGAACTTGATACTAGACTTGCTGAAGTGGTCCCTAGCTATATGATACCAAGCATATACCTTCCGCTGACCAAGATTCCGATCAGCGCGACGGGCAAGCTGGATCGTCGAGAGCTCCGCAGGCTGGGTCAGACTATCAAACCAATACAAGAGACAGGATCAAAGCCAGTGTTCACAGCACCAGCAACGGAGAAAGAACGCGTGTTACAAGAAATCTGGGCAAAGACTCTGACACTGCCTGTCTCCTCACTCTCGGTCGAGTCCAGGTGGTCAGACATCGGAGGCGACTCAATTACAGCCATGCAGGTGATAGCTGCGGCTCACAAGCAAAAGATAGAGCTGGAGATGGGTGATTTGCTTCGCCTCCAGACCATCCGTCGTCTTGCAGCCACCGGCGACACCGACGACGACAAGGTCGATGCAGTGCTCGCAGTCTTCCGTGGAGTTGAGCCTGTTCGGCCTGAAGAGCGCGTTGTGCTTTCTCCTGTTCAACAGTGGTATCTTGACAACCACTCCTCCGCCAACAGCTTCGATATTACGGTGTATCTCAAGCTCAAATCTACAACAACACCTCAGATGGTGCGTGCTGCCATCGAGAAAGTGATGGCGCGTCACGAGATGCTTCGAGCTCGATTTGCGCGGGACGAGCAGTCGCGGTGGACGCAGTGCTTCCACGAAGACTTCCAGTCTTCGTACGAATTGCAGGTCGCTACGGGAATCGCCGAGGAGAAACGCCTGCCCTGGATGCAACGCTGCTGCCAGCAGCTGGATTTCCACAAAGGACGATTGCTGTCTATGGTGTTCTTCGACGGTACGCCTTCAAGCTCTGATCAAGACCTGTTCATCACTCTAAATCATTTGGTCTCTGATTATTGGAGCTGGCGCATCATCGTGCAAGATTTGGAGCATGTCCTTGCTGGAAATGAATTCACAGGTCCGCCTCCAACCAAGTTTTTGACGTGGGTGCGTGCTCAAGAGCGATTCGCGAAAGCACATCTGAATACAAACATCACCAGATCCTCCCAAAATCAAACCGTCCAGGCGCAGCCAGAATACTGGAGCACGGCGAAGAAGACCATGCGGATAGTGAACAGCTTCAACGTCAGTGCCCAAGAGACGTCGGCCATTGTCGACTACTTCGCTGCGAAAGTTCAGGCTCGGCCCATCGAGATCATCGTCGGCGCCATCGTTGCCAGCTTCGCAGAGGCTTTTCCAGAGCGGGCAAGCAAACTTCCACCATGCTACTGCACTTCGAATGGACGCGATGCAGGCGGAGTAGACCTTTCGCGCACGGTGGGCTGGTTTACGGGCGTATTCCCAGTCCAAGTGAAGCTGAAGGAGGGCGAGGAGGCGAACCTGCAGACAGTCGTGCAATCATCCAAAGCCGCTCACAGCGCCTTGCCTCGATACAGCTGGTCACATCTTGCTTCGAAATACTATTCTCCTCACAAGCAACAGAAAGATTGTGAGGAGGTGTATGAGCTGTTCCTCAACTATTTGGGAGATTCGATGAAGTCGTTGGAGGAAAAGAGCGACTCCATGTTTCAGATTCGACCTACGCCACCGGGAGCGCGTCCGCCAGAGTCATCTGATGAGTGGAGGCTGGGAGCCATTTTCGAGGTTTCAGGACATGTTGCAGAAGGAGGATTTGCATTCTCTATTGCGTATACTTGTGATGCTGAGAAGGGAGAGAGGTTCGTGGGGCGCTTTAGAGAAACACTTCATCAGATGGCCAAGTTGGCAGAGTGGATAGGATAATCAATATGCGGAAGAATCGCAATCTTCAATCAGTATGTCCCCATCATCAGCAGAACAGATGAAGTCTGAATAAAGCTCGGCCACTGCAATATGGGAAGGCGGGCTTGGAGCTTGTTCGTGTCTTGGCATGCAAGCACCATTTGGCATAATGTCGGGTACTGCCTTTCACAATCTTCAGCATGAAGGTTTCCTCCCACTTACTTGTTCTCGTCCATCTGGCCGCGGCAACGTACAGCACCATTTGAGCGCCTCGCTGCCTTCCACCTTTACCCCAATGGCGTTCTCGATGATCGCATCTTATCTCGGATCCGGATCTTCAAGCTTCCACGAATGCTGGCCAATGAACCGCACACGTGTCCCAAGGTTGCGAAGCTGAAGGTGTGCTCTGGGCGCGAAACTGGCGGCCAGAAGCGCCCCTTCATGGCAAAGACCATTGTTTATCACACGTGCATACTTCTGCGGACAGGCAGATTGACTTCGCCCCCGTGTGATGAAGAGGCCGGCACTGCATCGGCAGTGCAATGAAGCAGGCATCTGCCACATGGTATAGGGCCCGGTATGGCCAGTTTCGCCGCCTCATCATTTCATGACCGCGCAATAATTCCACTTTCCGAGCTTTTCCGCCTCTCACTGCCAAATCACATTGACTTCTACTAGATCCATGGGATCGTCTACGGCAACTTCTGCTGCTTCTGGGGCAAGGAGAATACATAGCTAGAAGTGTAGACACTACATCCGCCTGCACACGAGGACCGTGCGATCCGACATCTCGCCGAGCATGAACTCTCCACTGCTGTCGCGGAATGATGTGCTGATGCTGTCCCAGACGGCATGCCGAATGGGCAGGGCCTTTGCGCATGGCAAAGACAGTAATCCGGTTGAGTTTGCCCAGGTGGAGAGAGAGCTGAACTGCCTTGGCGGAACTCTGAAGCTAGTTGCTGGAGCGCTGCACGAAGAGGACAGTATCTTATCTCACGCTGATGATGAAACAAGAGGCGCGATCAGCGAGATCCTTCAGTCTGCTCGGAAGACCCTCGCAGCCCTGGAACGCTTTGTAGACCGATATCAAGTGATCCAGAAGAAGGATACTGGCCAGGGATTCGTGGTGGAACGGACCTGGAGTCGGATTGTGCTTGAAAACTACAAGACTTTCAAATGGACCATTCAAGGCTGCGACATACAGGCGCTGCAGGAAGTCCTCCTGATGTACACGACTTGTCTGGAATTGATTCTGCAGGCACTCCAGTCGCGGGCGCCGGGAAGACTTGCGGCAACTGTTGTCTCGATAGCGCAGCACATTGCGCCGATCCATGAGAAAGGCGGTGGAAGTGAAAGCCTCAGAAAGGCCCTCGACAATTTGCATCAAGTCATTGTGGCACTCACAAGCCGCACTGAGTCGCTCAAGCCGCACGGAGCCTGGACACGGCCGGCATCCATCCGAGAAGACGAGGTTGCATACACTCCTTCATTATCAGATATATCGCTTAGTGAAGAAAAGAAGTACGACGACATAAGCTCTCGCATCTCGAATGACAGTCAGCATCGACTTCATCAGAGGCGCAGCCTACATCAAACGTTCATGCACGCTGGCTCAACGTTCAACTTCACTTCAGATGGCAACCTCACAGCAGCCGACGCGCTTCAGCAAGCCATTACCGGATCACAAACATCCGGCTCGAGTACCTCACTTAAGCCACAACACAGCGCGTCAGAGAGCAAAGACTTATGCGCATCGCCACAAGATAGCGCGTACGAGGGAGAATCTTCATGCAGAACCTCGTGGCGCAGAGACTCCGCGACATTACCAGGCTTGTTTCGTGCATTGGAAGAAGACTCTCGTGCGACCGCAGGCAGCACGCGAAGTCTGAGTACAGAAGAAGGCGAGCCGCCACCCTTGCCGGTGAAGAGTAAGAGAAGGTCAATGCCACCACCTTTGCCTACCAGAAGATCAGCACAGCGTGTGGAGCCCGATTTGCTTCCGCTGTCCGCAATGGAAAACACCAAAGATACAATCTATGCTGCCGCCAAAGCATCCAGCGTCTCGACAGAACCGCGAAGGACACACAACGGCGCTGATGGAAACTCACCGAGTAGCAAATCAGCAACCAAGACCGCGTACCAGCAGACCATCCACATCGAAGCGAGCGGCATCAATGAACGTCAAACATTCGAAAGACAGCTCTTCCGCAACTCCGCCATCCTATGCGACGTCCGCGGCCGACTCATCGAATACGCGCAACATAACCCAGAAATCACTGACATGCGCTACAACGTCGAAATGAAACCCGCCTGCAAGGAATGTCGGATCCTTGTCATTCGCAAGCGAGAGAACCGAGAATACGGAGGTACCAAAGTCGCTACATCAGTATGGTGCCTTTCCGACGATGATGAAACTCGAATCCAACAGAAATTGTCCGAGACCCAAGAAACAGTACCCTACTGCTCATATTTCGAGTCCGAGAAGGTTTCTCTGGCAGGAAACACAGAAGAAGGCGGACAGGTCTCACTGAAGTTCCATGCGAAGGAATGGGGCGCAATGCTCGAAGCAGAAAAATCAACTAATTGGGTAAACTATTACTTCGCCACTGAGGTCGATGCTGTGACGTTCCAATCTGCTGTTTTCGGACGCAAGCTGTTGGGATCCTTCCGAACCACAAAAACGACTGTCATCCACGAAGGATTGAAAGGGGCCTTCGCGTTCGAAGAACAGTTCGCCAACATCGAAATGCTGAGGTTGTGGGAAGAAGATGGAGTGGAGACGCCAGGCGCTGCTGGAGGTGTCATGGCTTTGATGCACATTTCATCGAACTTCGGAGAAGGATGGGCGAGGTGGTGGATCAACAACAGTCGGCAACACGTGAGGATCAAAGAGGATGGGAGTAAGTTCGTAAAGGTGAAAGGGGTTGATGTTACAGTCGCGAGACCTGGTGCTACTGCACGGCAAGCGGAGAGAGCAAGGATTGCGAGCATGGGAGGAGTGGTGAATGCGAAGGCGGCGGAGAAGGACGCGATTCTGAAGAAAGTCGGTGGAATCAAGATCGAGTTCAAGACCGAAGAGGAGAGGAATAAGTTCGTCGAGGCTGCCAAGGAGGCGCAGACGAGGTCGCTGCCGTTGCCGGAGTTGTAGTATGACTTTCGAAAGCATTATTGGGGCGCTTGCTGTCGGCCATGAATAGACAGCTGCCGCTTGCATTGGCTGCGATTGGGATGGAGGAAAACGAGTTGGAATCAGCGCTCAAAAGTAAATCCCGTTCTCCTAGAGCTCGCTGCCTGGAACTTTGCCATAGTAAGTCCAAAGCTGGCCAACGGCAGCCGTGTCGTACAGAAAGATAACTTCATGGCTTGGACATAAGGAAGTTCAAGCTTGCAGGTCTAGTCACACTTGCTGTGCCACCTTCTCGGTCTCTTTCCCATCTGAGCTGATATGGGTAACCCGCCCACGACTACTTGCCGAGTGCAAAGACCTTGTCAACTTTGGTCATAAGCATTTGATTTCCAGTCACTTTCAATTTGCCCCCAAAGAAAAGTTGCATGATTGCGGTTTTGTCGTCGACAGCCTTCTGGAAATCCTCAGCTGGAAGGGTCATCGTTACATCGGGGCTTTTGTCCTCAGGCGCTAGGCCCTTTCCAACCTGACCAC
The DNA here is from genome assembly GCA_005356885.1 of Cercospora cf. flagellaris. NCBI lineage: Eukaryota > Fungi > Ascomycota > Dothideomycetes > Mycosphaerellales > Mycosphaerellaceae > Cercospora > Cercospora cf. flagellaris. The sequence continues at coordinate 511,428 of RJLU01000014.1, read as the reverse complement.
TTTCTTTCGCATCAACGAACCACTCTCCCCCTCCTCCACCAGTGAGGTAGAACGCATAGAGGCCGTTGATGTCTTTAATGGCCTGTTGCTTTGCAGAGTCCGAGCTGTCGAGCTTCTGAGCTATCCTGTCGAAGATTTGAGTTGATGGCAAGTCTACGCAATGACATGATCAACAAGCCGCCTCAAAAGAGATTTGTGCACGCCGAGGTACTATTGAGAACGTACCAGTAGCTAGCGACATGATTGGCGTGGTAACGCTCTTCTGTCTGGTGAGGAAATTCAGTCTTATAGCGTTGATGATCAAAATAAATCGGGCTTCCTGTCCTGTGGAAGATAGAGAGGTGTATATATATATACATATAGTTAGTTGACTTTGCAGACCGCCAGTAGGACTTTACGGAACGATCTCCTGATCCCCTAGCTTTGACTGTGCATGGCGCATAGCTGCTGCATGAGCTCTCTACCGGGGATGTCCGTTGCATTCAGGACCCACCACAAGGTTCTGCATTACATGCAGATTTGAAGGATGCTCTTGGACGCATGATCGCTCTCCTCACTTGGGGCTCCCAAGTTACATCGCTACTGCATGATTTCTTGCAATCGCTCGACTTCTGAGTACTTGCAGGATGCGATCGACTGCAAGGTGGAAATCCCGTCGGCAGATAGGCGGATACTATCTAGCATAGCTGACAAGTCAGCCATTCGAGTAGTCTAGGACGTTGGCTTTTATCACTCTCCCTATAGCTTAGTTGCAATGCCTTCAACCTGAGGGACCTGACAGTCTACGGGTATGGTGCTTGAATTCAAGACGAGACAGCGCAAACTTCTGATGTTCGCACTAGGACAATCCGCACTGCTGATAAGGAAGCATAGTCAACTTCGTCGTAAAAACCCGGCCCCTTCTACTTGATGAGACACGCTATGTATGGTTTTGATGGAGAGAAGGAATCATCTTGACCCTTCTCGGAGAGGGAGGTATGTGTTGGCCTTCTAAGGCAGCGGACGCAAGTGCATGAAACAGTATTCTGGTTCCCAAGCTCTCATAATGCATAGTCCACAGCTACTGCATATGCATTCTATCATCGATGATTTCAGACCAATAGAAAGACGGACCGTGAATAAGGCGCAGGTTGAAGGGTCATATACTTGTGTAGTTACTGCAGACTACGAAACAAGTGGCAGAGAGAGAATAAATCCCAGAAACGGTTCAGTCTACAAGCCCATCGGCCCCGACAAATGGGTCGAACAGCCGCAACAGCGGTTCGACTTCTAATTCTGACGGTGTAGGAAGTCGCGGAATGCAAGATGTATCAGCACAATGTAGACGAGATGACTCTGTGGACGCAGCAACAAGCTTAGCATATGCCAGTGACACCTTGTGTTGTCTTGTCAAAAGCTATGCTCGCTGTCCGTGTAGCAAATCTTCCATATCCCAAAGCGCCGTTCCCTTTACTCTTGTGGCAAATCTTCCAGAAGCCAAACCGGCTCTCCCTTACTCATGCCGCAAATTTTCTTGTGACAGTCGCAGACAATCCTCAACAGGTCCTGTTTTGGTATGCTGTCATTTCCAGATATTTTGATCAACCGACTGTCGACAAATGAGCGCATCCTCTCTTCCTTTACTGGGCCCAGCCCCGGGAAGAGGACCGCTGGACACTGTAAGGTAACATCAGGATTTTTACCCTCTGGTGCCAGACCAATGCCGACGCTGCCACTTTGCTTCGCGTCTATATACCATTGTCCCGCTCCAGCATCGGTGAGATTATATGCGACGATCCTTCCGATGTGTTTGATCGCATCTTGCTTGTAGCCTTCTTTATCCTCCAGGTGGTAAGCGACTTCGTCAAACAGTCCGGTCAAAGAGGCTGCGTGATACGCCATTAGTACTTCAATCATCACGCTCGCGCCAATCGCACGATTGTGTGGGTACGGACTTGTATTGAGAGACATTCTTGGTGAACCTGTTGCTGATTTACTCTGTGGCAGGTAGATAATTGTGTTAGTGGATGAATAGGACGGAACGAAGCCTTGAATCGACACACGCTTATATCTCTTGTTCCGCCCCTCTCAAAACGCTCAGATGGGTGGACGGAACTACATATTGCTCGCTACGGCTTTGGCTTGCATGGCCTCTAGCTAGTGCATAGAAGCTCTATAATCAGTCCCCAGCATGAGAAAACGGCTACTGCATGGAAGCTCAGCTATGGGTCTAGTCCAAGAATATTCAAACGTGCATATAGTAACGCGCACACCGAGATTGCAATCATCCGCACAGAAAACGGGATGGGAACGAATTAGATCGTATGGGCCTCGGGAACGACGAGCTCATGATCTCGATGGGGGCACTTGGAAGCGAGAACTACGAACCATCGACGTCAAGTTCGGACAGAGACTCTGCGGGCTTCTTGGAGCAGATTCAAAAGGGCACTGTGTGAATTGGCTCTACTTTTGCGAACTATGTTTGCTCCAACACCCCCACGGCTTTGAGGCCAGCTCATTTCTTACCCATTTCCAAGATCTTGACAATTTGTGGCACCAGTGTTTTATCACCAGATGCATTCAGCTTGCCTGAAAAGGAATATTCCAGTGCCTTGTACTGAGGATCGTCAACCAACTCCTTGAAGTCGGAAGCATCAACAATATAGGTTATATGTGGACTTTTGCCCTCCGCATAGTCTTTGCCAGCGACTATGGTGCCATGGTTCTTCAAGTCCACGTACCACTCTCCGCCGCCCTCGCCGCTCAGCTGGAACTTGAAGGTCTTGCCAAAATCTTTGATGGCTTGCTGTCTCGCAGACTCTGACGCCAAGTATTTGGCGATTCTGTCAAATACTTGAGTGGAGGGTTCGCCTGCGTTGAGTTAGCGGACTCCATGGTATCGATGTCCAGAGAACGATGTTCTGAGTACCCACCTGTGGCTAGAGACATGTTTGCTATGTTGGATTTTGTTGTGTGATATAAGTAGGATAGATGTCAATCAGGAGTTATCAGCTAAGATAGGCTGGAAAGTCTCTGCTGGTGAGGGAGGCCTATTTATCTCTCAGCACATCCTTGATCCCAAATACATTTGCTCGATATATACCCCCTTTCAATGTATACGATCGCCACACACCCATCTAACGAGCTCCCCGCCGCTCATTGGCCGCTTGCACCTCGATCATACATGCAAGATCGCCTACGGCTTTGGCCGGGGCGCGATGTTGCATTTGCCTATTTCGATAAATTGCGTTGCCTCGAGCTGACCCGAGTGCTCTCGTTTGAGTCTCTGAGGTGGATCAATCACTCGCGCCTACGACCAGCATCATCGGTGACTTTGCAGACAATAGTGTGCAATAGAACGACGGTGGGAGGTCTGTGGACGCGAACTCTGTCGTGTGTGTTGCGACACAGGATGCTAAATTTCATACAACCCTCACCTAGTAGGAGACAGTGTCCCGAAACTAGGTACATTTCTACCCAGCTCGAATACCTTATCTAGGTGGACTGCCAGTCCTTTCTTCCCGGATACCGTCATTCTTCCTGAGGACGTGAGTTGCGATGATACCTCATCTGTTTCCTCATCGGCAAGTTGCTCGAAATCAGAAACATCGAGCTCAAACAACACATCATATGCTTTGCCCTGGAGTGCTAGGCCTTTGCCGACCGTACCAGTTTCCTTCAGATCCACATACCACTCTCCGCCCTCGTCGCCCAGAAGCTTGAAGGCAAAGATCCCGCCAATCTCTGCAATGGACTTTTGACCGATCTCTGGGTGTTCTTCAAGCCAGTCGCGGATAGTGTCGAAGATCCTCGTGGCGGGGTGATCTGAGCATTCAGGAGGGGTCAGTCGATTGCGATGCGTTCATTGCGGACATGCATCGAGCGTACGTACCGCCAGCAAGATGGCCCATATTGTTCGTAGAAAGTCTTTGAGATACAATTAGAGGTGTCCTTGGTGCTTGTCAGTGACGAGAGGCAACATGCGAAGGTCTCCGAACGAAAATGTACATGCTTTCATAGGCCACAAGAACACTTGGATTGATCAGCTCTTCCTCTTCTAGTCTTGGCTCGTACGGCGTCTCTGCGATAGATTGACCCTCCACTGTTGATCACCGCTGCTTCCCACGATGTGCAGCTCTGGTCTGCGGGCTGTGCTGTATTTTCCTTTCTTGATCGGGCGCGGAGCTCCGAGCTGATCTCCGGCAATGCACGCTGCAGCTTGGTATGCGGTCCGACCTTCAGCGGCATTGCTGCGAGCTGCATCGATCCACATCTTGCTAAGACGGACCTCAAAATATCTGGAGAACTATGCAATAATGCATGAGAGGCGTCTCCTACGTCCGATGCGTCTGCGAGTGCGATCGACAAAAAATGGTCATTGACACAGGCTTTCGCATGTGACATGACGAAGCCCCGCCATGTTACGCCCGTGTTCGGTCAAGGATCGATTCCTGGAAGACCGTGTATGGTGCCATTGGCTTGTTGTCTGCCGGTCGTCACGCGTGCATATGCAGCTTGCATCTGCAGCGGACCACACGCTTTCGACGGCCCGCCTCCCTCTCCCCACAATCTGTACGACTTCATCTCTCCAACGCACCTAATACCAGCGTTCGAAGCATTTGCTCAAAGCATTTCATTTCACGGACGGCCGATAGTTGTGGTCAGCATGCTCGATGGCTGCTCCCACAGACGCCAAGTGCAGAGCTGCCACATCATAGAGGCCTGGGAGACTCCCACTTCATGTCAGCGCTTATCTCACAGCTTTCGATGCTGTAGCATTCAGCCATCTGTTTCGCTCACGTTCTGCGTTCGCCGAGTCGAGAGATGCTCGCAAGATCTCCAAGTCCATATGGCTTATACGGCACAACAGCTATGCGCCACTACAACAACTTCGTCGCCCTCATCTCTCTTCTGATCACATGGCACAGCTTCAATGCTGCACGGGAAATCGGTCTTCGCATTGAGCACAACAGCTGAAGCTAACGCCTCAGAGTCATGGAGGGCCAAATACTGACAGACATCACAGAACCCGGGCAAGTCCGAAGGTGGAAGGCACCACGACACCATTACCATCACGAAGGATTCCAAGGTCGAGACCCCAAAGCTGGCCAAAGGTACCGTGTCCGAGTGAAGGCCCCTCACATTTCATTCCAGGGAGCTCCACTTCACTCTGACCCCTACATGGTTGTCTTCCTCGAGGGCTACACGCTTGGTATGCAATGTGAACACGAGGGGTTGGACTTTGGTGGCCTTAGCGCTGGAGCACAGTACCAGAGCAGTCTCGCAGACGAGGACCAAGAGTTCGTGTATCAAGACCCAGAGTTCAAGAGTGCAGCCAAGTCTGGCGCCGATGGGCGGGGGTTCAAGATCGCAGGATTCCGTTTGTATGCGTGCAACAAAGTCCAGTGTCGCTTTCTTCATCTGTCGTGTGACTGCAATGCCCAGATACTCTTCTGTCATGGGGATCGGTCTTTGCTACCCTCAAGCCTGAGGTCCTTCGGAGAATTTCACCCTCGCAGGGCATGATTCTCCTCTTTGTCAGCCATACACAAACACGGACGAATCCTGACTGCTTACAAGCCGTGCCCATATCGAGCTACATGTTCATCAGACACCACTAAGACGGCTCGCAATTTTTACGACCAACGAGGAAGATCCCGTTTATGCGGTGGTTGGATACCAGTTTGCCAGATATCGATCTCAGAAGCAGCATGAAATATCTCGTTTAGATTCAGAAGATCATTGGAAAGAGGTGAGGAAATTGCTCAGCTTGCCGCTCGCGAGCTTTCGACTGAGACACGGGAACAGCTGCAAAAGCGAGAAGCTACGAGAGACTGTGGTCAAGGTATCACAGGTCTTTCTGGCGCCAGATGAAGTGTCGAAATGATCAGACCATGATGGTAAAGATCCAGTCTTCGCTGGTGCGCTGGGTGCGGCAGACTTTGCGAAGACTGGACCTCATGCCAAAGCGTACCTCCAGGACGGTCGTCGAGGTCAGGTCGACAATGTGGTGTTCGACGTTACAGCCTGTCCAGTTGGATGACATGAGATTTTGGTTGAAAGCATTGTCAATGTGAACCGCGTCTTAAACGTCGCTCGGCTTATCGGCTCCGGACCTGGTTCCGTTCCCAGCAATTGTGCCACGCCAGCCACCAAACCGCCAGCCACGTGCTCAATGCCATTGGCTCAGCACCAATGCAAGACCATTCGTCATATCGCGGCAGAAGAGACGACTCCGGCTAGTGTCCACAGTGGTAGAATGAAATAGAATAAAAAGGCGATCGCAGGTCGCATGCGGGCTGGGTCAAGCGTGATCTCGCCTCCCACCTGTCTGTCAAGATGTTTTCATCAATTCTGTCCGTATTCGCGGCCAGCACGAGTCTTGCACTCGCACAGTCCGATATCCCACTGTCCCAGCCACTCCAGAAGATCCTCGCTGGAGCTCAGAAAGGCGAGAACTATACGTACCCAACAGATCTGACGCAAGGCATCATCCCCAAGGCCATTCATTCTCACAACGATTACTGGCGACCGATTCCTTTCTACTCAGCCTTGAGCGTGGGAGCCATTTCCGTGGAAGCAGATGTGTGGTTGCAGAATGGCACACTCTATGTTGGCCACGAAGAATCAGCCTTGACAGAATACCGAACATTTGACAGCCTCTACGTTCAACCCATCTTGTCAGTGTTGCGAGCACAAAATCCGAATTCGAGCTATGTCTCCGATCTGCCAACGAAGAACGGAGTCTTCGATACCAGTTCTGGACAGACTCTGTACTTGTTTGTCGATATCAAGACAGATGGTGAGGAAGCCTTCCCGGTGGTCGTGGAAGCGCTTGAGCCTTTGAGGTCTGCGGGTTTCTTGACGACTTTCAATGGAACTGGAACGACTTCTGGACCTGTGACCGTTGTGGGGACTGGAAGCACGCCACTTGATCTGGTTGAAAGCCAAAGTCCGAGAGACGTGTTTTATGATGCTCCCCTGGCGACGCTCAATTCGACTGCCAGCAATATCACTTCAGATATTTCAAAGATTGCGAGCACCGCGTTCAGTGGCCAGTTCGGAACCGTGAGAAATGGAGTCTTGAACGCGACTAGCCAGACTTTGTTGGAGAGCCAGATTGAGGTTGCGCATGGCAAAGGCATTGGTGTTCGTTATTGGGACCAGCCAAACTGGCCTGTGTCGAACAGAGATGCCATTTGGAGGTTGTTGTGGGCCGCTGGTGTTGACTTGATCAACGTCGATGATTTGGAGGGTGCTGCCAATTTGTAGATGTGCGATTGCTGTACATATGCGCGCAGAGCAAATATGAGCGCTCACCATGGGTTAATATATCGCAATGGCTGCGATGACAGTCCAGACAGGCGAGTTGCAACAACTTCATGAATAGTCTTCTCGACTTCCTCCACACTCCGCCCAGCGTCAATGGTAATAATGTCCTCCGCTTCATCGGCGTGCGTCCGCATTTCCGCGAATAGACCCCTCACACGATCCTGCATTTCCTGCTTCTCGTATCTCTCATTGCCGAAACCTCCCCGCTGTGCAGCGTCCTCAGCGGAGATATCGAGGAACAAGCACAGATCCGGACGTGGCAAGCCAACTTCAGGATGTCGACACCATGCGAGGTCCATGGCAGGATTCTGCTTTGCCGCAGAGTATACACAACCAGAGTAGTAGTATCGATCGACTACGACTGTGGTTCCAGCTTGCAGGTGTTTTTTGATATCTTCTGCCGCCTCCCAGCGATTGGCGGAGAAAAGCAGGTGGATTGCGTGGTCTTCTTGCGTTGACGTTCCAACCAGGTAGTTGTTTATCATTTGGCCAATGACTGTGCCTCGATTCGGGAAACGCATATATTCCACTTTTTGTCCTTGAGATTTGAGGTGGTCAATGAGTCGGGCACATTGTGTGCTCTTGCCTGATCTGTCCAGTCCTTCGAAGACAATGAGATGTCCTCGTCCTGCAGAGGTAGCTGATGACACCGCTTCTGCCATTTCTAATGCCAAACACCTCTGGTTGGGAGATATTGAAGGAGGACAGGTGCAGCCAGCCGCGTTGGTATGGCTTGGACGTGCTTTCTTGGCGCGTCGGGCCCACTTCCGCTGAGACAAAATTCCTCTGCCGCGATGACAATCACCTGCTCATCACCAACAATGCCTCGAAAATGAACGGACATTCCAATGGGCATGTCAATGGCAACGGCAAGCTCCATCAGCTGCCCAACGACATGTTCCACGTGATCCGATCGACAGGCACCGCGGCTCGTTTAGGACGGCTTGCATTGCCCGGCCGCAGGATATTGGATACACCACATTACCTCGCTAACACCAGCCGCGGCGTGGTACCGCATATCACGCAGGACACCTTCGTCCGTGACACCAACCTCAGCGGGCTGTACATCGCCCTCGAAGACTGTGAGTGCCCTTTTTCGCGCTGCTGCCCAAGCGCGCCCATTTGCTGACTACGAGGCTCACAGTGTGGTGATAGTCATCGAGAGGGCTCCCAAAGATGTCCCTCCCCTGTATCGCTTCCAGCCTCCTGGCGGCGGATCTCCGCTGAGGAAATTCATCGCTGCTCCAGACGACGCTCTACTCGTCTTGGGCGCCAGACGGACCTCGCCGGTTCCAGCACCCGAAGCCACGTCGAATACCAACAAAACCGTCTCGATCTGTACTGCGGTGGGCTTCAAAGCACTCAAATCAGATGAATATGCGGAAAAGGCGGGAAGTTTGCAGGTAGACATTCTGGTTGGTCTAGGCGACATTCCATACGAACGAGCACTGGGCAACAAGAGAATTGAGAAAGCGACTGATCGGAATATTGCATGGCTTGAGGAGCACGTCTTTTTGCGGCGATCGGAAGAGAAGGTCGGCAGAGCACATCTATTTGCACCGCTCCTGCCCGTCTCGTGTGCCAAGCAGCAGTACTACATCGAGGAGCTTTCAGGCCAGTTTGCGGACCACATATCAGGTCTGGCAATTTATGATCTGGACTCGTTGGAAGATCTCCCGGCCGAGCTTGGCCACCTCCCGCGCTTGAGCTTCGCAGCTCCCAAGACACCGCGAGACATCCTCTACCAGATCCAACGCGGGTTAGATGTCATGGTGGTGCCTTTTGTCGGCGCTGCAACAGACGCAGGCATTGCTTTGGACTTTACCTTCGGCTCCCCGTTCGGCATGACCGCAAATGGAGACAGACCGGCCGTCAATGGGCACGCGTCGTCCGAGCCTGTCCCACTTGGTATCGACATGTGGTCAGAAGATCACGCCGTAGATCTATCTCCACTGGCGAAAGGTTGCCAGTGCTATGCTTGCACAAATCACCACCGAGCGTACCTGCAACATTTGCTTTCTGCGAAAGAGATGCTAGGCTGGGTTCTGCTGCAGATCCATAACCATCACATCATGGATCTGTTTTTCGCGAGTATTCGGCAAAGCCTCGCAAATGGCACTTTCGAAGCGGATACCACTCGTTTCGAGCAGAAGTACGAGAGTCTGTTGCCCGCCAAGACCGGACAAGGACCAAGGTACAGATATCTGAGTCATGCCGCGAAGCTCATAGCTGATGAGGAGAATAGAATCCGAGGCTACCAGTTCAAATCCCAAGGTCCTGGTGAAGGGAAGAAAAATCCCAAAATCCACACACCTTTCAAGATGCTGAACGATGGCAAAGAGAAGCTCGCTGAAGCTACTTTGCCAGACCCGGACGCCAACGCGGATGACCTACAAGCGCAAGGTTTCGCCGAAAAGGAGAGCTAGGAACTCCCGCGATTGCGATTCACCTCTCGGCAACAGCATTGAGCTTTGAAAAGCTCTCACCTACCAGCCCCTACCTCGTGAGCGTGCCTCGAGTCTTGATCACTCCAGGCCATCTCGCACGTGTTAACCCTAGCACAGCCTCAGATTTGGTAAGTCTCTGCTTTGTCCTGACTCCCTCGCATTTTCATGATGACAACCATTTCGTTATACCCAGCTCACTTCGATGCTACGGCAAATGCGGTGAAAGCGTGAAATCACGGCTGACCTTGCTTACACTTGTCACACTCATATAAAAGCACATGATGAATCAGAGCTCGTGCTAATTGAATCCCAGACGATTGACTCCACGTGAAAGCGGCAAGCCTGGCACAGCCGGCGCCGGACCAAAAGATCTGCACAGAGACGGCTTCATCGGAACCAATAGGGTGCTGCCCTGCCGCACTGTTTAGGCATGACAGGACTATACAGTGCACGTTATGCATGATGAAATGAAATTTATGACAGTACTATGTTGAGTGTAGCTTGCTACCACTCCACTTCTTCCCTTCGCCCACTTGTATCCTGCCTAGCCTCTCAATTGTCCTTCCCACTTGCGCCCCACTGGGCGTGATATTCTTAAACGTTTCGCTTCATTGTCTGGTGAAAATCGTTTTGCATCTTCAGTATTATCATATTGCAGGCTCGACCACATCCTCCATCGCTGTGCGTGTTCCTTCTGCCCGCATGCTTCGCTACACACAACATGGTATACTGAGTAGGTCTGATCAGAGGGCTGAGGAACAACGTCTGCTTCACCTTGGGAGAGCTGTTCTTTGTCTTATGCTTTGTTGTACCTACACAAAGAATATGATAGAGTCTCGAGGGTAGGGGCGAGGGAAGGCATGGAAATCGAACGATGACGAGAAACGACACGAGAGGCACAGTATGTGGAATGTACAGAGAGTAAAGATGAACGCGTGCAAAGTGACTTCCAAGCTTGATATTATTACATTCTAGTCTTACATGCAAAAGCCGTCTAGCCAGCCATGCTCAGAAGCACACAATTAACGTCTCGTCGAACCGCTCACTTCGTGCTTGCCGTACTGGTCGGAGTAGGAATACGGAACCAGTCTGTTGGATCGATCTTCACACCTTGAGCCACCAGTCGATCTCTCGCGCTTCTCATGCGATTCACCTCACCAAGAATTCCCTTCTCGCCGAAACTCATCGAGACTCTCTTCTCCGGATCCACTCGCAAACATCCGTACACGATATCTCGCAAGTAATTCTCTCTTGACAACGACAAGACTTTCTCGTCCTGTCCAACTGGCCAAGAGGGGTACACGCGAGTAGGAGCATCGTTCGCGGCTGTTGCAAAGACGAGGCCAAGGGAGTAGATATCGTCACTGCGATCTCGTTGTTTTCCGATATCGTAGTAGATCTTGAGCTTTTCGGACCTGGTCAGACGGAAATCGAGCTCTTTATCCACGCAGTTCTTGTAGCGCGCCGTCACCATGGGTGAGTTCCAACCCGCCGTGCCACAATCGACTCGTGGTTCAGGGTCAGAGAGAAGTTTTGCGTGGCCAAAGTCTCCGATAACAATATCGGGTAAGCCACCGATGTTTCGAGATGACCAGTTTAGGAAGAAGTTTTCGAGCTTGATATCGCCATGTACTACGGCCTCGTGGTCTTCATCTTGAGTGTAGCAGGAGCCTGTGGAGTGACGAAGGCCGTGATGCAGAAATGCGAATGCGTCAGAGATCTGCACTATCAAGTGATAGAGGAAGACCTTTGGTACGATCTGTTTGCGAAGATGCCAGTGGCAAATTTGTTCGTGAAGATCTCCTCCGTTGCAGGCATCCATGTAGATGAAGTATCGTCCTGGGGCGTTCTTGTTCATGAAGAAGTCGTGCACGACAACGACGTTGGGGTGCGGTATCAGTAGATCCTTGACGATGACGGCCTCCGTGGGGACTTTGTGGTTGCGGTCACCATCGAGGATTGTTCGATTGTCCACTGTGGCTCGGTTGTATTTGGTATACTTGACAACGAATACGTTTCCAGACCTCAGAGACTTCTTGACAAAGACCTCGCCTTGCGTGCCCCTTTCGAGCTTGAGCGTGGTGACGGCTTCGTATTCATCGTCCTTGCTGTAGCGCGCTGCACGCTGCTCTATTTCGGCTTGAATAGTGGAAAGCGGTGTCTTGCCCTTGATACCTGCGCGAGGTGAAGTAGATGCAGCAGTGCTGAAGGCGCTGACGAGCAAGATCTTGCTGCGGTGGAAGAGCGAAGGTCGCTCTGTGGTTGTTTGTGAGTTTGCCATCTTGGATGTGTTGGAGTTCGATATGGGACTTACGGAATCGAACCTGTCCGGCAGGTAGATTATATTTGCGAGGCGAGTCAAGGTTCAAGGACGCCGTGGGGTACCGCGAGTGATTATCCAAGATGTGGCCTCAACCGCTGATTCACGAGAAAATGTTGTTTTTGAGGACCGAAAGTTCTTCCGAGTCCATAGGTAATGCTTGAACCTTATTGCACTTGTCCTGGCCCCGTCGTAAGGACAATACCTTTGTGTCCGGAGCACTTCAAGGCCGTAATATCTCGTTGTCTGTTGGTGCAACAAAGCCACCTTCTTTGTTTCTGAAAGCGCATGGTCCCGCATTGTTACCACAAAGACAGAGGAGACAGAGTCTGACGTCTGACCTCATTATCCGCGATATGCGGCGCTATAACACTTTCGCAGTCCCAGAATGTATGCAACTAGCGTATCTCTCTCAGTTGGGAGAATTGGCATCATTTGCATTCAGACGACGCTGCAGATACACAAGCTGGTCTTGTGATTCTGATTATTCTTTTTCTCTTCATTCATTTTATCCTGCTGGCCGGGCCACCTGCGAAAAGGCATTCGCCAGCGAATTGTAAGTGCCGGAGAAAATGCGTAACTTAGCCCAAGACATGATCTTGGAATGTCTTCCTTTGGTGGGACACTTTCGTCGAGGCCAGAATCCCAAGGATGAGCAAAGAATCAACCCGACAGTACTCGCTCGTACACGAAGATCATTTCCGTTCAGAAGCGCCACAGGTAAGCGGCCTCACCGGCGGTTCTGGCACAAGAAAGATAAAGAAGCGGAGCCCAAAGCAGAAGAGCCCGCAAAAGAAGAACTCGCAAAAGAAGAGTCCAAAACAGAGGGTCCCAAAGGCCACGTCGTGGCGGATCCCGTGGCGAGCGTGGCAAGTCTTGCCATATCCGCCTTCGCTGACTTCGATGGCACACAAGCTGCCGCAGGCGTCAGCTTGGACTTTGACAAACCAACAGAGACCCTTAGCTCAAAAGGCTCTGAGCCCAGTCTGCCTGCGATAATCGACCCAGCGCCGAACCGACTCCCAGTAGCATACGAGCTCGTCAAGACCCTTAACGGCGCACTGGGTGTCTTCAACACACCAATCCATCTCGTCCGACAACGACTTTCTTCCAAGCTCTTCATTATCAAGCAGGTTCCGGTCCGCGACGAAACCGAATGGCCCAGCGAAGCAGCCTTACTCGAAGATCTTGTCCATCCGAACATCATCGGCATCGAGAGCGTCCACTACGACCACAAAGGTCCCTTCTGCATCGCCAACATCGTGCTCCCGTACTGTTCAGGCGGCGACGTCCAAGATTTCGCACGCCATCTTTCCGCGATTGGTAAGTCCATGCCCGTGCAATTCATCCAACATTACGTTAGCAGCATGCTCGACGCCCTCCTCTTTCTCCACAACGGTGAAACCTACGATGTCGCAACAGACACAATCACCCGCAACCCTCACCATTCCACCATCCTCCACCGAGACATCAAAGAACGAAACATTTTCCTCGACCCCACCAACCCCATATACAGTCTCCCTCAAATCCTCCTCGCAGACTTCGGCCTCTCCTCCCACGAAACCTCCTGCACCAACATCTGCGGCACAGATGGCTACATGTGTCCCTCAATCATGGCAACCTTCTCCCTCGCCGAATCCGCCCCCACTCCCACCCTCCAACTCGCCATCCTCTCCTCGGCACCCCCAATGACCCCCTGCAGCGACTGGTTCTCCTTCGGCGTAACCCTCTACCAACTCATAACCCTCAAACGCTACCAATATGCGGAATCCGAAATATTTCTTGATTTCGTCGCTTCAACCTCAATGGGCCAGACAGAAATCATGGAATTAATGGCTGATTGTTTGGAGTTTGAACCTGGGAACCGGCCACGGGCGGAGGATTCGTTGAGGTTGCATCGACTTTCTGCGGATCTCAAGAAACAGTTGCAGGAGTGGTATGATGGAGGTGGAAAGTTGCCGGAGGAGATTTGGCCCGAGGCGTTCCGGTTTGAACGTGTAGGAGCGGAAGCTGATGAGGAGGCTTCCGTGGTGGGAATGAAGGCTAAGTCGGATGATGCAGAAAAGGATGAGTCGGTGTCGGGTTCTGACGATACAGTCTCTGCGATCATAGACTGGTTGGTGACTGGAGAAACGGTTGGTGGCGCTGAGGATGAGGGGGAAAGTCTGCCCTTCTGCGTTCCTGAGCTACGCCGGCCTCCAGTACTCTCTCCGCTGCCATCAATGCAGCCGGTGAGACGCTTTGGGGCGATAGATTGCCATTTGATCCAAGCTGTGGCCTGAGCTCCATGATCGTTTGCAACGCCAGTCGTCCTTCACCGTAGGTGTCCCTAGTTTCTGTTCTTTTCAATAGGACTAGTTCGAGTCAGTAGTATATGCCATTGCCCTAGTTTGTGTCAATACCGCGGAGCAAATATGTTCAATACCAACCTCTCTCTGCCCACGAAAGTCGGCCACACTTCAACTCATCTTCCAATTCTCCATCTACTTGATCGCTACCTCCCCGTTCCCGTCTGCCCGCCCGTCGCCCCTCCCCCAGTAAACGCAGCAGGGATACTAATGCTACTTATCCTCTGCGCAAGTGAAGCCCCCACAGCATCAATCGCCCCCTTCGGACTCTTCAGCGAGATTTCCTGACTCGCGCCTTGCCGTCGAAATAGCTTGATGTCCGTACTGCTGTACAATCCTCCAGAACCTTGAAAAGCCTCCGCTTCCTGCAAGTAGATTCTGCTCCAGATGAGCGCGTTGTACCATCCGATTGCTACTGCTGTCCATTGGAAGCTGACTGGGCCTCCTGCTGCTGGTCTGATATTGTCTATTTCCGAGAGTGTTAGCGCGAGTCGTTGTGCTGTGGTTGCATTATGAGTGGCGTGGTGCATACCTTTAATTCCGAGATGACCTTGTCCATCGGCTCCATATGCTGCTTGCGCACTGCGCCCACTGTCCGTGGACTGACGGGGGAGTTGGGCGGATTGGCGGGCTTCTCGTCCGACGCCGGGTTGCTCTGCTGTAGTTGCGCGGCGAATGTCTGCATCGTGTTGCTCCTCGGGCGCGCTTGAGGTGGAAGTTCTTGCTGAGACGCCATCTTGTTTTCGAGTCTCGCTGTCTTCGATGACTTTGAGAATGGGCTCGAGAGGGAGTTGTGTGTACCAGCTTTCTAGCCACTGTTCGGAAGGTTGGAAGTTCTGCGATGTGGTGACTGGCGTCAATGTTGGCAAGCTTGTTGTTGATGTCTGACGTGATGTTGAAAGTCGCAAAGCCGCCGGCTGCTTGCCCCGAGCCTTTTCACTCAGACGCACGGGAGTAGGGACTCGATTTTCGCCACCCGCTTCTGTTGCACCAGACACCCTTCGATCGGCCTTCTCATCGACATCCGCATTGTCGTTGGCTTCGTCGTCCTCGTCATCATCATCCCCAATGGCGAACCGAGTGTCCTCCGGCACATTCGCCAACGAAGGCGTCCGCGGCGCAACAGGTCTACGCATACTATCGATCGATGAACCACGCGAGTGGTTGGTCGGACTCAGGACATCCCCACGATCTTTACGTTCGATGGCCTGGCGCTCCGCCTCTGCAAGCGCGCCTTCGACCGTGATTTGCTGTAGGGCTCTGAAATGTTTCTTGCTCGCAACGAGCACCCTGATGAACTGTTGGTTTTCTGCACATACGTTCTGGTCAGCACACCAGATTCATGGCCAGCATAGGGCTTTGATAATGTCTCAGTGCTACGACGCCAATTGCAGCCACAGCAGTGCCAATCTGGGGTATCATCGTAGGCCTGCGACGAGACTCAGAGGGCGCCAACGGACACGCCCCACCAGTCTGGACTTCGCAACAAGCCATGAGTTCGCCAGCTGTGTTAGGCATACAGGCAAGACATGTCTCTTGCACTGTTCTGCGACTAGCGCAGCAGCTCGAGTTGATGGCACGATAGACGAAGGAAGGCTACAACAAGAAAGGATCGGACATACCTCGATAATGGTTATCAAGAATCGCATTGCAAGCATCGAGCAAGTTCTTGAGAATGACATGATTGGTGTCGTTCTTCAGGCAAAAGCTCGGCGCCGAGAGCATCTCGAAGAGGTTCACCAATTTCGAAGATGTTGCTCGTTGCAAATGCTTTGCGTACGGCGCCACATTCTTGATGATATTAAACAGCGCAGGATACACTGGCTCGAGTCGTCCTTTCGAAGTCGTGATGAGGCAGTGTATTGACTGAAAGTCATCAGCAATCGATCGACCGAAAGAGCATGGGAAAAGCATACACAAATCAAAAAGTCGGCATATGAGCCATGGAAGTTTTCTATCCGCATTACCGGCGGTAGGCTGCTAACATGCAGGAAAGGCGTGTTGAGCTTTGCGCAAAAGGCCGCTTCGGCGCTGAGCGACTGGATCACGAATATGACCATTCTCATTAGGCCTTGCTTCGTCTCATCGGAAACCGAGTCTCTGGCGTAGAACAAGAAAATGACGAGGTAGTCCATGCCGACTTTGGTCTCACAGAGATACCGGCGGAACCGCTTGTTGCACTGGATCAGCTCCCACAGGAAGCTGATCATCTCTGTGGCGTGGTGACCGGCGTTACTTTTCCCTATGCTGAAGTTGCTTGTGGTCATCTGTGAGATGTCAACAGCCGACAAGTTACAGGTTCTTGCATTCAATGCGCACTTACTGGTTGAGAGATCACTAGATTGACACCATGATGAATGAACTGGAAGTCATCAGGCCGGAACAGCGCTCCCATCGAAGATCTGAAGAGGTTCTTGCCCTCTGGCGGGATATACACCATCGTGACCAGCAAGAATTGGATACAATTCAGTACGAGGAGCTTCTTGGTATCCCGGGCCCCTTGCCAGCCGCTCGGTATTGTCCACAAATTGGGATTAAATCTAAGCACAGTGTTCAAGCATGAGCAGTTGATGGCATTTACAACACGCTTTTCGAGCTTCGTTGTCAAATATGTCAGAGCCTTGTTGTTGGCAAGAGCAACTTGATCTGGCCGCAGGTACAGAGTACTGCTCGTCAAGGTGAGCAGTAACCTGATGACCTCGTACTGATTCCGCTCATGCTCGCTGGTGCATTTCGAGCTTGTGCTGCATCCAATACCAGTCTTCCAGACTTTGAGTTCATATCCTCTGTCCGACCTGCCGCCGTCTTCCTGCTGCGATGGAAGAGTCAGGCCTCGCCAGAAAAGGTAGTCCACCACCAGGTCGATCAGCGTCTCGCCTAGAGGTGGCCCAATTTCTTTGTCTTTGTCCTCTTTTGAATAAAGCTTGCTCGGATCTAGGCCATCGAACAGCTGGGTGTGCGTATCTCGCTTCTCGTCCCAGTTGAGGAACTGTGGCTTTCTTGGCTGCCAGAAGAACTTGTCGTACCATTCTCGCAAGTGGTCCGCCTCGAAGATGAAAGGCATCACGCGGGTCAGGATGCGCATGCAGTTGAGAATCTGCCGAGCGACAAGCTCATCAGGCTGCTCCGTATCCTTCTGTAGCTTCTCCAAATGTGCTATCGCATTGTACAGCAGGGTCTCGAGATTGGTCATGGGCGAGCATTGTTCTCCTGGAGTTGCTTTGCGGGCGCCTGGCTCGGAGGCGTTGGTATATGTCAAGACCCGGACGTCTCCTCCCACCCACAGGTCGAAGACATCGTCAACGCGCTCCGGGATTGTCCAATACTTGGCGAAGATGTCGTTGTCTGGCTGCAGCACATCGTCTCCTATGAGCTGGAACACGCTCTGCTTGAACGCGATTTTGCTCTCCGACACGCCCATTGCCCTTGCTCTTGCTCTCCCAGGACTGGGTCCTAACAGCTGTCTCTCGTGGCCTCGGCAATATTCGCAAGTTAAGTTGGAGGGGAATCGGATAGTTTGGGAGGGCGTTGCTGCCTCTGCAGCATGGTCGAAGGAGCGAGGGATGGGTGGTGCCTGGCTTGCTACCGGGGGAGTAGGAACTGCTGACAATGGGCTCAGCTGCAAGGAGCGTGTGACTGGCGCATTGGGAGGCTTGCGAAAAGTGCTGAACAGAAGAGTATTCTAGTTGGAGCTCCACGACCAACGCGGCTATTGACGTCGTTGCTGGACCAAGCCGACGGGTCGACGAAGTGGATCTACGACCGTGAAACGGGGCGCCGATACGACTCTACGACATCGTCACGATATGAAATATCTCAACTACAACAAACATCATCGCCATCGAAGGCACAGTATGCTACAGAATAGCTGAGTTGTGTGACAGCTGTTGGGTTGACCCTTCGAGAGGCTTTCTGCCAAGCCAAATTCTTCGGCGACGGCGGCTCAAAGTTCTCGAGGGTCGCCGCGACTTCACCAACACAACAACACCACAACCATTGTCGGCGCGACGCGTCCATCACCATGGATCGCGCATATCGCGTCCTCCAGCAGCTTCACAAGGATGGGGTGATGACTTCCGAAGCCGCCCGGATCACGCGCCCCAGCAATGTGAATGAGGCACGCGCGACCTTTTGCGCAGCTCTTCGGCTCGCTGGTCTGCAATCGTACAAGGCAGACGCCGTCACTGCCCAAGTCTGTAAGACGTGCAATATATGCACCGTTGAGAACATCCAGGTTTGTCGTTGACTCTGCCTTTTTACTATCTTCTTCAAAGTGCTCACTTACACTCACCTGTCAAATTAGCTTTGCAAAGAACAGTTTATACACTACATCCTACCCTCATCACAGGCGCGCAAGCTATATTTCAAGTACCTGCAGACTTTGTGTAGATTGTTCGCTCCCGGATCCTGGAAGTTGAAAGCCGCATCAGGCCTTGATGAGGTCTTTGGCCTTTCCGTTGGTGGCGCCACAAATCATCTGCCAGCATCGCATGCGAGACGGATACATACCCTCTACATCATCAACGAAATACTGGTATCTCTTCTCGAGTTGTCGCGGCAAGACTCGAAAGTAGGGCGTCTCCCCACAACAGACGAGGAGCGGAAATACGCGCGCGAAGCTCTCGATTCCGCCAAACAATGCTGTCTTGACATGTTCGAAGAGGCCGCCTGCTTAACGCCGGGAGAAGCGGCAAAGCCGAAGAATGCATTGAATGATATCCTCAGCAATTGGACGAATTCTGCCGAAATCTTCACGAAGGCGGATATCGACCGACTCCGTCAAGTAGCAGAGAATGCCGACAACCGCAAGCACGATCCGAGCCTGAAGAACCTTGACCTCACAACACATCTTCTCGCATCATCGGCGCAGAAAATGAGGCCCGTATTGAGGAATAGGCATGGTGTGAAGGATGACCCAGACGCACCCTGGCACCTGCTTCCAGCGGCAAATGGGTTGAAGTTGAGGGAGGAGCGTGGCTACCCACTGCTGTCACGCGCTCTGCCTCGTGGCGGCTATCAACTCGTCAATGGAGGTGCGTAGCAACATGCTCACCTTGCTTGGTCATTACCCTGCACGGCCTTAGCATAGACTGACTTTTGGCAGGCAAGCCAGTAAACGAACAGACCCGAAAGGAAGCAGAAGGACTTCTCAGCGAGATGCTTCACTGCTTTGATACACACACGAAAGCAGACGAGGTCCAGGACATCGATGCACTAGGCAACAAAGTCTGGAAGGACCCAGAGCGTCCTACACGCAACTACTGGGGCTTCACCGAAGAGGGCCTACGCAAAATGAAAGAGAACAAGAGAATGTTCAACGCGTCAGCCAAAGGCTACGCCGACATCCCTCCTCCAGAGCGTCCGAGATACGTTCGCAACAGCGAGGTGGAGCGTGCGAGAGAGCTGGCGGCTTCTCGAGGACGAGGAGGCCGTGGCGGAGGTTTCCGTGGGCGGGGCGGCGGCGGCTACCGTGGACGTGGGGGATATTAGCAAGATCCCTCAGAGCCATGGAAGTTCGAGCAGCAACGCGCTCAGCGCTCAAGGAGCTATCGAGGCCAGGGGGATCGCCGGCCGTAGGTAGCATTGGAGAAGATGGCAGATGGAGACATTTGCGTGAAAGCTTTCATCGCGCCTTGATTCCACTTCCCATCGGACTTGCAAGGCGTCTGGCAGCAAAATGACGATTGAACGGTATCCCCAACGAAACAGAATCTGTTACCAGAACCTGCCTCTTCTCGGAAGAAATGAACAGCTCTCTGCTCACCGGCTTGACCTGCGTCAGATTCATGCCGCAGAGAGGCTTCAAGAGACAGCCGTCTTATGTCAAGCGCGCCAGGTGAGAAAGGCTATGGACATAGTCGCATAGCTAAGTCCGCTAAGCTTCTCCATCCTAGTTCTGTTTCCGCAGGGTATTTCGGCAAATGCCATAGCCCGGGAGAGCGCGGAGCTCGACTCTGTGGACATAGCTTTCGGGATCGTAGGGAAAGCGCATTCTCCCTCATATCAGTCCAATAGCAATCAGTCTCGAGTTCGGCAAATAACGCTATGGGATTGTGTTCTCGGGCACTCCGAGACTAAATCCTGACGACGAGCTAGGAATTGAGACCTTAAGTTCAGATTCGCAAGCACAGACATCGCGTACTCCGAAATACTGTCAGCACTCTAATCGCAGCGCATGCTGTTTCATGAGCGCAGACTACGTCACTCACACGCCAAGACCGTTTCAGCCCCACTCAGCTTGCCTACTTCGTCGCCCTGGCCCTGGCTCCATGCCCCGAACAACACCAACAGTAGCAAAGCATCAGCAATCATGGCAAGCTGGAGATATGACCGCGTAAAATCTGATCTTATCACTGCACAGGGCACAGAGCTGACACACCCCAGGACGACGACCAACACCATGGCATGAACCCCGTAGGCTACGACGCCGATACACAAGTCTACACCTACAGAGACGACCAAGGCAACTACTACCAAACCGAAGAAGGAACTGGACGACATGGTAATCTCAATTACACCCACACATCTGCCAATGTGGCTCCGCAATCTGGATTCAATGGCGAAGGGATTCCAGCTGAAGTTATTGAGAATGATTGGAAGATGATGAAACCGTTCTTCTTGCTTGTGACTGTTGTGCTGATGACGATTTTGTGGTATGTCAATTCTGGAGGGAGCAACAAAGTGCCGGCAATCACGTGCGGTCCTGGATTCGAAAAGTATAGAATCGCCCAAGGCGATACTTGTTGGGCAATCGCGGAGGCGAGGAAGACGAGCGTGGAGAAAATTGTTGAGGCGAATTCTGGAATTGTGTGTACGAACCTAAAGATTGGGAAGCAGATCTGTGTTCCCGAGGTGAAGTAGGAAGCGCGGGTTCCGATACCTTTGGCGGTTGCGCGAAATTCCGAAAACGGTCAGTCGGGACGACGGGCAGTAGGGCGAACTAAGCTACTGTACGAGCACGGACATGGATATCAGATTGTGATGAGTGAACACAGGGCGTGGGTCCCAGGATCTGGCTTGATGTTGATGCTTGAGCACGGCTAAACCAGGAACTGCGGCTTGGCTCGGGACTTATACATCCTCCATCAACTTCAAGTCGGACGTCACATTGCGCCGCAATTTGGATAGTCCTCACCTTTCGCGACGATGGCAGATCAATACGTGTTCGAGCGCAGCGTATCCGTCAAGCCGGTCGAGGGAAAGCCGAATCATTTTACGAGCGTCTATCGACCATGGAGTTGGCCACTAGTGCAAAGGGCGGCAGGCTCAGTGCCTATAACAGAGGGCACTGCGGCAGCTTACAAGACTGTGCCGCCCGACTTCGAGCTACATTGTGCCCAAGTGCAGTTCCTCAAAGCAGGCAAGAACGAAGCATTGCGATACAAAGTCGTCGAACTTATGACAACTTCCAACTTTGCTTCGAGGAATGTCTTCGTCACGCAAGACAGCGACAGCGACTACAAATGCGTGCTCCTTCTGGGCTTTCAAAAACGATCCATCACCTCACGAGGCTGGCCTACACAGTACGAATACACTAGACCACCTTCTCGGGAAGCGATCGAACTGGCAGCTCGCCCTATCGAGGACCACTCAGCGGATCTCAAAATGCTTCCACTCGGCGTTCCTGAAGGCACTCCTGACCCACCTTTCCTCTGTCAACGCATAGACATAACTCAAGAGTCCGATCCCAACCTCAAGACCTACCGGACGAGATACCGCATCACCAGCCCAATATCTGGACCCACAGGACAAATTCTAGCAATTGTCTTCCTCTCAGATGTTTTCACCCTCGACGTGCCGATGACCGTTCACAGCATCCCATTCGGGCCCCCGATATTAGGCGATGAGACTTTGACGCCTACCCCGTCACGCATACGATCATTTGCATCCCTTACTCACACGGTGCGTTTTGCGAGGCTCGAAGGTTTTGATGTGCATCAGGGGGTCCTTTGCGAGATGCAGATACGATGGACGAAGGGACGAAGAGCGTTGAATACGATGTATATGAGAGATTGTAAAGGAGAATTGATCGCTACGGTGGATCAAGAGGTAAGTTGTCACCTTGTGTCGAGATGCGCGAAATTGACTGACGGAATGTCATGAAACAGGCATACTTTGTTTTCAAGACTGAAGAGGAGTTTGAACGAGATGCGAAAGCTTTCAAATCTCGCTCAGCTAAACAGAAAGTTGAAGCTGCTAGGAAGACGAAACTTTAAGGTAATCTCCGCACATATGTAGGAGGTAGATAGTGCCCGCTTGGTTCATGCAATGACCAGAACACTTACACCACAGATTCGTTGGTACGAAGGCAGTCAGCTGATTTATCAAGGCGACTGCAGTGAAATCGGTGGTTGGACGACAGCATCACAGTGGTGATCAACATTCTCAGCTCAACACTGCTTGCTGCTTCGGATCCCACAATGCAATGCCTTGCTGCTTCGACAAAGAGCAGAAATCGACTTGGCTCATAAAAATTGCAAGCATCTCGGCATCGGAGTTCTCAGTCTGAATAATGTTCTATGTGGACGAGTTTCGAAGCGTCGCACCATTGCGTGAAGGTGGCTCTGCTTGGGCAACTCAGGGATTCGTTTTGTGTGCAACTCCGTGCTGTTGAGATTACCCACAGCACTGGGCACAGGTGCGTTTAGGTTATGCGAGATGTGTAGTGAAAGCCTTAACTCAGATATCTGTGGATTCCTACACTGCTGGGATGGACATCTTGACTGGTTAGCTGGCCAACATATACAACCGCACGAACGAGACTGAACGAGTCGCGTCAAGTCAATCATCAAAGGCCATCAACATTTTAACTAACATTGACTTAAAAACAGGTATTTGGCTGGCGCGAAAAGCCAAGTCGGGCTCAGAAGGAGACAGAGAAGATCCGCTCTGCAGCTGCGAGACTACATTTCCGGACGAAACCGACTAGGATGGCGTAGAGGAGGATTTAGTAGTACATTCTTGCGACTAGTAGACTAGGCTCTTAGACAAAGTTGTTTCTGATTTCGTCGAAGACGTTGATGGCGCGATGATGGTGGGAGCATGTCATCTGTTGCTCAGGATGCATGGCAGTGGGGCCTTTCATGAATTTATTTTACACGGGCGGCAATTTTGGATGATCCGTGGGGCGGCCTCAAATGCCTGTACAGCCTGTGTCACGATGGAAATTTCCCAATTGCGAGTGCTTCGCACCTCGCTTCGTTTGCTGCAGGAACTACCGACGTGTCGAACCCGTTCAACCTTTTCGTACGCCATGGTCCACAACCTCCAGAGTCACTTTTCTTCGACCAAGTTTTTGACCTCTGCAATCTCCTCGTTGCCTTCGACGAACCGTCGAACACTAGCCTCGATGTGTTCCCTCCCCCACGAAGTCACGCATGCACAGATTACAACCAGATCTACTGTCAGCGAAACCAAAAAACGCTGTCATAGCCGCTTGTTTCACTCTCCTCTCCTTCACACTGTCTGTGAGTACTACCCCGTACCTGTACTTCATCTCCAACCTGTCCATCGTCAAACAAACCAACACAAAACCGAAAACGGCAGGACCGCTCATAATCCAGGGGCGGCAAATCGTATTCATTGTTGAGGAGCAGTCGTGACAAATTGAAGCACTGTCCGAGTTTGCCGTCTTGTGGTCGCTGCTCCCATTCTTCTTGTTGGTGTCTTTGTTGGAATTGGCACTGGTGCTCTTTTTCTGAGCCTCCAACGATTGGTATCTCCAGACCCAGCGTCCGAATAGCACCCTCTCCGCAGCTGCGAAACTGAGTGCTCGAGTGATGGTGAGGGTGATCACCGAGGAGAAGCTGTAGAGCATGCAGTACTTGAGAGAGAGTCCCATTTTGGTAATAATTTCCTCTTGTTTTCGGCTAGTTTTCCTATGAAACAAGGTAGTGTGTGTTATGCGTCGAAGAATCTTTCGTGGATGGGGATTTTGAGCTTGGTCCACGGAGGGGAGCGGACATGTATTATATATTGCTCACGATGCAAGAACCCTGCAGGAACAGCTGCAGTGGTGGGTCTCAAGGAGTGGGGACATGAATTTGTTCCACACGGGACGCATTCACCATCCTTTGAGGTGATTTTTTTATATCAGCAGACATCAGTCCTTGAGGGCGGCCTCAAATGTTAGTGTCAAAGTGCTGTGAGAGTGCTTTACGCCTTGCTTTGTTCTATTGTCTCCCACCAACTTTCTCACCCTACGTGTTACCCTCTGCAATCACTTCTCTCTGACCGGGCCTTCTGTCCCGACATCGTCTTCCCTGCCTCCCCCGATAAGCTTTAGAAGCTGATCGTCAATCTTTCTGAACGTCCGGGGCAGCACACATGCACAAATGATCAAAACATCTACAGCGAGCGAAATTTCGAACCCTGTCGTGACCGTCTTCATCGCAATATCATGCAGCTCACTTTCCGGATAGATCCCATACTTATGTCTTGCTATCCAGACATCGGCAGCCAAGTAGGTAACCACACACCCCATCACAGCTGGGCCGGTCATCATTCAGGGGCCATGAATCGTATCCAGTGCGCAAGAGCAAGCATAGCAAGTCTTAGAAGAGTCCGGATCCGCTTTCCTTATGTCTGCATGGTGATTTTAAGGCGCATCCTTGTTGTTGCCATCGTTGGAATAGGTATTGATGTTATGGTACTTGGAGTCCGTTAGCTTGTGCACCCGAATCCGTTTTCCAAAGAGGACTGTTTCTGCAACCATGAAACTGATTGTTCGGGTGAGCGTGAGAACGAACGCAAAAAAGATTCCGTAGGTACTGCAGTACAGGATGGAAAGAGTCATTTCGGTGACACGGATATCCTCGATGGAGTGTGATACTCGGTCCGAACGAGGTCGCTTTCTGTACGTTGCAAGATCCTTTGGTTGGAAACGTGTTTAGTGCGTTCCACGGTAGTATGCATGTGTTATACACTGCTCATCGCACAGGACCCCTGCAGGAATGGCGGCCTCAAATGCTTGTATCACGACAGCCATAGATAGTACCTTTGCCCCTTGCTTCGCTGAGGGTTTGCACACGAGCTGATCACGTTACAAGTAGACCATGCATGCTGTTATCAATTCTGTCATGCTAAGCTCCTCGGCGGGAGTGCGGATGAAGTCTTGTATGGTGCGTTAAGCAAAGAGCAGGCGGGTTGAACTAAAGAGAAGTCTACCTGCACCCACGATACAGTGACGAATGTGTGCCGTAGCCACAGCAAAGGATCTTTGTTCGAATAGCGACAATTCTCGAGAGCAACATCAAACATCTTCCTTACAAGGAACGGTGCGATGTATCGTGCTCGGCTCTTACCTTCGATCTGAGTTCAGAACAACTCACGATCAGACAATTCCCTTTACCCACTGACTGGTCTTCTTCTCGTCGTAACTCTTTCAACGTCTTCTCGGTGCCATTGATCAGAGCATAGCCGGCTCTTAAGTAACACCGTCCAGATCACGACCGGGTCAAAGCATGTCGTCCCTGCTAGTACGGCTGTACACTGGCTTTGTACATGTGCTGTAAATCTTCGTCGTACCAAAGCGGTTCGCGTAAGAAGCATTGCAATAGTATGACATAGACCAATGTGGTTGGTCCAAGCCAAAGACGACGCAGTGCGCTTTTCGGAAGTGATTGAAAAGCCAAAGGAGAGAGCAATAGTGTCAAATCCGATATACTGATCGCAGAAGCCACTGCATGGGGTGTATTGTGAAGGTTCTCGTAAGACGCTTCCTCCTTATCTTGGAAGACGATGCGTTTCTTATAATTACTCCCGCTGATATCATTTTCCGTCTTGTCTCTATCACTTTCCTGTGGCGGTCGACCGAGCACTTACTTGATGGCTGAGCTTGTAGTTTAGTTCTCGGACAATAAACAGAAGCAGACAGAAACCCATGAAGACCATGCCTGCTCAGAATTGGTGGCTCAAGGAGAGTTTCACCTTAGCGTTCACAGGGAAAGCATGGCAGCTGTCGCTTTTATCTCTCGTTCTTGCAATTGGGAGCTCCAAATGGTTGTAGCGACTTCAACGGAGCTGGACTGCACAAAGGGTGGATACAATCGATGGGAAGTTCGGAATGATATGTCCAAAGCTTTGATCAAGGATTATATGTTGTTGGCACAGTGGCCATCATGCTTATCTGATAGGATACCTGCCAAGGGCTGCCTCAAATGTGTTTCTACTCGAAGTCCTTGCTCCGCAGCGCCTATTTCGATTGATTTGTGACCTTTGTGCTACCTTGCTCTGCTGCGCCACAGTCGATCCATTCCTCATTTGAGTCTTCTCCGCCGTGGTCGATGCGCTCCTCCTGAAAGCTCGCAACTTTCCCCTGTTCCCTGTCATCGTCGATCCTCCTCCCATGCAGATCCTCGCAGGCTTGTTCTCCTCTCGCAGCGCCATTTCGGTTCGCGTACATCCAATTCAGCAAGTATACCCATGTCACCACCACATCAAAGCACGCAGTCAGCACAAATTCCGCTGTACTCGCTTTCGCCACGGCCAATGCGTCTTCTTCTTGCCAAAGTATCAAGAACGCGAAGCAAGACGTCAGCCCGATATATAAAAACGCGGCCGAGCCGAACCAGTGATCGTAAAGGCAGCTCGATTCTGGTGGAGAACCAATGTCCAAAGAAGGAGCCAGTGAAGCATCGTGCGAGGATACAACTGTTGGGTCCAGTTTCGGAGGCATTTCCTCGGACTGTGTTGGGACAACCGCGTTACCGTTGCTGCGGCTGATATTTTGCTCAGCTGCGGGAACCTCCTTCATTAACTCGCTGAAATATGCTTCGGCCTGGCTGTCTTTCTGAGGCGGTTGACCGAGAAGTATGCGATGACTGAAGTCGTATGTGGACGGTCCGAAGGGTATCAGTAGGCACCCAAAGATGGGGGAGAGGATGAGTGAGAGAACGGCGGTGAGAAGTGACAGGAATGGGGACATTTTGATGTAATTGCTTCTGGACAAGATTCTGCGTGCGTTCTCGGATGTGTCGAGAGTTGTGTTTGAGATCTTTTCGAACGGTGTTCGATCTCTTGGACAAACTGAATAAGACAATGTTGCTGCTTGAAGGAGAGCAGATTAATCCCTACGGATGAAACGATCGATGAGGCTGCGTGGTCGGTATAGTAGCTCACGAAATAGCACGCCGGAACAATCCTGAGGGCGGCCTCAGATGCTTCAACTGCGCCATGTGCGAAGCCCTTGCTTCGCTCGCAGTGCCTGATCGTCAGTCCAAATAGCGCTAAGTCGTGCTTCTCAACTTTGTTTCACCCGAACTCGGATGCGCTCTCCACCGTTGAAGATCCTGATCGACCCATTCTCCTCTCTCGTCTTAGTTGTCGTCGTCAATACTTTTCCTTTCTCAAACACCGTGACGCCACTCCACGGCCCTCTGTCAACCCATGATGTCCTCGTATGCATTCGCCAATAAGCCCGTCCAATCAACACCAAGTCCAAGCATATCGTAATTCTGAATGCAGCCCAAGCTCTCCTTGCAGCTATCAGCGGGCCTCCTTGTTGTGAGTACGTCTGGTCGAAAAAGAAGACCAACATCAGGGCGGAGAAGACAATCGGACCAAAGAAGAACCAGTCTATGCTCCCAAGTTGTGCAGTCGGAGTGAAAGGATCATTTGAACGGTCGACAGAGCCTGAAGCCAATGCTACGTAGTCCTTGATATGCATTACCTGAGGGAAGTTGTCGCAAGCTGGCACATGGTTCAGAGGGCCGTAAAAATGCAGACTGGGTGATGGTTCCTTCTGGGTGGTTTTGGTGTCAGAAGCCGTGTCGTTCGTGGCCTTCTCCATGTCGTCCGCTTGATCCCATCGGCCGGAATCTCTCCGATGCGTGAGGGTTGATCTTTGTTCGGTGCGGTCGATATCGATAGCGATTTCATTGCCAGCCTCTTCAATGTCTTTCACTTGTTTCCGTTTCTCGAGGAGCGTGCGATGGCTGAGCATTGGTGTCAGGTCTCGGCCGAAGAGTATACGGTGCCTGAGAAGCAGAATGAGGCCCCGACAGAAGACTAGGAGGAGCACGAAAGGGTAGTAGACCAAGAGTGAGAATGCGACCTTCTCATCCTCTCTGCCGCTCCTGGAGAAATTTATGGCGTTCGCCATCTTTGGGAAGATAATCGAAGACTGTGGTGGATGGTTGTTGACGATATCCACAAGGGAAGCAGAGTTCACGTCAGTGCAAAGGATGCCTGAAGCCTACAATCCTCGGGGGCGGCCCCAAATAGCTCTTGACACAAGGGTCACGCTATCTTTAGGCTCCTTGCTTCATCTCCCTCCGTCCGTTTCTGTGCCACGATGCACCCCTTCATCAGCTTCCAACACATACACCTTACACTATCTTACCATCCTTCCTTTAATCCCCTCGACAGCAAAACACCAACCTGTCAACAAAACATCCGTCCCCGAAACAACTCCCAACGCCATCGCAGCCGCTTTTGCAGTCGCCTTTGAACCACCACCCTGCACGAAAATCGTCTCTCGAAAACCAACAGTAAGAATAACAAACACCAAGAGGCCAGATGCAACCCAAAATTCGCAAGTGAGAGTCCTTCGAAGACGACTAGAAGAAGAAGCAGAAGGATCATCAGAAGGTCCGGATGATGTCTCCATCGTGAGTTCTTCTCATATTCGCTGCTTTGAAGATCTGGACCATGTCTCCATCGTGAACTCTTCTCGACCTTGTTGCTTTGTAGGGAGTTCGTGACAGCTGCCAGTCTCGGGTTTCTCGTCGTTGCCGTCATCATCAATATTGCCTTCTGCGCTTGAACTCGCAGTTGCGTGTTGAAAATCCTCCTTCAGCCGACCAAAGACAATGTGCCGACTTGTCATGAAACCATTGAAGCAGGAAATCGCGGCAAGGACACCCAGTGCGCCGCAGATGAGCAGTAGAAGGACTCAAATCTCATAAGGCAACACGATCTGTGCGGGAGGTGCATTGTGACCGCTACCAAATTGAGATGACTTGATTCCATGTCCGTAGTGGTAGAAGTTGCTTTCGGCCATTCTTATCGTTGTAGTTGATGTTATGCGTGAGCGATTTTGTAGTGCTTGAGGAGAACTTCCTGTTGCCCGAGAAAGATTGAACTGGGAGAATTTCGACACCGTTTGTAAAAATGTTTATCGTCTGAGGCAGATATTGGTGAAAGGCGCGGACAGACACGAGGCAAACTATTTTTGAGGGCGGCCTCAAATATCTATGTAGTCAAAGGGTGCGACACAAGATCAGCAACCACCTTGCTTCGTCCTTGGCCGAAATGTGCTTGACGATACTCAACTCTTTTCGCATCTCTCCTCAATTTCATTTCATCGCCTGAAAACAGCGCCCCGCTTCCCAAAACATGTTCCTCTTATGCACCGCACCGTCAGGCAAACACTGATCAGCAAGGAATCCGTCGCCACTACGACTCCAAATGCAATCAGAGCCGCTTTCCCCACGAATTGAGGACCTCGTTCCTGCACGAAACTCGCTTTCGCAAAGTAAATGTGCAGTCCGATATAGGCTGCAAGACCAACGAGGAGCCACAATAAGGCGAGCAATTCTCGCTTGCGAGGAGGAGGGGGAGAAGTCTCAGAAGCTCTGGTGTTCTCTGTCGCGGAAAGCCCTGGATTCTCATTTGGAGTAGCGTTTTTATCGCCACTGTACGCCGGAGGACTACCAGATTCATCCTTGCTGCTGCTTTCGGCGTTGGCGCTGCTATCTTGTGCAGCGACCTCCTTGCTGGCGCTGTATGCCGGAGGACTGTCATGCGTGTCCTCATTGTTGCCTTCGGTATCGGCGCTGCTCTGACTGGTCTGAGGCTTCTGTATCGGGCCGAAGAGTATGTGGTGACTCCCTCCCCAGCCGACCAGGCGAGAGAACACGACGAGGAGACCGAGTGCGCCGCTGCTAAGTATTGCGAGGATGATATGTTCGGCATTGCCGCCATGTTTTGCGGCAGCTGTTGTGGTAGGGTGCAAATTGTACTGAGTTATGACGGGGTTGAAGTATTGAGTTGTCGTGACGGCATCCCACTTGTATTGGGTTATTGTGGCAGGGTCCCATGTGTATTGTGACCAGTCATAGCCATAATTGTTGTCGGGAAGATAATCGGCGTCCATTGAATCGAAGAAGGTTTACTGTCGTTCTGTCGAGTGTCGTTGGAAGGATCGATGGCGTGGATGAGCGATCGTGCTGTGCTTGAGAGGAGAGTTTTTATCGACATTCTTCCAGCCCCAAGTATATATCTGTTTTGAGAAACCCTCCGTCTTGAATGCCTCGCGCTCGAAGCGGAAGTGCTCGAAGGCGGCCTCAAATGCCATCTCATCAAGGGACCATTCTTAACACTTTACACCTTGCTTCATCTCGGGGCTCAGATTTTGCACTGCGCCACAATATCAACAGGCTCAAACTCCACCGAAACCTTACTGCTGCGGCGATGCAGTGCCCCTGTCACCTGTGACGCGCCGCTTGGTTGCTAAGAAGAATCACTGCAAACTGCGCCCAGCTGATGCTTTGCTTCCTCGCTCATGGCAGTACATATCTGCTTTACGGCCCCGCCCGGCCAGAGTCTACTCGCTCAAAAGCCTCAACACTGCCATGCGGTCCCTTCCTGCAAGCTTTGCCCGCTTCGAGCACGTGACGACTCTTGACAACGATGCAGACACCGAGAGCGATGATTATCTCCGTCGCCATGGTACCAACAAAAGCAATGACGGCCGCTTCTAGGGCTCGACCATAAGTGTCCGAATCCGGCAGCTGAGTAAAAGCAATCGCAAAGATCACCGAAGAGCCAACAATGTAGGCAGCAAAGAGAACCTTCCTGATGATCCAGCCTGTCTTGCGGATCTCCTCATTTTGCTCTTGGTGCGAGTCGCCAGGTTGGAGCTTGCAGAGGTCGCAGTAGGCAACCTGTTTGATCGTCGACGAGAAAGAGAAGGCTAGTGGTAAGAGAAGTCCGGCGACGAATACCATGATCGAGATGGCGATGCAGTGACCGAGACCTGGTCTCGGATCCGACTCGGAGGGATTCGATTGTGTGTCGCCGGCGGCCGCTGACATGGCAGAAGACTGTGTTCCATTGAGGTCACCGAGGGGTAGAAATCTGAGAAAGTAACGTCCGTAGATCAGGTCATCACAGAGATTTGTGTCAGTACCATCGTATGCCGCCTGTAGCACATCTGCATCGTGATGCAAATCGAATTGTCATAGGCTGTAGAGTGCCAAGACCTGGATCCATGGTTTCAAAGCGACAGCTGGGTCCGCGCCCGTCCGCTGCGACAAAACAGAGTTCAGACTTCTCCAAACGTCCAGACACATTGCAACGATTGGTCATTGGTAGTCCCACGGACTCTCTGGCCACTGTCTCGGTAACGCGAAGCTTGACTGACAGCTCCTAATAAGCTTGAAGAAGATATGTGCGATGCGGCTCCCAACTCATCTGCTGCCATCACCCAGCTTGTTTGCAGTTTTACACGGTACTGATTTTCAAACCATGGGTTCTTGTGTCTCATTGCCTAGACCTGCCTCGTATCATTTCGAACATTGCGAATCCTGTCGAATTGCCGATATGATGAGCGCAAGAGCCCCGCAACCCGGTGATGGCTCCGACAACTTTGGCGAAGTTCCCCGAAAGAAGCGGCCAAGAATCTTAGTCCGATCACATACCACCGCAACCGAGCAACGTGGCCTAAAGTGGCACGATTCGTACCCTGCTGCCCCCAATGACGAAAATTCGTGGCCAAACGAGAACCAGGATTCGACAGATCGGTCCTTCGGGTGGTGGTCAGAAGACCGCGTCCGACCTAAGGGTGAAGGTCGCAAAAGGCGGCCCTTCGCGTGGTGGGGAGACAATCCCGTCCTACGTACGGGCAAAGATCCCAGAATTGACCCTTATCCGGGGTGGGAAGGGCAATACTTCGCGAATGCTGGTCAAGATCCCAAAAATCAGCCCTTCGCGTGGTGGGAAAAGGATCACTTCCGGGGGACAGGCTGATGAGGATGCCAGCGAAGATGGCGAGAGGGAAACCAAGGATGTTGTAAGATGCTTGGGTGGCGTCGTCTCAAGAATCTCTGGAGAGTCAGACCACATCGTGCATGCCACCGCGTTCACACAGCCCAGCCAGAAGAGCAGATTGCGTGTAGCAGATTAAAAGACTGCGGAAAACCGGATTCCAAGACCTCTGCGGCCGATGCTGAGTAGAGCTGGGAAAGCCGATCTCCTGTGAGGCCATCTAGGTCTTGCGGACACGATGAAAGGCTCAGTTTGCCATGCCGCGATTCATCAAGCGCCTTACTCATCAGAATCCCAAGCTTCTTCCCTCTCCTGCTCCTCTCGCTTGATTCGTCTGCGGTCGTCCTCATCATTCATCTTTGATCTCACTAAGACGCCACTCTGCAGCAGTCTCGCCTCCAGTTCACTCGTGGTGAAAGAATCGGGCTTGTAGCCAATGCCTTCGAAGCCAATTATTCTGTCCACAGACTTGCCATCTATGAAGGCAATAACACAAGGCAAGACCTTGATGTTGAGTTTGACCACGAGGAAAGGCGCATTTTCGACATTGATAGAAACAAATCTCGTGTCAAAGTGCTTCTCTGCCAAGATGGCCAGCTTCGAGTCCATATAGCCGCATCTGTTGAAATCCGGCTTCATGAAGTGGATGATGCAGAGCTTCTCGGAGGTAGATATCTCCATCAGACTCTCTTCTGACTTGATTTCCTGGTAGGTTCCATGTGCAGTCTCCTTCATTAGCTTGGCGCGAGAGACTTCCTGATGGAGTTGTTGCAGGCGCTTTTCACGCAACGCGGAGAACTCGGTATCTTCGTCATTTTCCAACTCGGCAATCAGTGCATCCTCATCGTCCGAGTCGGCATGCCGCGAGTCGAGGACTTTGGCAACTTTGGCGTCGATTGTGGCCATGGTCATGAGGAGGAGGTGATATTGAGCTGTGTGCTTTCCTGTCCGCTGAGAGGACGAATCGTTCTGCTCGTCTGCAGTAGCGGCGGGAGTCGCCGCTATGCCGAGAGCAGGCAAGACCCGCGTTGAATGCTTGAGGAGAAAGTTGCAGCGGCCGAGGACTTGAGAATTGCATGTGCAATTGCAGAAGCTCGACTCCGCAGGAAGCTTGATACAAGTAGGCAGCACGTGCAGGTGCAATAAAGTCGTGTTGTGTTGTGTTGTAGTATTCCGGCTCAACAAAAAGCTGCTTGCGCGTCGTCCATTTCCCCAATCGCGAAAGACACGACTTCGGCGGACCCTGGCCCATCGCCGCCCCAAAAGTCTACCTGGCCTGGCCTGAAGCCATCACCACTCCATTCAGCTCATCCACCATCGCTCCCGACTCTCTTTCTACGACACACCTCCTCCAACCCTCCCTCCGCCATTCTCAGCGCTCCGCGCACACGTCCTCCACCACGACTACCTTCGTCGGCGTCCAGCGATCCCTCGGTCCCAGTCGAGCCTGGCAGAAGCCGAACCCCCTTCTCTCCTCGCGCGACCCATCGCCGCAACCACCGCGGTACAGCGACGTCCCAACCCAGCATCACAACATGGCGGACGAGAAGAAGCGGGACTTCACAATAGAGCTCGGCGACCGCCAACCGAATGGCCACTTCGAGGCTGCTCCGAGGCCAGTTGTGCCTAAGATGGCTGCGCCCGCGGCCATAGTTAACAACCCGCTCTTCTCCATTCTGGCATACTGCGGAAGCAGTATTCTCATGACCGTGTCCAACAAATACTGCGTCAATGGCACAGGGTGGAATTTGAGCTTCTTCTTGCTGGCCGTGCAGGTATGTCCCCGATACGAGCTCGAGATAGCAGGGGTCCGCAAAGGCTAATTGTGTGCACTGCAGGCCATTGTGTGTATTCTCGCCATCTCCACTGGCAAGGCCATGGGATTCATTACATATCGAGGGTTCAACGTTGATGAGGCACGAAAATGGTTCCCCGTGTCGCTCCTCCTGATTGGCATGATCTACACCTCCATCAAGGCGCTTCAATTCCTGAGCATTCCCGTCTACACCATCTTCAAAAACTTGACAATCATCCTCATTGCATATGGCGAGGTGCTATGGTTTGGAGGCTCCGTCACCGGCATGGCTCTCCTGAGCTTCGGTCTCATGGTTCTGAGCAGTATCATCGCAGCATGGGCGGACATCACACACGCACTTTCGTCATATGGAGGGACTGCCGTGACAGGCGAGGCGGCTGAGAAGATCGCTACTCTGAACGCGGGATACATCTGGATGGCCCTGAACTGCATCTGCTCTGCCGGCTATGTGCTGGGCATGAGGAAGCGCATCAAGCTGACCAACTTCAAGGATTTTGACAGTGAGTATTGCAGCGTCGCGGCTCTCAAACACATACTGACCATGACACAGCCATGTACTACAACAACCTCCTCTCGATCCCCATCCTCCTCATCGCCTCGCTTCTCCTCGAGGACTGGTCCGCTGCCAACCTGGCCGTCAACTTCCCACCTGGACGACAGCAGCTCATGATCGCCGCAATGATCTTCACCGGCCTCAGCAGCATCTTCATCTCCTACACTAGCGCCTGGTGTGTTCGTGTGACATCGTCGACCACTTACTCCATGGTCGGCGCTCTCAACAAGCTCCCCATCGCCATCTCCGGTCTCGTCTTCTTCGATGCTCCAGTCACAGTGGCCAGCGTTTCAGCCATCTTCGTTGGCTTCGTTTCTGGACTCGTTTTCGCACTCTCCAAAGTCTGGTCGAGCAAGAGCAAGGATAACGTCCTCCCCACAACAAGCGCGAGTGCACAGAGCTTGAAGGACTCGCTAAAGTCATGATCGAGTGGGCAAAGAAAAATGACCAGAGGAGTAAAAATGCTTGATTTTGAATGGGGCGGGCGGGCGAATAAGATACCACAGTAGTCAGCGGCATTTGGGGTGCTGAGTTCGGGATGTATGTATGTGGTCTGGCGTTGTTCTTAATATTTTGATTGGGAAATGCCCTGTGTAGAAAAATTGTCACCTCGAGGGAGGAAGGCTTGCATTGGGGAGTTTTGTTTCTTCTTTCGCATCGTTGTCTCAATGGGAACCAGACTCTAGGGAGCAGGATTTCACTACTGGAAAGCTACGTAACTGGGTAGAAAGGAGCCAAGGCTTGTGAGCTTGCTCGTCGACAGCAACGCAAATTTGTGCAGCATGAGCAGCAAAAAGCATTCCCTTTCGAAGGGAGAAAGGAAGCAGCGTACGTGTCTCCCTTCTGTTTGCACAACATGAGTGACCTTTCTTGGCAGTGTCTCGTTGACTTTACGCTGTGTGCTGAGACACTGCCTGGGAGGAGTGCGAGCTTTGACCATTTGAGCGCAGATCAAGTGCTGTGGGAGTCAAAGCCAGAACCACTTAAGTTACATCCGAAAACTGCTCGAAGAGCCGTCGAGGACCGCGGACACCCAGCATTTTCGGACAAGAACATCATGGCGCAAATTTACGTTTCCGCACGGGATACCGTATCCTCTTGTCCAGACCGGTCGTTGTGGCGTACCAATGTGGCGTTTCGCGTCTTCTCGAGGCGCCTGCAGGCTAGCTTACGATGACTGTACAGCGAGGCGCGGGAGGTGGGCTGGTTCACGACTGCAGATGTGAGTAGCTTCCTGCTGGATGGTCGGGGACAGAGGCAGGCCGACGGTATTTAGGCAAAGGTAAGTTGCTGGATTGGTTGCGCCTAGGAAAGGCCACTGACGACTCTGGTCTCAAGCGTCGGCATTTTCGCGACCCAATTCGCGCCAAAATAGCTGATTCCGACTGCTTCTCGTAAACCATGGCTGACCAAATAAAGCACAGGCGAGCTTGGGGTATGGTTGGCTTGAGGAGGGTGTCATGCTTCGCTTCGTATCATCTCTTCAGCCTCTTTCACGTGTCGGCGGCCCCTAGCGACTCATTGGTCGGAGGAGTACACCTCTTCCCTCCTGTTCCTCACTACCATGCCATGTGGGCTGCAGCATAGCGCATGGCTGGTCCCCATGCCACTACATCGAGCCTGAACGTCGGGCCTCTTCCTGCGAGCAGAGTCTTGTCTTGGGCCACACGGGATGTTACAGGCCCGAATTACTACATTGCGGTTGCTGTTGCGGTTCCTGCAGTGCACAGACGACCTTCTCGGAACTCGCAAGCATGCAATCTGCTTTGCTCAGCTGAACGCAAGAAGGCATTGCGGGGGCTCAGCCTTGCGGCCTTCCTCCATGCAAGCTACTGCCGTGCTACAGAAAGCTGCCCAATTGAATGTTCGGGACGGTATACCGAGCCTCGCCTTGAGAACTCGACACGTCTTCATGCATTACATCGCATTGATTGTTCGGCCACAGCTCCTGTGCGACATAGAGCGGCCTCCAAGTTGCATCCCACGATATAGCTCGATCTCAGCTCGCCACGCGAAATGTGGCGACCACCGACCCTTCGTGTGCGTCCGCCGCAACTCCAGCAGAATACCAGGCGAACATGGCTTCCTCAGCTCCGATTCCGACGCGACTCATCATCTGCGTGGACGGTACATGGTGCCGTGAGGATGGAGTCACTTTTACTGGGACTCAGACCAACGTCAACCGTATATGGGCCAGTATCAAAGAAGGCGACTGTGTAGACGAAAAGACAGGCCGCTCCTGGAAGCAGAAGCCAATATACTTCAAGGGCTTGGGCACGGCGGACGAACTCGATTTTGTGAAACGAACCATTGCTGGCGCCTTTGGCCAAGGCTATAGCAAGCAAGTCAGAGAAGTATACGAGCTTTGCTGTAAACTGACCTCGGACGATGAGGTCTGGCTATACGGCTTCAGCCGTGGGGCATTTGTCGTTCGCGCTGTCGCCGGCCTACTGCATCATATCAGGGCTATGCGTGCCCGTGACAGGCAGTTTGAGCGTGATTATAAAGACGCCCTCAAGATTTATTCCAGCATCCGCAGAGCGACAAGGCGAGGCTCGGTAGGTGTCAGCATTGGTCCCGAAGACTTTCGCTGACCTACTTCAAGGTATACCACTGGGTAAGGGACAAGACCAATGCAGCGCCTGCAGTTCAGTTTGTGGGAGTATTCGATACTGTCAAGGCCCTGACAGACGATGATTTGCACGACATCAGTTTCAATGATGGAATACAGCATATGCGCCAGGCACTGGCTCTTCATGAAAATCGGTCAGCCATGACACCGGAGGCCATTTATCCGAATTTTGGTGAGCCTCCAATGTCCTTGGCTGAAGACGGGCGCAGCTTCGTGCAGGCATGGTTCGTTGGCGCTCATATGGACATGGGTGGTTCCAAATCTCACGATGGTCTGTCTCTTTACCCCCTTCAATGGATGCTTGAAGAAAGCAGAGCAAACGGACTGGTGCTGGAATTCGACAGTCTGGGACGAGATGTCAGAATTGACAACCCTCTGGACCTTGTATTTCCCCGCCCCGAGCCAGGTAGACAAGTGCCTCTTGACCACACATTTGAAAGCTTGAACCATATCAAGACACGAGTACATGATATCAGAGGTTCTCATAAGGGCCGCTACAAAGTCCAACTGAACAATCATCGCTCGATGCTTTGGAGGAAAGAATATCGCAGGATATTTGGCATCAATGGCGCCTTGGATGGGTACCATCCCACAGGTATTCGAGATTCGCCAATGAGGATTCTCCGGTCCAGGCTGACATGGAGCAGTTGCGCAAGGCACGATAGTGCATCCATCCGTCTACTTCCTTCTTTCCGACTATGCCACGATGCTGATACCACTCAATCCGCTGCAGAACGAGCTGCTGAAGAACCTGACGACTCTGGAAATGCGAATGCTTGGTACCATCGATAACGCGATTATCGATCACGGGTTCTGGAGTGGTGGAAGCCAGGTTCGGAGGCAGCTTACAGACGAGAGATGGCCAATCCGTATCCTGGTCTGCGGCAACACTGGTGTCGGGAAATCAACATTGATCAATCGCGTCTTCGGCGTGCCCGTGGTCAGTCAGACACTCGCAATGGCACACCACCTTTACTGACAGTTATTTCAGGCCAAGCCGTCCCCTCGAAAGCGCGGAGAACACGACATATGGATGGAACACAAATGGCAGGATCGTCCCGACATTGTGGTTCACGATTCTTGTGGATTCGAGGCTGCATCGGAGCAAGAGATCAAGTCTGTCGAGCAATTCTTGGCGCAAATGGCTCACAAGGAGCAGCCTAAAGATCGGCTCCATATAATCTGGTAAGAACTACTTCAGCAGACGCTCGGATTAGTGCTGATACACTGTCAAGGTTCTGCTTGCCGGCTTCCAGTAATCGCACTCAAGAGGAAGCCACTGTCCGATTGTTCGAAGCTATTGCCGAGCATGCACCTCGTGTGCCACTCGTCATAGTAGCTACCAAGAAGGATCACTTCCTTGATAACGAACACAGCAACCACAAACGAGCTTTACGCAAGCAAGGTCGTCGCTATGACGATGAGCTCGAGGCCGAATGCGACCAATACGCTGCCGAACAGCTCAATAAGCAAGTGAAACAGATAGAGACAGAACTACGCGAAGTGATGAAGGGTCGTTCGCGGCTGGAACTGTGCGTGCCAGTATGGGATGGTATGTATCAGCTGACATGCGTGTGTTTGAAGTTTCTCATCCTATAAACAGATGATCCCGAGTCAATTCGGCACTTGACAGACGAGACCATAGCATGCATCGACAGCGACGAAGTGCGTCTCCTCTGTATCGCTGCGCAGACAAACAACATTGACATCAAGGTCAACGAAGCTCTATCGAGGGTCATGAAATCATACAAAGACATTCTGGGCTCTGCCACTGCGCTCGCTGGGATACCAGGAGTTGCAGTCACGGAGAGAACGTCTGCAGCCATCGCGGTGTGCCAGCACATCATCTCCGCCTTCGGACTTCCTTCCATCGTCGATTTCAAGACTGCATATGAGATTCTCAAGACCAACATCTGGGATGATCTTGGCAATGGGGTCATGACAGCTTTTGCCGAGGGCATCGCCATCGCCGGTGTAGGAGGCTCTATCGCCACCTTCGGTATGCCCATCTTCCTAGCAGCGGGCGCAATCAACATCCCCCTCGTGGTCCCGGCAACTACTCGACTCTTCCTCATCCTGGCCTGCGACTTGATCCTAATCTTGTGCAAGTGTTTCGAAGAATGCAGGCACACGCGTGTCGGCCAACCGAGAGAACGCGAACTGGCCAAGAACGCGCGCGAGTATCGATGGTCCGGCATGTCGAGAGAAGTCCACGCCAAAGTCAAAGATCTCGTGCCTCGGCGCAATGTCATTGAGTGCTATCGCACGGACAAGGTTCGTATTGGACTGCAAAACATCATCGATGAGTATCGAGCGCAGATCCATGTGCAGCAGAACAACAAAGAGGTAGACACTCGTGGGCTCGGGAATCTGCGAATCCAGGATGAACGCAAGCTGGATCAGGAGCTGGCTGACGATATCACCGAGGCTACTGCTGAGCTGAAGGAGAAGGGTTTTCTTGAGCCAGTTTCCGCGGGTGCTGAAAGACCAGATTCTGCGTATTCGGAGACGTCTACCCTTAGGGATTTCTGATATCGAATCGTTTTCGTTTTCTGCCTACCATTCCACAGCGTTCTTTACCTTTCAGTTTAGCTTAGAAGGGCATCCGTGAATTGTAGGTACATACTTTGTTCAGCGCATTGAAGTTGTCAAAGTTTTGGCTGAAGTCCGGTCGTCGAAGCCCCCGGCCACGGAAGGAAGGAAGGGTGCGAGCCGTTGCTGACATGAATCAATCCCAGTCAATGACCCATTCAATATTGATTACTGCCTGCTGCGTTCTAATTTCCAGCGGGGGCGGAGACGACCGAACACCCTTTCGGACAGCACCACAACACAAGCCAAGCAGACGTTCGCAAATCACACCAGAAACTTGCTTTCAATACATACAATTCCACTCTTTCCCGGAATGCTCTTCTTCCTCACTTCCGAGCAACGGAGCGACTCCAGACGCCACTCCCGAACAAGTCGCTGCGTTGCATTTCTGTGGAGCTAGTCTGGCGCCAAGTCTCCAGTAGATGAACTTAGGGCTTCCGGATCGGCATGCCGGCAGACATGTCGTGCGGATATGTGGGGAAACAGCGTCACATTACCTCTCTTTTTCTGCTCTCCTTCTGCTTTCAGTCTGGAAACGCTCGTGTCGTGGGCGGCAGTTGCTTTACGCTACCTCCGCTCCCGCTTCGCTACACCAGAAGAATGGTTGTGGAGCGGGACTTGTGTACTTGCGGAAATCCCGTCCTGCGATATAGATAATCGTGCTATGATGGAGAGGAGATTACTGAACGTCGACATGCTTTCTGCATTTTCATGAGGGGTACTCTGGCTTGATTCTGCCCTTTTCAATTTCAATCTCCCTGCTGCAGCTGCTTCTCTGCGAACCGGTCGCCAAGCCATTTGGGAGGGCAATATGGACTCTACGACCGCTGCCGAGGGGAGTGCTTCTCGAGGCTTATACCTGCAGCTGATACTAGGCGCTGTACTCTTATTCTACATTGCTCGCCCAGTCGTCTTCGCGGTGACAGATCCGCTCAGGAAAATTCCCGGGCCTACAGCTGCGCGATTCACAAACCTTTGGCTCGCTCGACAATACGTCAAAGGCGATTTCCATAGGACAAACAGACGGCTTCATGCAAAATACGGTTCGCGGTCAAGTACTCTTGCTTGATCCACGGGAAACTAACCGCTTGCGCCTCAGGTCCAATAGTTCGCATTGCTCCAGGATACTACAGCATTGACGACTTCGACGCTGCCAAACTGCTCTATGGTCATGGCACCAAATTCACAAAGGTGAGTCCCGTGCCTCGAATGTCTCGCGAAATCCTGGCGCGTTCGAATGCTGATACTCGCTGACACAGTCCGATTGGTACACACCTTGGGGCGAGCCCAGCTGGACCAACACTTTCAACGAGAGGGATCCCCACATTCACGCCCAACAACGTCGCAAACTAGCGTCCTCTTACACTATGTCCGCGCTGCTCGCATACGAATCCGGCGTTGATCAGTGTAGAGACATCTTGGAACACAGCCTTACATCGAAAGCAAACATGTCCGCAAGCATTAATGTCCCACAATTCGCCCAGTACGTGGCTTTTGATGTCATTTGCCAAATCTCGGTAGGTCTTTGCTTTCATCCTGTCCTCAGCATAGACTGCCTTCTTTTTCCTCTGACTGGTAGACAGTTCAATAAAATTCCCGGCTTCATCGCAGAAGAGAAGGATGTCGACGGTTGCATCGAAACTCTAGACACGGGAAATACTGCAAGTACAATTGGCGGTCTCTATCCACACATCCACAGAGCCGTGCTCCAAACCTTTCAGTTTCTCGGATTACCCAACCCCATGACAAAACACTTGCTCAAATGGGTGACTGACGAGATCGATCATCAACGGCAGCAGAAGGCGAGCGGCGGAAATTTCAACTCAACTTCTTCGGATATGATCTCGACACTGCTAAGTGCAGCCGAGAATCAGTCTGGCCGAGTCACGGATGAAGAGGTCATGCGTGCTGCGATGATGAATGTTTTTGCGGGATCGGATACTACAAGTATCGCGTTGACCTCGATTCTGTTCCATCTATACCAGAGCCCGAAACACCTCGCGAGGCTAAGACAAGAGCTGGAAGAGGCTGTTCAGAACGGAACAGCGTCGGAGAACATCACGTTCCAAGAGGCTCAGAAGCTCCCATTCTTCCAGGCGGTCGTCAAAGAAGGCATGCGCGTCTTCCCATCTGTTGCACTTCCCATGCCGCGAGTCGTACCTGCGGAAGGATGCAATATTGCTGGAGTTGACATTCCGGCTGGCGTAAGTCCTGAATTGTTATCACACGGTCATGTCCTCTCGCTAACGATCGAGCAACAGACCGTCGTAGGAATCAACCCCTGGGTCGCACATGCAAACAAAGACGTTTTCGGACCCGACGCAGAATCTTTCGAGCCTGATCGATGGCTAGGCGAGAAGACTTCGATGCAAGACGCCTATAATCTTACAGTAAGATCTCCCCACACCAACCAAATTTCATCCGCCCCAGCGTCTAACATATCGATCAAAATAGTTCGGAGCCGGTTCTCGCACCTGTCTAGGCAAAAATGTCAGTCTCCTCGAGATCTCCAAGATCGTACCGATGATTGTTCGTCGCTTTGATTTGGACTTCGGAGATGTGACGGAGTTGGAAGGTTTGAATCGCTGGTTCGTCAAGGCTGATAAGGTCTTTGCTCGGGTCTCTTTTGCTTCAAAGAGAATCTGCAGTTTCGTTGTTCCGTATTAGTCAGTTTAGCGAAAGAGTCAGAGACAGAGACAGGACCAGCGCGATGAAATTGATCACGACGCTCACTTCCTGTTAGTAGCACTGTGAACGTGTCTACACGGGATTTGGATCTTGGTGGCTTTGAACCTCTTTGAATTTTTCACCAGTCACTTAGATTGGTTGTACAGTCGTCAATCCATTTCCACCGAGCCATGTGAGCTTCCTGAGCACTTCAGTCGAGCTCCCGTGCGCAGGCGTTACCATATAAAACATCCCCATTCACCTTGTAAAACGCCATTCTCCATCCCTACGCTGTCACCCATATATGCACATGCGATCAAAATGCTAGAATCAGGACTGACGCTATGTGCAAATGCTCGATACTCACACCTCTTTTTCTTCGTTCTCTTGAGCTCTTGCTGGCTCCTAATCTGGACCTTCCATCTTCTTTTAGTGTGCCTACTCTGTACCAAGATCAAGAGTTTCTCTGTCAAGTGTTGATTCAAGTTTGACTGTCTTACGACATCCCAGGCAGTTCTATGCCTAGCCACGCGCTCATCGGCATGACTGATGTCGCCGAATGTTCAAAACTCGTGGCGCGTTCGCAATGGCCAATTTGCTCGTTCGATGCGAATTTGTAACCCTGAACATAGGCGCTGTCTCTCGAGATCGTGGCTGTCCGCAGATTGGCTGATCATTGTAAAGGCGTATCGCTGATCTTCAACAGAAGCGCAATCTAGAAAGTCCAGAGCAGACCTCCAGAAGCTTAGGCTCTCCGCTCCAAATGGCCAGGGCTCGAGAAGCGTATCGTCTCCAGGTGGCGTCTTGAATCGATACTCTTCCACTTCGATTTCCTCAAATGTCGACATCAGCTGCCTCGTCCTGCCACATTCGTGGTAGGTAGAACTTGACATTCTCGTACACCAGGAACGTCACACAAGTGCTCGGCAGGACTCTCACCAAATTCGGCCCAAGCCCCTTATAGAACCCCGGTAACCCCTCATTGCGGAAAACCTTGGTCACCACATCCCATGCCCCATTATATCTCTTTGGCGCGTCGTACGTTTGCAGGCGCGCTCGCACCACCTGATAAGGATACGTGATACTTCCGGCGAACATCTTACTGACAGCGGACAATTGGAGATAGTCGAGATTCGTCAATCCTACTTTGCCGTTCTCGCGATGCAGCGCCCAGCGGTTCTTCAATTGTTCGTAGGCCATAAATTGAATCGCGCCATGACTGACTCCAAACAGGCTCGGAAGTAAGCCGCGGTAAAAGCCGCGAAGGCCTTCGCTCTTGTACAGACTCGCTGTCCCGGATGCAATGCTCTTGTATGCGCCTGGTGCATTACGTGCCGTGCTCAACATTCGCGTTTTAATGACCCAGATTGGATTCGTGAAGACGGCGGTCAGAATCCCGCTAATCCCCGAGGCGAGGAAATAATCCGAGC
This sequence comes from Cercospora cf. flagellaris, assembly GCA_005356885.1. Lineage (NCBI taxonomy): Eukaryota > Fungi > Ascomycota > Dothideomycetes > Mycosphaerellales > Mycosphaerellaceae > Cercospora > Cercospora cf. flagellaris. Next base: position 467,324 of record RJLU01000014.1, on the reverse strand, counting down.
TATTCAGCGTCGACTGGCCTGTACTGCTGTGTCGTGCCGCCCGCACAAGATCTTTGATATTTCCGTACCACATGAAGTATAACGCCCAGCTGACTGAGTTGCCTATCATGTTCGGCATCAAACCACGATAGAATGCTCGAACAGTCTCCCCGGACTGTGTGAGGGCGCCGCGATAAGCTTTGGGCATATCGGGAGAGGTGCCATGGACGGCTTCGGCGGCGATCTGGCGAATGACACGCCATGAGGCGCCACGACGCGAGCGGAGGGCATGAGCATCTTTGCTGCTGCTGATCTCGTTTTGCTCGATTTGTAAGCGGGTCTTGACGACGTCGAAAGGGTGGACGACGAGGGTGGAGACAACGCCTGCGGTGAAGCCTGCTACGGATTCGACTAGGGAGGGCGAGATGTTGACTGCGGGCTGCCGGCCTTCGAGGGGAGGGTAGACTCGAGGCATGACGTGGGAGGAGGAGCTGGAGCGGAGTGAAGCCTGAAGTGCCTCATGCTTGCATAGTCAGTCGTGGTCGCCGGTTCGGCTTGTATATCGATGTTGGGTGTTCTGGTGAATATTGTTAGGTCAACCAGACCTGCAATTAGGTCGGTGTGAGGTGAACAGAGACAGCGTGGTGGAGCTCTATGGTCGAAGCTTCGTAGCGCCGCAAAGCTCAAGCGTCGTCATTTCGGCGGGCGGTCGGTGAAGCGGAGCGGAGCGGGGCCCGACAAAACCTTGGCTAAATGCTGTGATGTCCCGACTGCACTTGCAGCTCGCCGTAGTCGAAATGTTCACTTTGTGATAAACATTGTGTCGACAGCATTGGAAACCCAAAATTCACCAGAATGTCTGAACCAGCAGGAGAAGCCTCGAGTGTGAGCGCGAACAACGAGAACACCACTCCTTCCTCAGGTTCGCTGCAAATCTTTCCTTCCTCAGAACCAAAACTAATCCGTCCACATAGATGCTTCCTCTTCCTCGCAAAAGACATGCGGCAACTGCAACAAAGCCGAAACCTCCACATCAGAAGACGAAGTCCCGATTCTCAAGCCTTGCACAATGTGCCATAGCGTCTCGTACTGCTCTCGCGACTGCAAGAAATCACATGCCAAGAAACACAAGAAGGTCTGTGCGGGCCTCGCTCAAGAATACGCAAAGACTGCACCTGTGAAAATGGCATCGAGAGCGCCGCCCAAGTCGGACACTTTCCGTGGTGGACTGCAGAAGTGGCAGTTCGATACGTGAGGTGCAGTCTTGGTTTTTGGTTGACGAGGTGTTTTGGGGCTGCGGCGTTTACGATCTGGTGGGATTGGGACGAGGAGGGAGAGGGTGGTTTTACGAGTGCATGCGATAACGGCGAGGAAGCAGAGTAGCAGCACTGGAGACCTGCTATATACTTCCATCGGACGAATACGACGAGTCCGCGACCGATATTTACACCTGATGGCTCACAACGAATCGATCCACGAGAAAGCAGACTTCTGCAAAAGCAATACATTTGCGCATCTCCAAACACAATGTGTCGCTCCAGCTCGGTATTTGCAGACTCATTGGCTTGCCCCTGACAATATTCATCAGAGCTGGAATTACGGAATTGAACTATGTGGCTGTCTATGAAACCTCTCGCTCACAAAACACGATGTCTCTCACAGACAATCTTTAGCCTCACAGGCGCAGCCACGTCAGAAATAACAGAGAACCCTCGGTCAAAACGCAGGTGAAGTATTCATGGCCCAGGTGTCTCTATTGAAACAAAGATGAAACGTCGCTGCGATACTCAGCATAGTCATCACAGTCCGGACCGATTCCCTCGAGATATGTTGTGATCAACCATCCCCTCTCTATTGAGCGAGCAGCCTGCACCGGCGCGTGCCAGCGAATAGAGTGGACGTGGGTGAGATGGCTGGGGGCCAACAATTGGCAGACGTGGTGCCTCACCATGTTCCAGTATTTACGAGTGATTTCGATTGTTCTCCAGGGGTAATCTTTCAGCACCCAGCCCGAGAAGGCTCAAGGAACTGGATACATTGCGTATTGACTTGATTCTGCTAGCACCATCGTGCTATATCGCTCTAGAGCTTTGGGCTTAGGAGCACAAGAACGAAAATCGCCATAGAAGCAGCGGGAAGCCACCGCCACAAGGAATGTGTCATTGGTTCTCTTGTAGCTGTGTGGTCTGCCCTTCCATACAGAAAATCGATTTCCCCGGACGAAGACGACAGACTCCAGAAGATGGTGGCCAGACGGTCATCGCTAGGCTTCTGGTAGATGAGCTTGCAGTCTGGAAATTTTGGTGGGAGCTATTTCGATTTCAGTCAGCACATATGAAACGCAACAATTTCTCGCATCTTCAATTTCAGGAAATTATTCTCACGGCTATCTTCTCCTCATTCTGACCTGCAAGTGCTCGACACCAATGCCACCTTCAAATAGCTCTATATGCCTCCCATCTTCCGCAGACGTAATTTCTAGTCTCCATGTCTCGAGTAGCCTACTACACTTAGGTAGCTGAGCAACTTTCTTTTTGGTGGCTCCATGAACTCTCATTTTTCGAGAGATATGAATTCAATAACCAAACGCCTCCAGCGGTCTGCAGTACTGATGTCGCTTTATATTTTCTTCTTCATTGGCCCGCTAAGCTTTCAGATTCCTAGAGACGTGATCTTCAAGCCTGCAAATATAGGAACAGAATCAATGAAAGGTTGATGAAATACATGACAGCAGTATTCTCATTGCAAACGATCTATTTACTCTTCGTTTCATGCCTTCATTTTTCGGACAGCTTATGATTGCCTTCATGTTCACGCAAAACAGTCGACCCAAAGAAAAATGCGCTGGGACCTCTAGTCCTCCATCGTCAAGTCGATCACGACCTTCTCATTCTCCTTCGCTGCCTCAACTCTCCTCTTCTTTCTACTCGGGCCCACCCTCGTGTCCGGTGAATGACTTTCTAATCGATACTTCAGTTCTCCGTACGGCATGGCTTCGTTAATGGCTGGGGAGAATTGCATACCGACGAGAATACTTGCTGTTTCGGCCTCTCTAGATCGAGTACCGGTGGCCATTATCTCGGGGTTCCAGGTCGGTCGAGTACTTCGAGGGCCCTTTCTACTGGCCAAGTTGTGCGTAGAGGTTTGCCGTCCGATGGCAGAAGAAAAAATGGATGCATCAGGCGCCGGGACAAGGCCCTCAAGTTCGCGGTATTGTGCGCGACTTGACGTAGGTCCTCCTGAACGGTTTTGAGGCCGGGCTTGTGGTGGAAACTCTTGTACTCCTTCTCTAACATCAGTATACTTGGAGCCTTATGATAGTGGTGCCTCATTTCAATCACCTTCGACCCTCGGTTGGTCCGAGTCGATTTCCATGATCTCCATATTATGGTGCTTCTTGCTTTTGCTGTCTTTCGTGTCTCTGGAAAGCGCGGAACTGGCTAGCTTCCTGGGCGCAGTGGTGCTAATTTTTGCGTTGCGCACTCCTTCAACAAGCGATGAAGAATGCGCGCGGGCAGCTCTGCCACCTAGAGTGGACACAGTAGGAACCGGTTGCGCCAGCGTGTCTTCTTCTTCACGAGCGCGTTGCCAATTGAATGGCAACTCACCGCGGGCTGGACGGTGATCCCGAAGCTTTTCCATCTCGAGGAGGTATGGGTTGAGCACAGGCGCTTTCTGCAACTGCCCTCTCGTAAACGCGATCTGTCGACGCGCTTCCGACCCGGTGTAGTGGATCAATTGTTGGGCGGTATCGCTGAGTTGCCGCACTTCACCCTCAGTGGGCCTCGCGCGGTTGCTGATCATCGAACGGCTTGCAACATGGTCATTGAGGTTGTCGCTTGACGAGCGCGACTGAGGTGCGACGCGCAGAGTGTGCTCCGCGTGATCCTCGCCGAGCAGTTCCTGAGATTCTTGAGAGCCTTGTGGCGACTCGGGAATCTCAGGGCTTGTGCGGCGCTGAGGAGCCATGGCTGAGAGAAGCTGATGAGCCGGCGCAGGTTGGCGGCGCTTTGGCTTCAAATCTGCGCGCGATGGCTGATCTTGTCTTGAAAGATACTTGTCCATGTCTGTGAGAGTTGTGCAGTAGTGTGCTGTACAAGTGGGTGCTGCCAGTGGTATCTTGTACAGTGGGAAGTCGGAAGTGAACAAAGCTGGTGTCGGTGGGCAGCTTTGTTTTGAAAACAAAGTTCGTGTTGGAACGCGAAAGGGACAGCGCAGTAATGCACCGTTTGCACTGGCGAGACTTTAGCTGTTGCCGACCGTTGGCGCGCAAGTGAAGTTCGCTTAGCCCGCGATGTCACGCACCTCATCATTCACGACCGCGGACAGACGGCCCGCGAAGAAAGTGAAGTGCGCTTACTCCTGTCATGTCGCACCTCATCGTCCGCGCCCTCGTAGTCGCGGATGGACGATTCCGATGCCGAAGGTACGCTGCTATTGTATATATCACTGTTCGACTCCCAGGGCCAGCATCGTGCGTTTTGCTGCTTGCAGGACCGAGATTTTGGTGGCGGAGGTTGTTTTTCTAGCAGTATCTCATTGCCTGCTGCAGCCAGCGAGGAGATTTTTTATAAGTCATGATTCAAACTATAGTGCCTCTTCTTTCGTAGGTGGTAAGCTACTGCGTAGTCAGGGCACATCTGAACAGATGAGATGCAAGCCACATGAAGTACCTACTACACTGTTTGCTGCAGACAAGAGGGCGCAGGTAGGACCACGGCGAGGACAATGAGACGCAAGTGTGTCTCTGCCGTTCTTTCTCGACCCGTCCAAAAACCTGTGCTGCATGCCGATCTGTTGATGTCGTGAGACATGGTGGCCAGATTCATCGAGCCCAGGACTGCGACGGGCTACCCACTAGCCTCGCAGGCATTCCTCCACACTCGCACCTGTTCTCATCGTGGTTTGATTGTCAAAAGCTGCGTAAATTGCACGGCTATGGTGTCACTCCCTGTGCTTCGTGCGCCGGACGCCTCCGGTTCATGCTCTTATGTACACATGCCGCGTTTGTCGGCACCTCTCCTGCCTTCGCAGCTTCGCAATATTGTCTCTACGCCCAAATCTCTTTCCCTTTCCCGCTCAATGGTCCCAAGGGTGTCGCATGCCGAGTAGTACAGGCAGATCGTATCGCGCGCGGTAGAACAACTGTGCCATCGTCAGTGATGTGACATCACGCAGGGGTGAACGCAAGACGCACGAAAAACCACATTGATGCTCCCAATCCGACTGCTGCGAATCTGTAGAGTGGCCGTGCTGGGTGGATGTGGATTGGGTGGCCTCCGTGCCCGCCAGCCGGGCCCTTTGCTGCTGCTCTGAAAGGAGTGGCTGTCGCGTGTTAGTGACCGTCTTTGTCTCCCAAAGTTTGGTCTACTCACGTCTCATGTTGGGCGTATTCGTGCTGCACAGCGGATACAGTCGTCGGAGAGAGCTGCAGCGTCAATGGTGAAGTTGGAGGAGGATGTCGGAGGAAGGTCTGCCGAAGGCGGCCGCGTTTGTGGCAGGTGCGATTGTGGCTTGACGGCTTGGTGGTGCGATCCCGCGAACCCTTGTTCACGATTGAAGCAGCGCGTTAAGATCTCCACCAACGCCAACTATCGCGCACGCTACTTTCTCGTCATCCCGGACACATATTACATACCACCAGGACGCTCGATCGCCGCCTCCACCTCATGCGCCCAATCTTCGACTGCCTCTCCCATGCGGCTCCCTCTCGTTTTCCGATGCAACACGCCGCTACCAGCACGAGCGCGACAATCACCACGCGCCTCATATCCTTGAGCCTGGACGGCGGACCTCATTAAACTGCCTGCGCAATAGCTGCTCCGTCGCACAGCTGCACTCACCTCGTCGCCATGTCGCGCAGCGCATCGCCGGGCGTGTCCGGCCTAACGGATCCGACCCAACGGCGATTTCGAGGCAGCGCAAAGATTTCTGAGTATGAGATTATGAAAGAGAAGTTGGGAGAAGGCACATTCGGCGTGGTCAGCAAAGCAAAATCGAAACGTACAGGCGCCGTCGTTGCACTGAAGAAGATCCTCATGCACAACGAAAAGGAGGGATTTCCTATCACGGCTCTGCGAGAGGTCAAGCTGTTGAAGATGCTCAGTCATCCGAATATTCTGCGGCTGGAGGAGATGGCTGTGGAAAGGCAGCAAGGTAGGGTATCGTTTGCAGCAACCAAGGGAGCTCGATGCTGACATGGTTTCGCAGGCGACGACAAGGGCAAGAGCGGAAAGAAACGCGCCACGCTTTATATGGTCACGCCATACATGGACCACGATCTCAGCGGCATGCTGACGAACCCGGACATCCGATTCACAGACGCCCAAGTGAAGTGCTACATGCTACAGCTGTTGGAAGGCGTGCGATATCTGCATGATGTGAGCGCTGGCCTCTTACGAACTATCTGCATTCATTCTGACGATGACTAGTCGCACATTTTGCATCGCGATATGAAAGCCGCCAACATCCTCATCTCTAACAAAGGCATACTGCAAATTGCTGATTTCGGCTTGGCACGACACTACGAAGGCGAGACACCAGTTCCCGGTCAAGGAAACGGCAAAGCGACAAGAGACTACACGAGCTTAGTCGTTACGCGTTGGTACAGGCCGCCAGAGCTTCTACTGACCCTGAAGAGATACACTCCCGCGATCGACATGTGGGGTGTTGGGTGCGTATCGCATATCGTGCTTAAGTTTCAGGTGCTAACTCAATTCAGATGCGTTTTCGCAGAAATGTTCGAGCGAAAGCCTATCCTAGGAGGCGCATCAGATATCGACCAATGCGTCAAAATCTTCAAGCTTCTTGGCTCGCCGACGCAAGAAAGCATGCCTGGCTGGAATGAGCTTCCTGGTTGTGAAGGCAGAAACACCTGGGACAAGCAGCAGGGTGATATCGATCAACGATTTGGACGCTTAGGTCCGGAGGGACTGCATCTCCTCAAGTCTATGCTGTGCTTAGATTGGAGGAGGAGAATCAACGCCATCGATGCATTGCAGCATAAATACTTCAAGGTCGCGCCCCTGCCCCTCAAGCCGGAAGATATACCGCGATATGAAGACAGCCACGAACTGGATTCGAGACGACGTGGCAAGCAGGAAAACCAGCGTGCTCTACCTCCCGCGCCCGCTGGTGGAACAGTCGGCATGGGACCAGATGAATGGGGTCATGGCCCTCCAAATGGCTCATACCAAAATGGTTACGATAGAAGTCGAGGCTATGGTCGCGAGCGAGGACCGCCAGCCCGCTACGACGATCGAAGGCAGCCACCCCTTCCATCTGGTGGTGGTCGACAGCCTACATACCGTGAACGAGATCTTCGAGATCGTTTGCCTGCGCCTCCCAACGGACATGCGTTACCCCCGCGTCCGGATGGCTTGCCTCCTCGGCCCCCGGTCGGCATGGCAGATAGAGGGCCTCCATCTGGACCACCGCCGGCACGACGAGATTTGGGACCTAATGTCGACACATACATCCCGAGCTACCCGAGCGGTGGTCGTCAATATGATAGCAGGGCGCCGCGAGACGACTATGATCGCCCACCACGTCGAGATAGCCGGGAGCGCGAGCCAGGCTACAGAGACTCCGATGTTCCACGATATCGCGACGCGGATGCTCCACCTTCCCGACAGTATCGGGATATGGACGCACCGCGACCTGATGGACGAGACGACCCATACCGCGAGCGTGACCGACGGAGAGATTATCCTCCTGACTCACGGCGCACGAGAAGTCGTAGCCCAGAGAGGGAACGACGAGAACGAACAGAGAGATTGCAGCACAGGGAGCGGGAATTATACCGGCGGTGATTTGGGCGGTACTTGGTGAATTGTCGTTGATTAGTGTAGCGTTCTAGCCTAAGACTTCGTAGCGCGAAGCATGCATGTATATTCTTTGGAGATTGAAAAGGACGGAAGTAGTTCTATCTCGCAGCTTTTGCTGAGATCTCTGCCGTGAGCAAAGCACTCACTCGCAGTTCTGGCGGGTACGAGCTTCTAGATATCCACGAACCATACAGTACAATTGACAGAGTGTGCACTATAGATCCATTGGTAAACCGGTCGAGCGAACGTCCATTTCGACTCGTCATAGGCTTTTTGATGTTGGAGATGCGGGTGAGTGGGCCGATCGTCCCGCAACTCAATCTGCGAATCTTGCAGCACTGGTCTGAGCTTTCTTCGCATCGTTACTGACGACATAATGAACGCGATGGCAGAGGAGGAAACGGGTCGTGTGCGTGCAGCCATGACCTCGCCGCTGCGAGCTCATCATTACACCTCTCTGCATTCCTCTTTTCTCAGCCAACCACCAGACATATGACCCTAAGGTTGGCTCGTCCGGTGCAACGCCTGTTCACCACCGCAACATCAGCAACGACTAGACACACAAACAAGACCTCGCGTGTCACTTTTCCTCGTACCTGCACGTCGACTTCACCGATCACGAGATCTTTCTCGAGCACATCAGCCATGGCGAACGAGGTCAAGCACGACAAGAAGGAGCCAGAGAAGGACGAGTCGGGCATCGAAGAGTGGAAGAAGCGAGCTCCATACAGAATCCACGACAAGAACGAAGACTTCAAGCACCTCTATGAGGCATCTTGTCACTGTGGAGCTGTGGAGTACGAGTTGAGCAGGAAAGAGCCATTGGACAGCAAGCTGTGCCATTGCACGACTTGCCAGACTCAGCACGCTGCTCCATTCCAGTGGGCCGCCATCTTCAAGAAGGACGACATCAACTTCAAGAACGGACATCACGACTTGGAGTGGTACGATCCGACCTCGAAGTCCAAGGAGCACAAGCTTCCGTGCAAAGTGCGGTGCAAGCACTGCTACAGTCCCATCATGGACGAGGGACGCAACATGATCTTGCTGTTTCCAAGCTTGATCAAATTCAAGTCGGATCAGGAGAAGGCGAACTTCAAGTGAGTTGCGCCAATACTGATAAGCTGTATGACTTACTGACATCTTCACCTTCCAGGCCAAGACTGCACATGTTCTACGGACAGCGTGTCATGGACGTGCCAGACGGACTTCCAAAGTGGACTGGTCTGAACGAGGGCGAGGGCTCCAATCTCATCGAGGACAGCCCACCAGACATGGTCAAGGAGCTTGAGCGCAAGCGTGTGCAGGAGCAGAAGGATCGCGTCGAGAAGGGCGAGAACAAGGCTTGACTGCCCAGATTGTGATGAGTTGTCTGGCATTAGGAAAACAGAACCGATGAGATGTTACGAGATGATGAGTGAACGGCACAGACTTGGAAGCGTGGAGTTGAGGAGTCGAACCTGCTGAGGAAAGCAGAATTGGTGGCATGGCGAGCTTTCGAGAAGCTCCAACAGCCATCGCGTCGTGTGCAGCCACAGCGCAGAATCGCAGAGTGTGAATAGAAACACCACAATATGAGGCGTTTCTCATTGGCTTCGCAATAGCGCCATTGTCGCGCAGCTCCTTCACTTGACGTACTATTGTCACTTGCAGCTGCCTGTCTTGACTCTAGCATCCTTTCCGTGGCACTCTAGAATACTCACTGATTAACAATCTCGTTCTCAGCTTTCCTGTCAGAAGACATCTAACATTCATTCTTCATCAGACTATCGGCATCGTGCGCTTTCGGAACTTCGCAGACACATATCCCCACGTTCTCCACGACCAACCACAACGCCAAGCCCGTGTCGACTTGCCGTAAGTTCAACCTCCCATCTACTGCGCTCAGACAGTAAATCGCGTCCATTCCCAGACCAAAGAATAACCTGACCATGGCAGCTTACATTCTCATCAACATCTGGTCCACGCGCAACCAGTATGACTGGTAGGCGCGGCAAGAAACGTTCTCTGACAGAAGATTCCGGACTACCGAGAGGTCGTCCTCCGAAGAAACGCGCCACAGGCCAAGGCAAAGCACCAGAACAGCGGTCGACACAAGAAAGCGCGGACTCTCAGCAAGAATATAGAGCCCGATCGATTATCGCTGAGAAAAAAAATAAGTATCAAATTGATTGGGAACCGGACTCTCAGACTGGCCAGCAGTATCAACCGACGTGGGAACCGAAGGCCAACGCGAACGATCTTTTGATTGCGGACTGGGAGAGGCAGAAGGCTGCGAGAAAAGCAAAAGAATTGACCTTAGTCGGTATGTATGATGGTCATCGCGTGTCATTTCCGATCGCATGTGACTGATGCGCTATAGCTTCCAGCAACTCCAGCGCGCCTGCGCCACCACCAAAGAAGAGAGGCCGCACGCGCCAAATAGTCGAGAGCTCACCGCCCCGTTCTACAGCGCAAGAGGCTACTACTGCGAGCCAAGTTCAGCTCAGTCGAGAATTCGCTGCAGCCATCGGAGCTCAACCGCGGGCTATAGTACCCACTGAAGCCGACGAGCCTGAAATCGGCCCATCACAGCAAACCGAAGGCGGCGCTGAACAAGTCGCGCCACGAGCGAAGGCTTTCGTCGAACCTTCAAGTCCACCTTCTAGTTACCGGGCTGGACAATATCAGAAGTTTTCTTCTTCTCCGCCTACGAGGGAAGACGAGCCAGGATCATCGCAGCTACAATCGCACCGTGAGGGCCCAGTTCTTGAGGTTGCCGAAAGCAGTGCGTTGAAAGACTCTAATCAGCATCCGCCTGCACAGTCCACTCAGAGAAGCAATAACGACACGAGCCTTGTAATCCCGGACTCGCAGAGTCAAGAACAACTACTCGAAGAATCTACCTTTAGAGGATTCTCTCCTACCCAAGTGCAACGGCGCGAAGCTACACAGAATTCTGACATTGGTGAACAGTCTGCGCAAGCGACCAAGAAAGTCACCAATAAAGCTACGTGTGCTTCAGAGGCGCAAGAGACAGAGCCTGTATCTTCGCAGGATACTAGCCAGGACGCAGCGCCTGGATTGGAGTCACAATCTCAACGACTGCAGTCAGGAGGAGATTTTCCTGTCGCAACATCTCCCAAGCACGATCAGGTTGCAGAGGAAGCTTCCGGGCAAGAGTCGCACTCTGATCAGGCACATTTACATCCAGGCCGAGGCACATCATCGATCCAGCAGGCCAGTCAGCAATCAGCTGCTGATTCACTCGCCGAGTTACGAGCACAGTCTGGTGCATCAGAGCAGCCTCAAACTCAAGGCCAAAGGGATACGCAAGATTCTCGACATCGAAAGGAGCTCAACGGCACCGCTCCGTCTGAAGCTGATCCGAAGCCTTCTTCAATCGGAACAACATTTGGCCAGTTGAGCAGTAACAGCGAAGCAAGATCTGAACCTGTAGAGCCTTCACAGGTTAGCAGCGCAGGCGGGAACAAGGTCATTGTCATCTCAAGCGCTGAACATACAAGCGGTCAATCTTCGCTGAATTTTGATTCGTCGGTTCGTCCAGCAGACTTCGAACCACCTCCAGCTGCCCAGCGTCCACCTCTATCTTCGCCTGTAAAGGACGACGACAACCCTATATACGCCTCTGGTAACTCGCAAGCAGAAAGCCATCCTCCATTTACTCAGCAACAAAATCACGGCACTTCCCAGTTCGAAACGCCTGCAGGCCTTACTCAGAGCCAGCCACAAGTACGGACTAGGCATATTCACTACTACGGCACATCACAGTCAAGTCCTGGATTTTTGACGCAGATACCGCCACATAGTCCGCCGAAGAAATTTGAGTCGGCCAACGCAGACTTCAGTCCAGCAAGAGCGCGATCTGTCACGGAGAGCCCAGCCAGAGCGCGGCTCACCACTGCGAGTCCAGCGAGGTCACCCAGTGTCGTCTCTTCGCGCCAAGCTGATTCGACACCATTTCCATCTCTCCCATCGCATCCTCTTGGGCCGGTTGGCGAGAGCGCTCCACAACCTATAGTGACATCTTCCGACATGGACGGCTCTCCAATAGCAAAGCGAGAGACTCTCGCCGAGAAGATGAAACGGACGCGAGAAGCACGAGCTGCCTTACGCCAGTCTACCACTCCTGCTCCTAGCGCGAATGGCTCTGTGATAGGCAACGGCCAGCCAGCATCAGCTCTTCCTCCGAATGTCGTCGCTCGCTTGGGCTCTCCTTTGCTCTCTGCACACGAAAGATCGCCTTCGACGATACCGGCTGTAGAAGCAGTCGCACCGATTACTCGGGAAGAAATGACCACCTCTGAGAGATATGAGACGCTGTTGCCAAAGGCTCAGAACGACACTGCAGTCCATAGTAACAGCACTCTTGGAAGCACTGCGTCACAGCCGCAGGCTGTCGCGGATCCCGAAACAGCGGGCATATACCTGGTGCCTGTGGCTCCATCGCCTCAGCAGCGAGATCAGTACCAGAACAACATCTACTTCGATCGCGAGCTTATTGCTAAGGTGCTCGCAAAAGAAAGCCTGGACCATGGGCTTCTTGATCGTGCAAACGCCTTTTTGCAGCGCTTGAGAAACACTGCTATGCACCCGGACCTGATTAACCCTGAGACTCTATCTCAGAAGGCTGAGAACGAAGTCCAAGCTAGATGGGATATTTCTTGCAGTGCAAAGTTTGGGTTCCTAAACGAGTTCATTGCCAATCTCTCAGACCGGAACCTTCACATTGCGGTTGTAGCACATGGAGACAGGATTCCGAAGATGCTTCAAAACTTCTTGCAAGGCATCAAAGTGCCCTGCAAGCGATGGGCGCATCCTAAAGGAGAGGATCCTGATGTTGGTCCGGCCAATCTTGGTCTTAAGGTCTCCATCGTAGATCTGGACTCGCAAATCGCCCAGCAGGTCCTGCAGCCAGCCGATGTAGTCATTGCGATGGATCCTCTGGTTAATCACCAGCATCCTTTGGTTCGTGCAGCACGTGAGCGAACCTCTGTCGGCGACGACAATGCCAAGTGGGTGATGCTACTGGTTCTGGTTATGCCACGCACCATTGAACACTTGGAGAAATGCCTGCAAGCAGATATGTCGCCTGCCGCTCGGACGAAGCTGCTTGTGAAAGCGACGCACGAAATGAGAAAGGAAGCAGGGAGACTCGAGAGCACTCAGGCGTCAGTCAAAGATGCTGCATCTGCTATCGCTGAGTACATGGAGGATACTACAGGTGCGGCGGAGTGGCCGATCGCAGGTCTCAGTCAACTCGAGGAGCTGGATAGTCAGACTGAGAGTGACATCCAGCCCGAGTCCCATGGGGTGAAGAGACCTCTCGATCAGATGGATGTTGACGACGACAATGCAGCGAAGAAACAACGTCAGACACCTGCACCGCTGGAAGGGACGATCAATCCTTTCGACCTTGACATCACTCACGTCAGTGACTCCCTTGGAAAAGGCACACAAGGACAGGCAGATCCCGACTTCGCTAGTCAGATTGCGACCGAGCAGAAGCTGCGTCAGCTTCTGCAAGACATGCAAGAGCGCCTCGATGAACACGTCAAAGCCCTTAGCGAACTGCAATACAGACACGAGGACCAACGCAAGGAGCTGGTGGAAGTCAAAAAGGAACGCGACAGCGCGATCACAACTGCAGAAAGGGCCGTTGCTCGCATGACCAGCGTTGAGGCAGACAACACTGCCCTACGTACCGAACGTACAGAATTGAAAGAGGCTCTTGCGGCAGCTCGACAGCAGCTCCTCAGCCATACCGTGCCTGAAGTTCGTGAGCTTCAAGAACTCCGCATGCAAGCTCAACAGTCCAAGATCGAAGAGGAGAAAGCTGTCAAGAGAGCTGCAGCTACAGAGAAAGATCTCGAATGGACGAGGTCTATGTACCAAGATGCCTCCAATCGGGTCCGCGAGCTAGCCCAGAACAACAACGAACTGGAAACTCGTCTAGCAGAGGCCACTGTCATCGCGCAGGGTGAGCAGGCTCGCGCTCGACAAGCTTCCTCTCAAGGCCACAACAAGATCCTCGAGCAGGAGAACAAGAAGCTGCGCATGATGGTCGACAATATGAAAGCGGGGATGAAGAATAAGGATGAGCAGATTGCGCAGTTGAAGGAGGGAAGAGGGAGAATGGGTACTAGACAGAGTTCTGTGCCGAGGAGTCCGAGGATGGGTAGTCCGATGAAGGGGAGGATGAGTCGGCAGGGCAGTCCTGCGGCTTCGGATACAAGAGGCAGAGGTGCACATTTGCATCCTCTGAGGAATAGTGCAGGTGGGTAGAAGCGGTGATAAATCTTGTAGAGGTAGAAGGAATATAGTTGAATGAGAGATGATTTTGTTATGATTTTGGTGCTCGAACTATCAAAAGCTTTCATGATGTTGAGCTGAAGAGCTGTTCAGGTCTGCTAGCTGCTCGGCAGTGAGCGTATCGATAGCATTGTCGGATCTTGCGATCCATGCGTGGCGTTGAGTGGCCGCTCCTTGAGAATTCGCTTGTGACACGGCTAAGCTCTTGTCTCTGGACTCCTGCTTCTGCTGATAACCATGTAAGGACGGTTTTCGGGCTGGTTTTGGTTTTGGTCGAATCAATGAAACTGGAATGAGACTAGAAGTCTCGGTCAGTATGACCTGCTGTGGACAATGAACGAAGCTGAAGCTCACGGTTCAAGAGTTCGTCGGATGCGATTCTGCAACCTTGGTAGCTCAGGCCGTAGAGTCGTCGTCCCTGTTTGCGAGAAGCCGAGATTCCATCTTCATCCGAGCTGCTGCAAGGTCCGCCAGCTTCAGCCGCGGATTCTTCTCTGGTGTACGATGCCGAGCAGCTTCAAAAATGGCTTGGAGGTCACCTGGGATGGACTCGAGGTTCTTCTGCCACCGAACATAACGACGGGATCGTTGATGTATTACTGGAATCCGAGCCCACTGGCTCAGTACGACCGAGCAGCTGTGCCTTGAATCACCAAGCTGAATGCTGAAGTAGTACAGATCTCGATGCCTGAGCGTGGCTGCGAATTGTTCGGGATCCTTCGCGATTCTGATGTCAATCTTGCGCATCATGGCGAGATGAATAGGGCGTATGCGGCTGATGAAATCTTCCGTATCCGCACTCCAACGCATTCGTGTATGCCAGAACACGCCTCTCATGTGCATCTCCAGGATAAAGATATGATTGTTGTAGAATATCGGGAGGAGCTCCTGACGAATTTGCTTGCTTACCCTGGCAAGCGGTGGTTGAGTTGGTTTGAAGAGCGATTCAGGGAATTCGCAGACGTAGAACTCGTAGATGCGCACACGGAGCTCAGCTGGTAGATCCATAAGCTTGTCAAATGAAAGCTCTGCATCGCCTTGCTCGAGAGTCTCTATCAGTCTGGTATGCTCGATCCTTTTCGAGGGCTTCGCTTGCAGGCCGCGAGCCTTGACGAAACCTTCTAGCTCCTGCGAAGAGCATGCATCGTAGCATAACAAGCGCTTGTCAGTTTGCTGAAGTAGCAAGGACAACGTTGCTTTATTCATTTGAGCCGAACGGACCGCGTAGCCGGCTCGACGAAGTTCGCTTATGAGGATGTGATTTGTGACTCTTTGATAGCTGTCCAGTCGCCAGTACGCATCAAGTCCGTCTGGAAGAAGACCTTGTTCTCTGTCGCTGGACCCCACCGTGTCCGCGCGGAACGGCTTGCTTTGAATCTGCCTGGACAGCATGTTGTTCGCTGTGTACTGTGTGGCGGATGCTTCTTAATAGCGGTGTCGCAAACCGGTCATGAAGTTATTGTCAAAGAGTCAAGAAGTTAGGCGCGGAAAAGTGTGCGTTTTGTCTGTGCGGAAGTGAGCAGAATTTGGCACTTTGGTCAGTGGTGATTTATCGTGTCCACTTTTATCGCAGTGTCACATGCCAGATCCTAGCTCACATGCATCAGCATGTGCCATGTGTGGCTTTACTTTGTAATTTGGCTTGGAGGTGAGAGGTGATGACTATGGAAGAAATCTGATTAAAGCAACAAAACTTTTGGGGCCTAGCTTTACTAGACAGCTTCAAAGTGCCAACTCGTAGTGAGCTGGCTGAGAAGCCAACCACGTGTGCTAACGTGATGGAGTGGCGGGGCGCTGACCTCAACGGAGACAGCAGCACGCATCGAAGGAGTTAGAAACTGTGCAATTGTCAGTGCACCATGCGTGAAAAGAGTGTGCTCGTACTTACAATCATAAAACAGTAAAAGCAGTTTCTAAGCTCGCGGTCCTCGAGACCCGTGGTAGAACTTTCAGATTCCAGAGTCTCGCGCCTATCGTGGAGGTTGAGGCGATAGAATGTTCGGCGCCTTCGATGTCCGATGCTCGCCATGACTCAAGCTGGGCATCAATTTCATCCAATTCTTGCTTCCATCGTTCTGCGAGCAGCCCAGAGATCTTTCATCATCAGCTTCGAAGTCTGTTCGCCAGATTGGTCGTCTACGCGATGACCAGCGACCTCGAAGACGGCTTTGATCTCTTCCTCCAGCGCTTCCAGGTTGTCGTTCCAGCGACTGAAGACCACCGAGTGTACATAGGTCGGAATGTGTGGGCGTCCGACGAGCTCTACTGCGTACGGGCTTCTGTTGTTTCCAAGTCGAACTTCGAACACGAATGGAGCAGCCTCGTCTCTCACAAGTGCGAGGCCAATATGGGTCACGACTTGGATATGGAAGCTGCGCATCAAAGCGAGATTTTCCGGCAGCAGGCTTTTGAGGTAAAAGTCGGTGTCCTCGTGCCACTTCAAGTGCCACCCACGACCGGCGACTCCTTGTTGCGGTTGCTTATGGTGCACGACTAGCGCAAGTCCGAAAGTGCATGTGTTGTAGAAGATTGGCAGAGTTTCCTCACGAATTTGCCGGGACACTTTGGTCAGGGGAGGCTGTGTGGGCGACTGGAGGACAGTGCCAAAGCTTGACATGTAGCACTCATAGATTCGGTTGCGAAGCTCGGGTGGAAGGTCGAGCAGGTGTTCGAACGAGGGGTTTGCATCCGCGGTCTCGAGTGCTGTAAGGAGCTTGTTGGTCAAGGACCTGCGAGATTGTTCGAGCTCTAGACCACGTGCTTTTACATACTGTTGAAGCTCAGCCACAGAACAGCCGAAGTAGCAGGGAAGCTGTCTGTCGCGCCGCTGGAGGTAGTGCGCGAGTGTACGACGGTCGGGGCGATAGATTGGGATGTGGTGGTTAGACGCCTCAAGTTGCTGAGTGAGTGCGGCGTTGGAGGGACCGATGTAGTCGGCAAGGCGCCAGTACTTGTCGTGTCGATATGCCACCCCTCCGTCCATCAGACCGCTGCTGTAAGGATTCGGGATGTCCTCCTCCGTTCTGTCAATCTGACGGGGCATAGTCAGCCTGCTAGCCTTCTGCGTTGCGCTGCTGAACTGGTAGTCGAAGTGTTTGGTGTATGAGAACTGCCTGTGGACAGTCCTCGAGGTTTCCAGCGGAAGTTGTTTGCGATGTGCGCAGAAAAGCTGTGCGAAGCACAAAGGGTAGTGCAAGGACGTTCAATATTAGGTAAGGTTAACCGAGCTGGTGGAGCACCCTGCGCTCAGGTTCAATGCCGACAAGATTTTCCATGGGAAACTTACACAGTTGGTGCCTTGAGGCCTGGTAAAAACTGATCGGACTTGGTAATACCCTACGGCAGTATACAGGTCACGGCGATGGATTCCATTTGAGATCAATTGCTTGATTGCTTCGTAGCTCTGTTTCGCTCTCGTTCTTCCCGATTTCAAGCTGCCCCTCGTCCTGGGTACAACTGATCTCGACAAGCCATGATCAGTTGCTCCAAATTCTCTCAGTGCAGGAGGGATTTCTGGGATAAACAAGTCTCCTGTTCTGGTCATCGAGGCGTGGCATCTTGGAACGGTTTTCATCATGCTTGTGAGCCCTCGAAATGACTAAACTGCCAGGCCCGGTATTGCGGCCACTCCATCGATCTATGGTTTTCTTGGATATGCTCCTTCTTGACTAGCATGACTTGGCCCAGCATTGGCCGGAAATAGGGCAGGGCTCGAGTCATCGAAGTGTACCGGTATGTAGCGACGGAACGATTGTCTTATCTCGCGATTGCTTTACACGGATTTGCCGAGCGACGAGGTCGAGGTCAAGTAGATCTGTGTGAAGTGAAGTGCATCGGTCAGACGTTGCTTGATCCCGTCCCGTGCGGGCGGTGCGATGCGGTGCGGGGCGGTGCGGGTGGAAGCTGACTAAGATAACCTCAGGCATTACATTCCACTTATACAACGCGAACGACGCGTCTGCTCTAGAATCCTTTCCTACATGGACACAGGACATTCTTCCGCACATGATTATGGCGCTTCTGCGTGAGCAAACGCGGTGTGATGTTCGCGTTGTACTTTGGCGCCTTGAAGTGAGAAGAGAATGGATTTGAGCCCGTCTATCTAAAGCTCTCAGGAAACAGTATGAAACAACTCCATTTGCAGGATATAGCTCTGCCGCGAAGCCTCAAGGTGTCGATACGTGATGCGGTGATCCCAACAGAAGATTCAGGTCTTCGACATGGGCCTGCGCAGCGACTAAAATATGCTGCAAGGCGCCAACAATACCAGGCATATATCAGCATCCTCCGCAGTCTCGTGCTGTGCTCATGCTTGCAGTTTCGGGAAAGCACCAAAGCTGTCATTGGACTTCCGTGCGTCACGCAGCTCATGCGATTTGGTGATGCCAAATGCGATGATTTCCGACGCCTGGCTCGCACTTGCGTTCACACGTACTTGACGAAGCTTGGCTCCATCTTTCGGCGTGCTGTCCAAAGGTCTTCGATTGTCAAGCTGTGGACCCGTTCGCCCGTTTGACTGTCGACGCGGCGGCTGACGGCTTCGAATACAGCTTTGACATCATTCTCGAGCGCCTCAGCCTCTTTCTCAAAGTCTTTGTAGTCGTCCCATCGCTCCTTGTCAGCCTTCAAAAGATTGAGTAGGTCTACAGTGCAAGGTTTTCTGCCGTTTCCAAGTTGAACGTCGATTGCGAAGTTGTACATCCCATTGTACAGATCGTCGGGCATGATTGCGTCGCGGTCGAAGATTTGGAACTGAATGTTGCGGACCATGGCCAGGCTGCTGGGCTGCAGGCTTTTGATGAAGCGATCGGAATCCTCGTCCCATTTCAACCCGTAACAGCTGGCGTGTTTCAGTGCGAGCGTGAACTTACAAGTCTTGTAGAACACGGCAGCGCCTCTTGGCGGATCAGCGAAGATGCTTGAGTGAGGGGAGGCTGGGTAGGTGCGAGGAGGACATTGTTGTTGAATTCTGACATGTAGAAAGCGTATACGCGGTTCCGAAGCTCCGGGGCAAGATCCATGAACTTGTGGAATGGACGCTGCGCATCTGCGTTTTCAAGAGCCGTCCTCAGCTTGGTAGCTCGCGCTCTGCGAGATGATTCGACCTCGAGACCTCGAGCGGTAACGAATTTCTGGAGCTCATCGGTTGTGCAGGTGAAGTAGCATGGACAGCCTTGATCGAATCGCTGGAGGTACGTTGCAAGGGAATTCTGGTTGCTGTAAGAACGGGGAATGTAGTGGCCGACTGCGTCGAGTCGCTTGACTAGCTCAGCCTTGGAGACTCGAGCATAAGTATCCTGGCGCCAGTAGTCATCGAAGCAGTCTGAGATTTCTCCCCTGTCTCTGTCGCTGCCTTTGATGATCATGTCCGCTGACGATTCGCCAGGAAGTGTTTGAGCCATGACTGTTGTATTGTGCCTTGTTGAGTCTTTTCTGGATTGAGTTGTGAAGACGGGGATTGACTTAGTCAAAGCATGGCGATGAAAGTCGCTGAGCAAGGGAAGTGAATCAGGCTAGACAAGGGGAGTGAATGGTAATCCACAGTCATGTGAGTTCACTATGACCTGCTGACAGATCTTGTACAAACACTAAGAATCTCGGGAACTCTCACCTTAGGCAATTCAATGTGAAGTTGTTTCGAGATGCAGCTACGCTGTGCTTGAAGTGCTCTGAGGGCTAGTAGTGGCCTAAGTTCTCAATGTCTGGGTCGACATCCGGTACTCCAAGCTTCACGTTGCTTCTTATTCTGCGCACAATCGATCTTCACCTGCCGTAATAGCTGTCACGCGAGAGCCTGAGCGCTTGCGGGCTCGGTCCTGGAAGAGACATGCGGCACAATGATGATGTTGCTCAGAGAATGGTGGTAGCCCAAAACTCGGCTAGCAGTATCCGTAAATACTTTCATGTCCTCCTTGGGCTTCTGTATTCTCCTCAAACGCTGTGGCCGCTTCTCCAAATTTTAGCCACTGGCAATGCTCCTTGGTTTTCGCTGGATGCCTTGGTTTCCGTGCACTTGGCCTGGCATATTAACCGTAGATAGCTGACCATTCCACGTCATCATACAGTACGAGACCTTGGTGATAAGCTATTGCCGATTTGTAGATGTTTTCGTTGCTCACATAGACGCCCTGAGCTGCAAATGCACGCAATGAGATGAAGTGAAGTAGAAGAATCGACAGCCTGGAGGTTTGTTTGATGGCGTCCGTGTGGGGGCTTACTAAGCTGACCTCAGGCATCAACCGCATTTCGATTCTCGAACGCGAAACAACGCGTTCGGTCTGGTCTTGATCATCGTACAGTATCACATGAACATGGACCGTTTTTCCTTGTCATAGTTGTGTCCGCCAGGCTGCACGACGAGATTTCACTCACGATGTCTTTACCATCCGCCAGGCAGGTTCCTGCTGCCATTCACACCGGAACCAGCTGAAGAACTTTAGCTGGCGCGGCAGCAGCAATAGTCGAAATGCCGCATCGTGCTACCGTTAACCAAACCGCTTAGTAGTCTCAGCCCTAGGGAACCTGGTACGCACCCTGTTCGGGAGAAATGACCCCTAAGGACACTTCTCAGTCGAAGCCGAACAACTCGGACCACAATACCCGAAATGTCCGAAGGTAGAAGCAGCATAAAGACGACCTTCTCCACGCCTCACAGTACATCCTGACCACAGATACCACCTTCATGAATCCCACCCATCCCAAATGGCATCGAAATCGGTAGAAGCTACGCTGACCTACTTCGGTAAACCCCACCTCCACTGTGGAGGCTCCGGCCACGACTGACGAGCCGAAAGGAACAACGACGTTTCGATTAGAGATCAATGGCCTGACCATATTCCTCGATACTTGGCTGGAGCGATCGAAAGCCCACAAGAAGTACATCAACATCGATGATGTGGAGAAAGCCGATTATATTTGCATTTCGCACGCCCATTTCGACCAGTAAGCCGAACTGTACATGCCACATATTCATCGTGATCTAAGAGAGATGAAAGCCTGCCTGGAGCAGACAAACTTGCCATAAGAACTGGTGCCCGAGTGATTGGTAATCCAGAGACAATTCGAATCCTTCGCGATGCGGGCGTGCCAGAGGACCAGCTGATATGTGTTGCTGGTGGAGAACGTGTTCCTCTGTTTTCGAAGGAAGTCTGGTCAAACGCGGCCAAAGGCGAAGGTCTTGCTCCTGGGCCACGATTCCCAGGCGCGCCTCCGCGCCCAGATCCTGCACTCGCATCTGCGGCCGTCGACATCTGGCCCTCGTTGCACTGTCTGATCACTCCCGGCTCCCACAAAGATGAATTCGATCTCACAGATCCACAACCCAAACCTGTAAACGACTGGAAATCCACTCTCGATATGAACTACGCCATGCGATGGGGACTCCTCAGACTAGGCAAGATTCTCCCGCCTGAAGCACAGCAGGATCCAGGCATGAAGGCTATGATAGAATATTTCGAAGATCCAGAGAACAAATTCTCCCATTGTGATGGTGGTCAGTTGATGTACAATTTTCGCTCCTGGGGTCCATCGCATGATGAGAAAGTGATTCTCTGGAATGCACATTTGGGTTGCTACGACGGGATTATGAAAACAGTGCAACCTAAGGCGGATGTCGCTATTCTCGGAGCTGCCGGAGAAGTGAACTTGAATGGTCGTCCTTACACTGGCAGCGCGGCGGATTTCCTTCTCGAAGAGTGCGAGTGGCTGGGGTTTCCGAAAACTATCATTTGGTGCTTGCATGATGAAAGGTACTCAGTTCCCGTGATAGTGGCTTCCTGTGAGATCGTGCTAATTCGGTCAACAGTCCAATACCACCATATCGATCGAACACGGCTGGCGCGAAGCAACTGATAGAGAGCAAGTCCAGATGTCGAGTACTGGACATGGAACCAGCTCGAGGCTACGAGCTCTTCTGATATGTTGCAATCGAATTCCTCATCCAAGCTCTTCAAGGTCGAAATCAGCATTTGAATGAAAGACTGACACGTGAAAATATTTACTCTTCTACTTTCTTGGATCAGCCAACTCTTCTCCGACCATATGTGATGAGGCGCAAAATACAAAGCGCCACATCAATTCTTCAACTCAGGCGGAACAGCTGGCTGGACATCGACAAAGACCCCAACCACAGCATACGCGACCCGCAGAATCAGAACCCCAAGGTTGATCGCGCGAAACATCAATCTCGTCGTAAGCTTGCTGCTGTCGAAAGGATGCGACAACTGACTGCTTTTCCGAACCCATGGGAAGACTCTTGGTATGATCTGTCTTTCGCAATCATTGCAAGCCTTCCTGATTCGCGACTCGGACAGGTAAGTTGTCGATTCTTCGGCGAGTTGCTTTAGGAGCGGAAGCATGACGGATGTGTCGAGAATGGCTTGGTTGCCTCCCATGCCTCTGTTGGTAGAGTCAGTCAAACGTCAAGCTCTCGCGAGATCCCCAGGATATGGGCAGCTTACCGTCCCGGAAGCATTGCATGAATCGCATCACCCAACAACCACACACGAGGATGTCCGCGTTCGGGTATTTCAGGGTTCGCTACTTGATCTCTCCAGTTCATTGCAGGTTCTGAACTTTCTCGTGGGGTGAAGCAGTAGATGTCCTCTCCTTTCACGGCGCTCATCGCCTCAGTGCTAGCACTAGGTCAGCTTCGATCGCAGATAAGTTGAAGGGACATACTAGTAAGGTGACCAATTGGCAATCTTCTTTCGCATGAACTCCCACTTCTCCTCGCTTGAGGCTGAGGCAATGCCTTCTGGGACGACTTTCGAGAGGAAGGTCATAACTAGCATGCAAGAAGACATCTCGTCATCGACGGGTATGTCTTTTTGGTATTGACGAATGCTTTCTGCGTTGGATGTGTCGACTTTGTCAGGAAGATATGCTGCGATTGATCAGTATGACACTCCAAGCAAGAAAAGTGAGGGGCCAACACTGCAAAGGAACACTCACTCGCCCAAAACAGTACCATCTCATCATCCATAGTCGCGAGAGATGTCTGCAAAATCTCGTGGCTCATCGTCAAGAGCTGCGCAGTCTTCAAGTCACTCTTGACAATGAACGAAATCTTATCGTCCATAGCTCTGAGATTTTTGAGCCCGAGTGTAGCATTGACCTGCTAGTCAATCAGTCACAGAACCACAAACGTTCCAAGAGACAATCTCCATACCCTCGAATGCGACCCATCAGCCCCAATCAAAATATCACACATCTCACTCGTCCCATCCCCAAATAAAATCCTCACCCTTTCCCCATGATCCTCCTTAACAATCTCATACCTCTCAAACTGCTTCTCATAAACCATCCTCCCTGCCCTCTCAACCGGCTCCGCCAAAACATCCCTCAGCACCCCACGATTAATCGGCGCACTCTTAGGATACGCCGGCAACTTGCTCAAATCACAAAGTTTCTCAAACCCCGTAGAATAAATCACAGGAGCAGAATCTCGTTTACCTCCATGGCGGCCCATTTTGCTTATGACGCGGGAGAGGACTTCTTGAGGGAGACAGGCTCTCATTCCGATGAGGGCGTTTTCTCCGAGACGGATTTGATAGCCTTCTCGACGGCTGTGTTGGGACATGCGTTCGTAGACTTGAACTTCGATGTCGGAATTCATGAGGCCGTTGGCGAGGACGTTGCCGGAGAGGCCGCCGCCGATTATTATGACTTTGAAGGGGGGCATTTTGGGCGATCGGTGTCGATGAGCCAGAGCAGGTTGTATGGTTCTGATCGAGAGTCGTTTCGTGATTGTCAGGAGTCGTGTCAGGTATACTGTACAGTTGGTCGTCGATAGTTCCAGATTCTTGGAAATAATCGAGTTGACTTCAACAAGCTTAAAAGTTCGTTGCAAATGGAAGCTGAGGATATGTCCAACATCAGCCACGTCTCTCACCTACTCTTATACAACCGCCACGCTCTGCAGTCCTCCAGGTAACAGAGGCTAAGTGAGGCGGTGTTGTGTTGAAATGTACAGGGTATGGAAACATGTAAAGACCGAATGCTGCCGGCAGCAAGTGCCGGAGCCCTAAGCCCCAACTCCCCTGATCACTCTTTCTGTGCGATCCCTGCTGCGTGTCGTACTGAACGGGGCAATGCAACTTGCCAGCTGTCGGCTATTCTTGCACCGTTTGTGAGATCACGGTTTCCCCGAATATGGCCGCACAATAAGGTGTGGAATGTACTCAGACGCGTACTTTTATGGTGATGTGCGAAGAGAGTTTGCATACAGTACTTTGCTGTGAGGAACATCTTCATAGGTCGATTTCTTGCTCAACTCGGTAAAACTGTAGACTAGAGCGTCATCTTTACTTCAGCTCGATCTCTCTCCATTGGACAGTAAATGCCAGCCTCCGAAGTGCTTGTTACAAGAGTGCCGTCCGCACACGGATCCACCCAGACTGATGGTAATACCGCTTGACTCGCACCATTGCGTCGCAATAGCTTCTGCAGTACGGTGTTGAGTGGCCCATGATTTCGCGGTTCTCCTCGAGATGCGAGATGCAGTTGGAGCAGGTCTGCATAGCCATCCAGATCGAGTCACTCAACCTCTTCCTTTGCTGTGACGATGAAAAACTATTCACCTTTGCGGCCAACCATGGCGTAAGTGTAGTTTTATGCTAACGAAGAGCTCCCCACACTTGAGGCCAGATTCCCTGAGAGCTCGAGTAGCGCTATGTGTGTTTGTATAGAGACTGCCGATATCGAAAGTGTCGAAAGCCTGCAGCAAGAGCTTGGCGGGCCGCTTTGCTGCTGTCGGTTGGGAGTGGGCGCGTGTGGTCTTCGTTCCATTTGCACCGAGTAATCAATGCCAAATGCCAGACGTGGCACGGTTACTGTGTCAATAGTCTTGACTGCTGCGACTCCAGGCATCATGTCTCCATGCTTATGCTTAATCGTGGCTCAAGTCAGATCCGCTGCGCGTGGCCGAGCTTTACGATGGCGCGTCGAAGGCGCAGGCATTGTCGGTGTCTCGGAGCAGCAGCGAAAGTCCATCACGCTCATGGTGTTGCGCAGCAATCTGCCATACACGGCAGATGAGATCGGGGACTGGGAGTATATGTATGTTCCAATCTTGGATTCGGAGGACGGGTACGCGCTCGGAGTCGGAAGGACGCGTCGCATTAGGGTTGTGTGTCAATGCTTAGGGTTTCGTGAAACAAAACTGGTGGGACAACGGTGAGGTGTCGAGACATGCTCTACTGCCTCTGATACCTCCTCGGGCATATCCTGGGGGGTTATTCGATATTGTTTGCGGCTTTTCAAGGTCATCGAGCAACTTATGCGACCAGTATGGAGATCTTTTCGATTTGTGACTTTTTTGGAAAATGTTGAAAGTATTGGAGGCGTAGTCCCATCGCCACGGCGTTTACCCCATCTTCATTGTTGATAGTGATCGAAAATCCGCAAAAGCTCTATCAAGGTCCACATATAGAGTCAAGCCACGGAATATAGATTGACCAAGTGCATCTCGAGACAGTGAGCGTCGAGATGATGAAGTGAAGTCTGGAGTGCAAGTCGCGATGCCCCTCCTCAACTCCGTCATCGGCCTGCTTCCGACGACATTTCTAAGCACCAGCGAAGAACATCCAAACACATTTCCCGCGACACGCCACACGACATCTCTGCACCTCATCGACGCACCGCAGAGATGTCACTGAGCGACATCAAGAAGATCGTGCTCGTCCTATCAGGCAAAGGCGGCGTAGGGAAATCCAGCGTCACGACTCAGCTCGCCCTCTCGCTTTCCCTCCAGGGCCACTCCGTAGGCGTCCTCGATGTCGATCTCACCGGCCCTTCGATCCCCCGGTTCTTCGGTATCGAGAACTCCAAAGTCACGCAGGCGCCTGGAGGGTGGCTCCCGGTGCCGATACATGAAGAGAGAGAGCAGCAAGATGGGAGCAATGGTGAACAGACAAATGGACAAGCAAGGCAGGTGGGAAAGCTGGGAGCAATGTCTCTCGGTTTCCTTCTCGCGAACAGAGGCGACGCAGTCGTATGGCGAGGACCGAAAAAGACAGCCATGATTCGACAATTCCTCACAGATGTACAATGGGGACAACTCGATTATCTCCTCATCGACACGCCACCTGGCACAAGTGACGAGCACATCTCTCTTGTCGAGACATTGCTGAAATCCGCTACACAAGAACAACTAGCCGGCGCGGTAATCGTCACAACCCCACAAGCAATCAGCGTCAGCGACGTAAAAAAAGAAATCAACTTCTGCCGCAAAGTCAGCGTGAAAATCCTCGGCGTCATAGAAAACATGGCAGGTTTCGTTTGTCCCAACTGCTCCGAATGCACCAACGTCTTCTCAAAAGGTGGAGGACAAGCCATGTCTCAAGAATTCAACGTCGATTTTCTCGGCAGCATTCCCATCGACCCGATGTTCATTCGCCTGATCGAGGAAGGCAAGCGACCGAGTTACCCTCAAGGAACAATCATTCAAGGACGCGATATGCAAGCGGACGAGGAAGGGAGTACGGAAGGATTGTTGGTTGACAAGTATACTGCTTGCTCTCTACAGCCTCTTTTTGAGACGATTACGAAAGATCTAATTACCAAGATTGGAACATGAGAGCTCGCCCGCTTCTCTGAATATCCGACCAACGCCGCGCTTGCGAAAGACCAGCTCCACGCCGGAGCACTGTACACTATACAATACGCTCATCACAATCTGCCCAAAGACTATATGCAGTTCAGGCCCAGAAGCCCACAATCCCTGCGGGTCGATGTGGTAGCTGTCGAGCTACGCGTACTGGATGTCGGAGTTGGAGTTTGTACCACCACTGTCGAAGTACAAGATGTGAAGTTGTTGGGCCCCACGTTGCAGTACGTGAATGTCGAGGTGGTTGTCACCGTTGTCACAGGAAGGACAGTGGTGAGCTGCGAATAACTCGTGCTTCGAGTTGTGCTAGTCGTGATCGAGGCAGGGAGAGGCGTGACGGTAACCGTCTGTGCGCCGCCCGTAGCTGTACTCGGAGACGGGGCGTTGTTGCCTCCACCTTGGTTTCCGCCAATGCAGTTGAGACCCAAGAGGCCGCAGTCTCGAGAGGTTGAGCTACTTGCGGCTGCAGGTGGGGAAATCGACACTGTGGCTGGCGTCGAAGTGGGAGCATTGTTACCTCCGCCTGGGTTGTTGCCACCAATACAGTTGAGACCCAGCAGGCCACAGTCTCGCGAAGTTGAGCTGCTTGCGGCTGCGGGCGAAGGACTTGATGCTGCAGTTGGCGTCGAAGCTGGAGCGTTGTTACCTCCACTCGGGTTGTTACCACCAATGCAGTTCAGACCCAAGAGGCCACAGTCGCGAGAAGTTGAGCTGCTGGCCGCTGCGGGGCTGGCAGCAGACGTGGCCGGGGTCGCACCAGGAGGATATGCCGAGACGACACCACCGGCGCCCGTTGAAGCTGAGGCTGGCGCCGCAGCAGACTGCGAGCGTGTTGGACCACAGTTCAGGCCCAGCAGACCGCAATCCTGTGATGTCGCCGAATTGGCTGGCGGCAGTAAAGTTGGCAGCGGAGGCAAGACAGCTGTAGTCGTAGTCGTAGTCGTAGTCGTAGTCGTCGGAGCATTGTTGATGGCAGAAGCCTGCCTCGTGCTCACTTGAGTAGGAATTCCAGTCATAAACGAAGTACTCGTAGCTCCAGAGCCATCATTGACCTGTCTTCCAACCAAAACCACAGAGTCTGCAATCATCGATCCAGTTGCCGAGTTTCCAAGATTTGAAATGAAGACGCATTCGTTGTTCTGCTGAGTCACTGCCTCGCAGTCTTCCATGACCGAGCACTGAATACTGCAGCGAATGATATCCGGTACTCCTGGCACAACCGCTGCAGCCTGTCTCGCGCGGTGCATAAGCGACTCTCCTCTCGCACTTATCGCGCCTCCAGCATTGATATTCGAAGTAACATTCGTACTCGCCGGAAACGTAACATTACAGAAAACCTGATAATTCGCTCCGGAGAAATCCGTATACGTCAAACCATTTCCAGCCGGACAATCCAAGTTCACTGGTGCAGCGCCATCGGTTATGAGGCTAGGAGTTCCCGATCCTACGCTGGATTTGTAGAAACAGAGAGATGTTTGAGCGTCGTAGGTCACGCCGGAGCAACCTGGAACGAAAGCGCAGGAGTTCGCGCAGGAGAAGAGGTTGGGTTGAGGGGATTCGGCGATGTCGTAGCCGATGTAGTTTGTGCGGCAGCGGATTGTGAAGGCTTGGCCGGAGGGGGCGACGTAGCTGAGGCCGTTGTCTGCGGGGCAGTTGAAGACTGGGCGGCGGGTGGAGGTTGGGAGGGAGAGTTCAGGGATGGTGGAGGAGGATGATGCTGCTGCTGACGATCGGGATGATACGAGGCCTGGGAGGTTTGTGAAGGGGTTGCCGGGAGTGCTGAAGGAAGGTGCGCTTAGTGATGGTACACTGAGCGACGGTACGCTGAGCGAGGGTGCGCTGAGTGATGGTGCGCTGAGTGATGGTGCGCTGAGTGATGGTGCGCTGAGTGATGGCACACTCAATGATGGCGCACTGAGCGATGGCACACTCAGAGTTGGCGCACTGAGCGATGGGGCACCCAGTGATGGCACAGTGAGCGAAGGCACGCTGAGCGACGGCAGACCGGACGATGGTACGCTGAGTGACGGGACACTGAGCGATGGTAGACCAGTTGTCAGCGGCAGACCAGATGGCACAGAGATGCTTGGCGTTGACAGAGGCAGCGTCGGACGTGCAGTGGGGAGACCAGACAGCTGCGAGCAGATATTACCCGTAGGTCCGGCCAGGATGGCAGACACTAAGGAGTCGTTGCTCGAGAGACCAAGAGCCGTGAGAAGGGCATTGACATTGCAACCCAAGCCGCTGATGATGGATGACAGAGCATCTGGTAATGGAGCCAAGGCTGTTGTGACTGGCAAGGCTGTTGGCAGTACGCCATCCAGCAAGGACGTCAAACCTGGTACGAGGTTCGTGAGGTCGCTCAGTGGCAATTCGGATGGAAGGGGTAAGTTTGTAGGCAGTAATGCGGTCAGACCTGGAATCAGATTGGTCAGGTCGCTGATTGGTAGCGCAGTTGGCAGCGGCAAGTCCGTTGGCAGCAGGGTAGTCAAGCCCGGGACGAGATTTGTCAGGTCGCTCAATGCGAGCTCAGTCGGGAGAGGCAAGCCTGTTGGTAGCAATGTAGTCAATCCAGGTATGAGACCCGTCAGATCGCTCAATGGGAGCTCAGTCGGTAGAGGCAAGTCTGGGTTGAGCAACGAAGTCGAACCAGGCACCAAGTTGGTCAAGTCGCTGAGTGGTAATCCCGCCGGCACGACCTCGCCCAGTAGGGATGTCAGTCCTGGCACCAGATTCGTCAAGTCACTCAATGGAAGTCCTGTGGGTATAACTTCGCCCAACAAGCTCGTCAGACCCGGAACCACATTCGTCAAATCGCTCAGAGGGAGTCCTGTAGGCAGCAAGGATTCCAATCCAGGTACCAAGTTGGTAAGAGGAAGCAACGCCGTCGTCAATTGCAGAATGTCAGACGGAAGAGGTGGAAGACTGAGCGTCAAAGACGGGATAGGGATGGTAGGCAGTCCGGTTGGAATCGTCAAGCCAGCAGGTATGGAAACGATGATACTGCTGGCGGAGTCCAGTAGAGGAATCGGCGATAGTCCACCTACGATATAGTTGAGTAATCGTGCAGCACTGATGTATCCTCGTGCAACCTGGAAGCTCTGAGCGACGCTGTTTTGCAAGTAGCAGGTTCCAGGCCCGTCGCCATTGATTTCTCCGACGTAGTAAAAGGCAGTGCAGAAATTTGCTGGGCCGGTCACGCTGGCTTGATCACACTCCCGGAAGCAGTCGTTGAACGAGTTTGACGCAACTCGGGTGCCGAAGACATTTCCGGTAGCAGCTCCATTGCAGTTGAGAACATAAGGCAGCCCACTCTCGATGATGACCTGTCCATTGTCTCGTGGACAAGCGAAGGAGACTGGAGTCTGAGTTGGGAGCTGCGATGTTGGCAGGACGGCTGATACAATGTCCAAAACTCCTGATACCAAAGGTGGAATGGTAATTGATGGTATTGGCACCAACTGTGATAGATCGGGCACAAGATCGGTCGGGTTCACGATCCCAGATAGTAAGGAGGAGACATCGAGCGGTAAAGTGGGTGTTGGTAGTGCGTCGCCAATGTTTGAGATTAATGACTCAAGACCGGCCGCGTTCGTAGGAACAACCCCGCCGATGTCTGATAGAAGAGAGGACAGGCCACCAGGGAGCTTGGTGGGGAGCACTTCGCCAATCTCAGATACGAGCGATGACAGTCCAAGATCAGGTAGTCCAGTGGGCAACGTCAAGGGCGGTAATGTTGTCAATGGAATACCGGGTATCGTCAAACTGGCAAAAATCCCCGTATAATCCGGCGGAAAAACAGTGACCGTGACGGCATTTAGACAAGCTTCACCAAGTCAGTATAATGTGGATGGAACTTTGGTGTACGACTGAGACTTACGTGGTATCCCAGTACCCTCCACCCCACCGCCAGCATCCAGACTGGCTTGCGGCAGTTGTGCTTGAGCAAATCTAGCAGTGAAAAGAAGAAACCAAAAGAGATCCCTGACCATTGACTGGCCAGGTCTCAGAGACACCAAGCCCGAAGACATGGTGTTGACCAGATTGGGTCAGAAAGGGAAAAAGAATGGGGGCCTTCCACGGCAACGATCTGACACTTTCGTCGCTGAGGAGAATCCCGCTCAAGACGGCAAGTTGCGATGGTTATGGAGGTACTGAGAACGCGTTTCCATCGCGACGCCGAGCGATATGAACGTGAAGCTCTTTCGGCTCTAAAATTTGTTTGTGTTGATGGTCACTGGCAGGCATGAGAGTGTGGCAACAAACAAGATTGGGCATTTATTGTCGGGCCTGCATCTCGACCTTCGACCTGTGCGTTGACCCATTTGGATTCGATTCCTGTTCTCAGTATAATTGGGATGAGCAAGGGGCCAAGGACATCTGCAAGCTCGCATGGCTCTGTCCGACCTTGTACGAGTACGGGTACGAGTGCACGAGAATGCCGCCGTGATTGGCAGCAGACGCAGTCATTCGGGAATCGGCACAGACTGTCTCAGTCGCTGGTGTCAGCGATCGAGTTAGCCATGGGTGGTGATAGTATCTGTCGTGAGCAGGAAGCTTCCCTCAATCCTGGTGTGCACCATTGCTGAGTGCGCGAGTCTGCTCGTGGTGCAGCGCAATTTGATTGCAGTCTGCTGACGTTGCATTCATCCTCAGTGCTGTGCAAACCGCAATTCCTCCAGAGTGCGTCGCATTGGATGCCGCGTGAGGTCGGCACAGCTCGGTAAGCCGACACGGAGAGTCCGAATGTCAGCATTCCTCGTCGTGATTTCTGTATGCTTCATTCTCCCGATCGACCACGCTGGAATGCTGCAAAGCTCGGCGCACGACTTTCGATCGCAAAAGAAACGTTCTGGCCAGAGCAAAAGAATGCAACATCTGCATGCGCTCGGTCAAGGACTTGAACCAAGATCTTCCGCGTTCTCGTCGACGCAGCGAAGACGAGCGGAACTGTGTGTGGTGTTAGCCTCAGCTCAGATGCGCCGGAAATCCTAGTGAGAACTCACATCCTAACCACTTTGCCAATCAGTACGATCCTTCTGTTTTTGTCGGGGGAGCCGATGCTTACATTGGACCAACCGAGCTCACCGATGGTCAAACCCCTTGTTTTCGCCATTTTATAGCCTCAGTGGTGGCCAAGCGCGATCCAAGTTTCAGATTCGCAGAGCTCCTGCTACAGTATGGACGGCTTCGAAACCGGCTTTTTGACTCCAACTAGCGTGAGCTTGCGTCTCTGCCGCGATCATCGTCCGAGTCAACGAGCGTTTCGTTAGCAGAGTCGAGCTCGGGTGCGTTGCTGTCGCGATATATCCAGAATTGGACAAAGACCGCGAAGTCCAAAAAGAGAGTGCCCAAGCTGCCGATGAGCCAGCTCAGATTGACCAGGATGTATCGGCCATAGATGCTTGAAGCCTCTCCGGGCTGGCACTGGCTGGACTGCCAATGGCCATGTCGATGGCGGCTGCAGATCGGGTTGAAAGCAAAGATGGAGCAGACATAGGTCAGGTTTCCGATGCATGCAAAGAGGAAAAAGAGCGCATTCAAGCCTTCGGTAGACTTCCTTCGGTAGTTGAGCAAGAGCTGAGGAACGCGACTGCCGAGATACAGAACAGCACAGATGTAGCCAAAGACTTGTCCCCATGTGCTGAACTGAAGGCTGTCGGCTTGCTCTTTCGCAGGATTTCCGCGCTTGTCCTCGGGAGTGGATGGTGTGAGGTAGTAGCCCGCGATTCCAGCGAGGACGACGAGCAGGATTGCAGTGCCATTGAACAAGACTGATTGAAGCAAAGTCCTTGGCTGATGTGGCTTGAGCGCATCGGCGTCTTTGGCGTTCTTTGGTTGCGCGTGGATCGGAACCGCAGGTGATGAGTGCGTGAAGTCGAGGCTGGCGAGGCGTTCTCTGAAGGCAGAGCTGGAGCGGGCGCGAACCTCGACATCCGCTGCACTCGCATGCCTTCTCGCAGGACTCGTATGCCCATTCGCATTCCCATTAGATATCAACGGCGACCTCTCCGTAGGCCCTCCAACACCATCCTCCACCGTCCCATTTCCCACCTTCACAGGCTTCGGATCCCTCAACCGAAAACCCGTATAATAAAAATACTGCGCCAACAAAACAACATCCGCCAACGTATAATAAATCGCCAAAATCAACATGGTAGCCAAAACATTTTGCAACACGGCGCCAAGAATATTGAAGATATCTCCGAGCAGCCAGATGATGATGAATTCCACACTCAAGCCTTCCGCAGAACTTCTTCGGAAATTCTCAATGATTTGAGGAGAGAAGACGACGACCCAGCAGGCGATGGAAATGGAGCCGCAGATTCCGGAGATGGCTTCAATGTCTACGCTGTAGCTGCCGGATGGCGGGAACATTGTCGCGAGGTGTGGCGGACGCGTTTCGCGTCGTTTGTCGTGCCGTCGGATGTCCGGCTGCTGATGGCGGTGTGAGATTCTTCCGAGCAAACGCGTATGATGTACAGCGACAGAGATGAATGCTTGATGTGAGTAGAGATGATGTCGTTGGAGTCACCAACATAGTTTTCCTGGGTGCGTTACCTAATAATGATCCAGGCACGAGTCAATGCGGCTCAAATTTTAGGTTGGCAACTAGCGAATTAGCGCCAAGCAGGTACGATGCAGGCGATGAGACGGGATCACGCGACACGGTGCGATATATAAGACTCGGAAGAAAAAGACAGAGTACTTGATGCAGATATCCAGCTACGCCCTACCGTCGCTATGCATAGAAATGCGCCATCATCACTTCATACCCCGTTGCTGTTCTCGTCTAGCAAATCGTTCCACAAAGCTCCCGGCTCCAGGAAACCATGATGAATCACACTGACCAGCCAGTAGTCCTTGCGAATGCGCTCAAGCAGCTTGCTGCTCTCCGATCCAGGCTTGTAAACCCGCTGCCATTCATTCCAAATGCCAAACGCTTCCTCGCACCAAGCTTTGAATGATACGGCCTCGATGATCGTTGGCGTGATAATCTCTTTGCCGGTGAAAGTGCCCCATGTGACCGGATTTACAGATTCGGTGTCATTGCTGAAGAAGTCGTGCTTCGCGTTCCCGGCAAAATATGTGATCTGAGGATTCTCAATCAACCTTGTCTGCAGTTTCTGCCACTCATCATTCGGGATGAAGAATTCCACAAAAGGCTTCTGGAAGATAAACCCGTTCCTAGGACCCCAGCCAAAGACAGGGTCTGTAGATCGGATGCCATTCACTGCTGGCTGAGAAGCCACAGTCCACCAGCCTTTGTTGATCAAGCTGAGAAGCTCGTTCTTGATTGTCAACGTCTCTGGTTGCAATGTTTCCTCAGACCAAGGCATACTGTCAATCTCACCCTCGAGATGTCGACGGAAACATGCTGAGATGTCTTCCACAGATATCGGCTCGCCCCACAGCTTTCTGGCCTCTGGCACGCTGACGTGTAAACTGACACCATAGCCATCTATCTGTCCGTATGCGGGTGATCTCGCATCACCCCATCTGCCGTTAGGGAACTCGTCCCAGGTGGCTTCCCGTCCCAATGCGCCTTCCCCTTCTGAGATGGCCAGAGTGTTGGCGCGGCTGTTGATCTTCTCTTTGGGCACACCAGCTTCGTCGTCAAACGCCTCGTAAGCGGAAGCAGGTCGATTACTGCTCGTACTTGATGCCCGCGTATGCGATATGATGACTCGATTCCGAGGATTTGAATTAGCCATTGATGACTTCCTGCGATGTTGCTGCTTCTTGGCGTCTTCGACGATCACGAAGTCATCTGTCTCCTCGACTGCAACAGCTTGACTTTCTAGATTTAGCTCCGCCTCCGGCGTGGATGGTGGGATAAGATCATTCCGCTCCAGAATCTGCGTAACCACTTTCTCCAGATTCAATGTGTAGAAATGGAATCCGCGTGGCCCTGCAAACTCCGAGTGCTTCATTGTGTCCACAATCTCGCTCAGCACATCAACACCTACTCTCTTGACAGCCTCATCATCACCCTTGACTGCCTCGAATCGCTTGAGGATCTCCTGTGGCAGCGCAGCGTGGCTGAGCTTCGTCGTGCGACGCAGGATTTGGTAGCTCTGCACTGGCATGAGCCCAGGTATGATCGGTATCTTTTTGAACAGGCCCGACTCGTGCTCTCGCAATCGCTTTTCGTACTTCTGGTATGCGCCAACATCGTAGAAAAGTTGAGTCATTATGAAATCTGCGCCAGCCGCGGTCTTCTCCACGAGATAGGGTAGATCATGCTCGACAGACTGATGTTCTGGGTGAGACTGATCTGAGTGTCCTTCTGGGTATCCCGCTACACCAATACAGAAGTAGTCGCCGTACTGTTTCCGTATGTAGCGCACGAGGTCTACAGCCCAGGTGAAGTCCTTATTGCTGTCGTCTTCTCCAGCATCTGGCAAGCTGTCGTCCCTGTATTCATCACTCCGAGGTGGGTCACCGCGCAGAGCCAGAATGTTCCTGATGCCTAGCACTTTCGCCTGCTCCAATGCCTCATCAATGAGTTTTCTCGACATGTTCGTGCATGTCAGGTGCAAACATGTTGTCAAGCCCAACTCCCGCTGCGTGACCTCGGCCAGCGCCAGCGACTTGACAGATGTGCTGCCGCCAGCACCCCATGTGACATTGACGAAGAGCGGGCGCAGCGAATGCGCCATGCGCGAGAGACGGGCATTGAGGTTAGAAAAGCCCTGCTGGGTTTTCGGCGGGAAGAACTCGAGCGAGAAGTAGGTGGCGTCGGGCGGGAGGGCGGCGATCTTGTCGGTGAGTTTATCCATTGTCGCGGTGGAGCAGGAGGAGTAGTCTGCTCGGTGTGGTGGTGGTGGGCGGATCGGGCATGATGTAGTGGAACAAAGTGAGGTTCCCGAAGCGCTCTATCGACACAAGTGCCCACCACACGCACGGCACTTGCACGCGACCATCAAAGACCGGATCTCGCCGGTTTCAGGCGACATGGCCTGCTCAAACTCTTCACTCGTCATACATTCGAAGTTGCACACCATTGATCAACAACAACAGTCGGTGGCAGCACAATGGTGTAGAAGGGACTTCGCCATGGATCCGGCTACAGTAGACGAAGACACTCTGCACAGCAACATCCAGGACGATCATCTCCTGACAGCAAACCCATCTCTACACGGGTAGAACGACCTAGTACCAGTATTTGCGACCTACCGAGTCGATGAGTATGTCTGCGAATAGACTGCGCAGTTGGCGCTGTCGTCCAGATGTCACTGCGCCATGTCGAAGCGACAGAATGGCTGTTCCCTGGCCAGAGCAGTGATTGGCAAAAGAGCACGCGATTCAACACGAGGTCGAGCCGAACCGCTGAGACTGAGCTCGACTGAACTCGCAAGTCCAGAATATACTGCACACTGCGAAGTCGCGTCGCCAGATATGTTGTCACTGATCGACATGTTCGTATCGTAGTCCGCAGAGCCAAGCCATTGCTGAAGTCATAACTGAAGAAGCGAAGAGCCTGTGGGCTATTGTCCAGAGCGAAAGGGACAACGATACAGTGAGGTATGAAGGATGTGCGATTTTGGCTCACTCCGTCACAGGGAAAATCCGTGATGTGCACTTTGGCGTCATGGTTTGCTCATTGCATACACCACATGAACGGGCCCAGGCCAGCACCCTTATTTTGAAACGAACCTCAGCTTACGGTTGCACGCATGACGCTAGCCTGCTGAACAAGGGACAAACGAACAGGCACAAGCACGCGTGGTACGTAAGGACACCCAGGCGGCTCTGAAGGACCTCAGAAAGAGCTAGGTCCATTTCTGGCGAAAGAGCTCTCATTCCTGAGCAGTGTAACCGACCTGACATGGAGACAATGCGTTCATTGCTGGTCACTGTGAGCCCTTATCGCGGCTGTCATCTTCGATGAGCGTCAGAATGGAGCACCGGGCAACTGCACGCGGCCCACGCAAGCTGTGCAAGCAATATAGACGGCTGCGACAACGCAAAGGCGATCATATCTCGGTCGCATGACGTGCGGCTGAGAGTCGCTCATGGCCTCCGTCCTGTGCGTACCTTTGTTAATGGACCACAATCGAAAGGTGATGTGAAAGGGCCGAATCATGTATGCGGCGGGCACGCGTAGGAGATGACAGTCGTTACATTGACGGAGCACGACAAGACACTGATGAAGCAACGAGCAGCTGTTCTTGAGGGACGAGCCCTGGCGACGACGTCTTACATCAGTCGCAAGTAGTGTACGCCGTACCGTGATTGGGCACCATTACGATAAGATTGAACAAGCTTTCCATCTTGCCCGATGGCCACCTTTCGAGGACCTTACGCACAGCTTCGATATGAAATTTGTGGGAAGCTGGAGTGGATGGCCGGTTCCGCGCCCTAGGTGGAACAGCTGGACACATTTTTCTTGATGAGCGGCTAATCAGTGTGACGGATGACATTGCCGTTCGGTAACGCTGTTGAACTTGGCGAGCATACGCTAATGGCATGTTGGTGCTACACGATGCGTTATGGCGTGACTGTGTCCGGATGTGCTTCACGCATCAGCAATGAGACTTACCACCTTGACACTATACTGCTGGACAAGTAACAATTTGCGTCTCACTGGCGCACCGAATGGCGGGCGAGACACTGCCTGCCTCGGCTCGCTCGGTTTCTGCATTCCAGGATATGTGAAGAAAGTGGCGCCCTGGGTCGACTAGTTGTGGTGCCACGGTGCGTAAGGGAATAAAAATCTGGACGGAATCTTGCGTCGTCAAGCATCACGAGCCAAGCGACGTGCCATCTCACCTAACTAGTTAGGATTCTCCACACCAACGTTCCGACTCGTCGGTGCTTCGAACGTCAGCGGGACTTATTGCAGATCCACACTGACTTCATCTGCAAGACAGCTCCTCCTGCGACCATTCACGTTACTCTGAATGCGATTGTGCGAACGTGCTGTATACAATATGCGTTCGCCAAGCGATTATCAAAAGTCTGCTGATGTGCAGAGTTCCAGAACAATTTCCAAGAGAGACAATTGTCATGCACATGCATACCATAGCCAGACCATGAGACAAGTGCAGGGCTGAACCCTCGTCGTCATGATTCGAAAAGTGTCGTTGCCACGGGCGCAGAAAAACGCCCACCGTTGCAGAGCCGCAGGGTCTTCAGGGTGCAAGTTCTCCGCAGCCGGCGTCATGCGATCTGCACTTCATGCATGACGGTGATGGAGACTTTCCCCCTTCCGGCTCTCGATGGGCGGCCTCGTCCGTTGGGACTCACTATCGAGCCAGTCAACAGCCTTCTCACCGAAACTAAGGGTCGTGTGCTCGGAACTCCTGCTTTGTCGCCTCGTCACTTTCCAGCAGTCCCACCAAGGAATCCTTCAGCTCGTGCGGCTCAACCAGAGAGTGCTGGGATAGTCAGAGCTCCTGCTTCGCTTGGGACAGGTGGGTGGCGCCAATTACATCGTGCTAGGCAGATCTGTCTGCCGCTCTGACGCAGGGTCTCCGCTATACTGTTATCCAATCAACGGGGGACTGTACTCTCCCTTCCTCTGAACTGATATACATAGCTGAGCTCCCATAGCGTTTTCTAGTTAGTACCAACTCGAAACTACGCTTCAGATCCAGTTGAAGCATCGCAAAACTCCAATACAGCTTCTGTTCGTCCAAAACATCCATATTAAATCACTCGAACGCAAGTTTCATCAAATTACCACCACAATGTCTGCTGCCACCTACCAAACCAACGGCTTCGTCGATGCCACCAGGGCAGAGGACCATTTCGCGCAGCAATTCGATCTCTCCAACCCAGACGACGCACGATACTCATATCAAAGGTGAGCTCGAACATATTCTCCGTCCCGTGAACATGACTAATCCATTCTCCCAGACTCATGCACCAACACACCAAGCAACAATTCGAAATGGCGACCGCCTCATCACGACGCCGATCCGCCGCTTCATCATCAACAGACCCCACTTCATTATCAACTGAGTCAAGTCGGGGCTCCGTCAGTTCGACATCATCATAGTCGACCGCTTGTAATACGATTTCAAGGACGCAATTTCACACCACTCTTGTCCCACTTAGCGAGCGTTCTCTATTTCCTTATCATCTGGACGGAACTGGCGCTCTTGGAATCTTCCCACAGACACCAAATATGCTTGACACGATAGCACTGGGACCTACACATCTTCACATCACGATAACGTGCGACGTGACGGAGCATTGGGTCGGCGCCACATGGGTCGGCGTCGCATGTCATGAACAACGTCCTCATTCCTTGCGACACGCGGAGAAACTTGTTTCCACGGAGGTGAACAGTACTTCGACAATAGCGACAAATCGACAGAGCTCTAGGAATGAAGTATCAGAGGGAGTTTTCATAAGGTCCCTACTGGGGCGTCCAGATATTGGCGACATATCTTTGTACTTCTAGTTTGCAGCGTATGCACGTTCAGTGTGCGCGAAATTCAAGCATTTTTCAAACATTATGCTCGCTGATCATCTTTTCATCAACTGCGACCATGAACCAACGCTATTTATTGCATTCCGCGTAATCATTTATTCGACAGCGCTGCACATCTGCATGGCCGTGCCGTGTGTTTTGTCGATACGACATTATCATGGGGCAGCGTCGCGCATTCGCGAGCTCGACTCGATCCTGCAAGCACTCGGCGACAAGGTAATTGAGCGCAATCTGAACATATGTACCACTTCGAGCCGAAATGGACGGGCTCTCAGCACAAAAGACGGCGTGAGCCACACGAGCATCGTGCATCGACATTCAGGTCATCGCAGTGGAAGAAGCATTCACAAGACGCCAGCACAGGCCATTCGCTGGGACGCTTTCATCAGCTGAGCAGAATCACTGCGCAGCCCTTGCATGCCCCCTCCTTCCCACTGCCTCCCACGCTCATGTGCGATGGCTTGCAAGTTCTCTTTGTCCAGAGACATAGAAGAGTAGACCAGGGATGAAAGAAAGCGTCCTTTGTATAACAGAGATATTGTCCTTCCGAACTTATGATCAAAGCCATTGGTAAAGTACATATTGCTCATCAAGCCTTTTATGCAAATTCCTCGTCTCAGCGCAATCCTAAGACGGTACTCTCAAGCCCGCTCGACACTCTTGAACCACATCCAAAGACGCAAGAAGACAGAGTGAAAGCTTGAAAGACCATCTCGAAAACCAATGTCTCCAATGCCGTCCCTGCTGGTCAGGAAACAAACCACGGTAAGCACCACGCTTTCATCACCAGTTGACATGGCACACTCTTATCAGGCTCAATCCGCGAGGGGCCAATCGTTCCTTGGGTCAGCCTCCAAAGCACTGTTGAAGACGATTCGCTCACTTACCCCAACCTCGAACGTCCTCGGGAGAACGCCAACCTCCACGATCGTGGCGTTGTACAATGAGCACACAGCAACCTACAGCACCCCACCTCTCTCCTCCGAGAAGGCATCCGAAATCCTCCAAGAGTCGTCCGGCGGGCAAGTATACCTCTCTCACCATCCCAAGACTGACAAGTCCTACATCGTGAAGCATACTGAGCCCGCTCCGCCTTCAGAACGTTCCCATCCTCCAACGGAGTCGTATGTCATTCAAAGCGTCTTGCAACCGCATCCAAACATCATCTACCACAACGAGACCATTCATGACTCGTCGAACCCGGGCCGACACTACATCGTTCTCGAATACTGTTCCGGAGGAGATCTCTTCAACCAACTGAGTCACTGGTGGCTAACTCGTAAGACGCACGTCCCCACCCTCTTCCTCCTCCACACAGTTGTCGAACTCTTCGAAGCATTCGCATACATCCACCACGGATTGCGCCATGTGGGTGGCGGGAAATACACCCAAGACCCAAAATTTCGCCCTGTCATACACAACGATGTAAAGGGCGAAAACATTTTCTTGAAGAACTACACAGATTCAATCGGTGGATTACCATCCATAATCTTGGCAGACTTCGGTCACGCTCGTGTCGTAGGCGAGACTCTTTATGAGACAGGAGCCGGAACACCAAATTACTTCGCACCTGAGGACCAGAAACTCATCACGCAAGCACAAGACGCCGGGAAGTTAGAAGCCGACGAAGACATAACCGAAGTCTACTACACCATCAGCCGCAATCGAACCACAGCAGCGGACATCTATGCCCTAGGCCACGTCCTATACATCATGGCCGCGAACAGTGGTTTCAACAGAGACAAAATCTCGAGATGGGCGATCGGAAAAGATCCGCTCAGACTGAAGATCTCACCAGAGTATCTTGAGGTTGATGGACTTCTGGGGATCATGCAAAAGTGTCTGACTCCTGAAGTCGAGACGCGTGCTTCTGCTGATTTCGATCCAAAGACCGGTGTATTGCCCCTTGTGCATCAGATTCGAAAGGTGAGAGATGAGATGATTCGAAAGGGTGAGCGTTTGCCTCGTGTCGAATGGCTACAGCCCCCGAGCGACTGGTCTTGAGGCCTGATTCCATCGTCTTTTTCCACGATAGGTGATTGATTTTGACCCCTTTGCAGGTGCTTTCCACATAGATCATAGGTAAGAGAAATGTTCTTTCGCGCTCCCACTACTGTTCCCATCACTCGAATACTGAGTAAAACCATCGCTTTGCCAGAAGAAATCAAAGCTCTTGACCTGACTGAATGTACTGGATCATGCCAGCAAATACAAAAGCAGCATACTTTATGCTCCCGCATGAGCAATTCTGCTCGACCGGTCTAAAGTCTTTTCGAGGTTTGGCACTTCAGCCCTTGTGCGTGCGAAGGGAAATGCTGTTCTGGCTTCGCATCCTCGGCGGGCGAGCGCTCTGCGAGATGTGAGTTCCAATGTAGGAATGGTATCTGACATTGTACAAAAAACACGTCCTAGACGACGGCCGATCAAGCTATTTCTTTTGCCTTCAAAGAGGGTGAGAGTCTAGCATACTCACATACCACGTCAGACATACTTGGTGTAGTGCCAGCATGCCCGAAGCTCCACACAGAGGTGACCGCCCCAGGACATGCCGCGCCCCATCAACGCGAACATCTAAAACCTCGCTCGCTACTTTTCAATTTCCCTCCCCGCAAGTCGTATAAGAAGAGGCTACATAATTGCCACATTGTAGACCAGGACAACAATTCTGCCCTTGATCACAGCGGGCTAAAAGGTTATCAGAGTGGCACCGTCGATTAGTAGATGCTTAGCTTACCGCCGGCCTGTCGACAATGGTGACAATGATGTCCACTCTCTCCAGCTAATTGTAGACAGCCCATACCTTCACAACATGGGATGACGCCCGGAAGGCACGCAGCTGTACAGTAGCAGTTAGAGATCGGTCTTGGAGGCGCTGGGCTGCGATCAACGAACCATTGAATTGGAGACACGCGAAAGCTTCCCCAACTAGTGCTAAAGATGTTATCATGATAGATGGACGCATGATGTTGCTGAGAGTCGAAATGTGTGCAAGAGAAAGGTCAAGTGAATTACATGGCAAACGGCTGCTCCGTCTCTGTATATGTAACATGCATTGCGGAGTTGCTCGGGGGATGTATTCTTCTAAGACTTCTCGTATTCAGGCGGTTATCTGCATTTGGAGTATGCACAGCAGGGCACATCTCGCTTTCTCCGCATTTGCAGCTTTGTTGGCAGGCGGTCCAGCGTAGTCGACTTAGGGCAGCTTTGTTGGCAGGTGGTTCAGTGCAGTCGACTTAGGGCAGATTATTAGAGTTAGCAGGAAAGCCCTGAAGGGCCCGGACCTCATTTTCTTTGAATCCGTAGTTGCAGGTAACAGATTGTAGATAATCAATACCTTACGCTCTGTTCTAGGATCTCTGCGCTCGCCTTACTGTCCCGAGTGCTTCCAGTGTCTCTGTCGTCAGGAATCAGTACTTCTCTCAAGTTTCTCGTGACGTTGGAATCGAAAGCATGAACTCAACGGAAAATATTCCATATCAATTCTGTGTGCTAATCGTATCATCTAGCTTGCGCAAAGGTCTCGTCTACAGGTCTTCTAGTCGTTACAGCTGTCGGTCGTACAATAAAGAATACCTGTGCACTCGTCAGCTCAACACGCCAAATGGCACCACAACTTGGCTGGAACTCACATATACACGTTTCACTTCCACGTTTCGCTTCCATCTCAAGATTCCTGGAACATGTGCGTCGGAATGTTATAGTCGGCATAGTCCATGTGCACAAATGCCCGATCGACTACAGCACGATGTTAGCAAGAAATCGCGATTGCGCGACGGATGGATGGTGACTTACCACTGGGAACACTCTCCAGCACATACTGCAACGACTCCCCCAAATCGTGCGAATCCCTCAAACTAATCTCCTCGTCCAACACAATATCCACTTCCACATTCAACTTATCGCCCGAATGATAAGCCTGCAACCCTTGAATCTTCTGTATCGTCTTCGCGAATCGCATCGTCAAATACAGCAGGATATTCCTCTCGTCGGCACTCGCAGACGC
The DNA here is from genome assembly GCA_005356885.1 of Cercospora cf. flagellaris. Taxonomy (NCBI): domain Eukaryota; kingdom Fungi; phylum Ascomycota; class Dothideomycetes; order Mycosphaerellales; family Mycosphaerellaceae; genus Cercospora; species Cercospora cf. flagellaris. Next base: position 424,152 of record RJLU01000014.1, on the reverse strand, counting down.
GCCCGTCAAATTTCGAATGTGCTCATTTGCAGTCCGAGACCAGTTGACAATGACGTACAGCGACAGAGCAATACCACCGACAGGATCGAGCCACCAGATATTGGCGTAGTAGCCCACGAGAGGGAAGATGATGGAGAAGGTGTTGAAGACAACGTCGGTCATGGCGTCCTGAGCGAGAGCTTGGACGGAACTGTTTTTGATGAGGCGACACCAGGCCCAGCAGGCGCCTTTGATGAGGACTGTCGAGGCCATGATGGCGATTGCGGGGGCGGTGAGCTGGACTGGTTTGTGGTCGCCGTTTGTGAGGCTGGAAAGTGCTTCCCACATGACTTGGATGAAGGCTGTGATCATGATGACAGAGAAGACGAGGACTCCGACCGGTTCGAGACGTCGGCGGCCAATTGGGTAGGCGTATTGATCAGTTCGGGAGATAAGGCGGGTGGTGATGCCGACGATGGCAGTGGAGAGGAAGTCGAGTGCTGCGTCGACCAGGGAGGCCAGGACGGAGACCGATGAGGAGAGGATCACGACGATGATCTTCATGATCAGCAGAGCAGTGTTGGCTATCAAGTTGACGATGATTGCCACTGTGACGATTCGCGACTGTGATGATGCCTCTTCTTCCAATTCGAGATCGGGCGGCATTTCTTGCGCTTCGATGTCACCATTCGAAGAGGCAAGGAGAGGTTCCGATTCATTCGAGTCGTGATTCGTATTGGCCTTCTTCACATTGTACAAATCCTTCGTTCTGATGACCTTTTGCGGTGGAGGGTATCCTTCCGTGTAGAAGTCGCCATCGGCAAAAATACTGTCCTGCGACCCAGCGCGTTCATGGTAGATATGTGGAGGGGATGTGCTCTCCTCGTCTGCGCCCTCGTCGATCGTCTCAGGCAGGTCCTTCTGCCAAGACTTCTTCCTCATTGCGCGAACGTGTGTCGCTTGATATTCCTGGATCAGGTCATGAGGCAGACTACTGTCCAACAATCGATCGATGTACATGTAGTGCTGGATGAGGTAGTTGTTCCGCTCATAGTACTTTCGAATGGCCTTGCTCTTGATAGTTTTGAGCTGGTCCTCCGATTTCCAGTACTGTTCCCATCGATATCGCGGATTTGTGGAGCCGATCAGACGCTGGCTGCGTACTTGTGGTGTATTGAGGATGCTGGCAGCATAGCTCATCCGCCGACTGTCATTGTCTCCTCCTCCCCATCCTGCTGCCGAAGAGTGCGCAATCTCCAGCATATCATCGCTCGTCTCGCTGTCTCGTCTCTTCCGGAGGAGCGGCATCTCTGCTGCCGACACTGAGTTGGTCCGCTTCGTCCATGGACTCTTGGGTCGTTGGAGGCCGGCTACGCTAGCGGATGATCGTGATTGTATGAGTGAAGGCAGATGGGAGCCGCGGGTGGAGTATGGCGAGGCGATGCCATCGGAGGTGGTGTGCAGGGCATCGGCATGGTTGAGGGGTAGAAAGTCTTTCAGCGTGCTGATGCGGTAGACATTGCCTGCTGGCCGAACAACCTCCGCGTTCTGAGACCGCGTTCGTTGCAGGTTGTTGGCGTTGCTGTTTTCATTGTCGCTCGGGAGCGACACGTGAGCACACATTGTGGGATGGCCTCGGGAGGGAGGAAGCGAATGAATGAATGAGTTATCAAAGGAACGACATAGCCAGAAATGTGTTGTTGCTTTTCTGGTGAGACAATGCTCCAGCTCTCCCACGCGCTGCAGCTTTCAACCACCTGCAGGGTTTGCCCACCTCGTGCATCTCGGCCTCATTTGCCGACCTCGCCTAATTCCATTGCCGAGGCCGCACCGCACCACTTCACCTCATCTTTCACTGCTACTTCAACACACTCTATGCGAACGTACAAGCAGGATCAGCACTTTCAGTCGTTGAAGAAAGCTTCATGATATAGCATACGCTTGCTATGCTGATCATGCATGAGCTCCGACCCACGTTAGGCATGGCCGCCACGAGGTCGACGCAATCTTGCATAATCCAAGACATGACCACGAGTTACACGACAGCTCATTGCGGACACTTACTTAGCTCTTGACCTGCAGCAGGAAAACCGACATGCAACGCTTGATTTTTGTGCATCTGCTATACACTGGGACCACACAATCATGTCGACCTCATGTCTCACCAATTGAGCTCTTGGCATCACCATAATGGTCCCATCCTTCTCAGTCGGACCGCCAGCCCTCGCGTTCTGGGAGTCAGGCCTGTCACCCACCAATTCAGTAGCATCTCAATGTCTCTGCTTACGTGACGCTTCCCTGCTGCTCTATGATGCATCATGTTGGCGAATTCTGGTGAGCTGTGGTCTGATCGATCTTGAATCGGAGCTGGAGACTTGCGGGTGCGGAGAATTGAATCTCCTCCGGACCTCTGAGTTCTTGAGCTACCTCGAAGCAATTGTAATGATATCGACCGAATAGAGGACCAGGCCTGCTCTGACCACGCGACGCCTTCACGTGTCAGATACTGGAACACTCCGGGAGGCCGTGATGAGATTGATGTGCATGGTACCAGCCTCTTGAACTTCGTGCACTGTTCACCAATGCTTCTATTCGAGGTTTTGCGTTCCGCCAGGCCGCGATGAACCGTTGATTTCTGTGGTCTGTCTGTCACCAGGCCTCAAGGAAGTCCTGATGATTTTGGTCTTGCCTGTCCGCTTTTGAACCGCGCGGTCGATAAATTAGACCGAGTCACCAAATAGAGTCTTGCTGGCGCAGACGAATGCACTCATCTGACGTCCGTATGTGGTCGGGCAATGGGAATGCGAGGAGCGATGCCATCGTTCAAGTCTGTCGAGCCACTTTTCGATCTCGGCACAAGTAAGACGGGCCTGCGACCAGAGTTGTGGATGTGGGTGATGCGCACACGCCAACTGGTGGCCCAAGCCAGCGATTTGTCCAGCAGGTGACCAGCTTCTAGCCACTTGGCATGTTGCTTTCGTTTGCAATCCGTCGTCGTCCAGGACGCCCGAAGCGACAGCGTGACTGGAATGTGCTTGATCAAACATCCTGGGGAATCAAGCAAGGGTACGGGTTGCTCCAGAAGAATGTTGGGTATAGAAATTCGATGATCGTTGTATACGTGGAAATATATGCTGATGCGAAGAGAATCCGCACACACGGATGCCAGCTTTGTTTCGTATGTGCCGGACATTGCTGGCAGGCGCGATATAGAGGATTTTGAAACTGCAGAGATCAGTCCATTGTGATTGCAAGAACCATATGGCTATGGAATAACTTACTGGTTTTCTATAAAAAGATTGAGACCCGGAAAAACTGAGGGCGGAAGGAAGACGCTTCCTGTGGGGAGTTGAAAGGTTGACAGATGATGGCCGGAGACTGAAGGACCAGAAAAAAACAAAAGATCCAGACCAAAAAATACGTAGGCCTCAAAAGCTGCAACGGTGGTCTATTGCCATCGACGGCGTGTGCATGTCGAGGAAATTGTCGATATCCATGATCACCGGAGCGGAGTCATTCTGAGACACTGGGATCTCATCGATGCCATCGACGTGGTCGTCATCGAAGCAAGACCTGAACCCAATCAGCTGTGATACCACTTGAATGAGATGGAAGCAAAGTGAGAAAAGAGGAATGACTGTCGGGAGGATTGCATTAAACGACAAGACTTACTCATCTGGACAGATACAAATATCGACGATTCGGCAAACACTATTTGGATCAGTCAGCAACATGCGAGTGCACAAGATTGCCAATGCCAGCTAGCTTTGAAGAGGTGCTTACCGGACATGCCGTCCTCGTGGCGGCGGGCAAACCCATTCAATCGGCCCAGGAACTCGTCTTGCTCCAATCATTTTGTCGCGAGCTTCCCGCATAAGATGAATCTGTGGCAGAATTCCGTTCACAGGGTCGAAGGAAGCTTGTGCGCGCTCGGACGGATCAATTGCGAGCATTTTCTGGATCAGTTCCAGTAGGCCGGGCGTGTCGTACTCGCGAGAAATTCGCAGGTCACCGGGGCTTGTGCCGATTTTGGCCGGCTTCTTCTCCCTAGAAGCGAACATATACATCATCAGCCCGAAGGCATAGATGTCCGAAGCCGTCGTTCGAGCATCGCTCATCGCGTGGAATGCCCACGCGTTCTCCTTGATCGGCTGGAGGTCACCAAGGTATGCCATGTCCTCAGGAGCCAAGAAACATAGTGTACCAGCAAGGTTGTTCGGGCGTGATTGCCCAGCAAATTTTGCGGTGCCGAAATCAGCAAGCTTGATCTCCGGCAACGGGTACAAGCCCCAGCTTAGGAGGAACTGTTCTTCTTTCACATCGGCATGCACAATGGGCAGATGCTCCGGGTCTTGCGTGTACTGGCCCTTGCCAACGTATCTCAGGCCACTATGGAGGTATGCAAGCGCTTCCATTCCTTGCACCAAGACGTGGAGCAGAAAAACTTCTGGCATTGGGCTCCTGACGCGCGAAAGCCAGTGCGTGTACTGTTGCGCCAGTGAACCCGCATTGCAATACTCCATGTATATCCTATGGCGTCCTGGGGCAGCGAGATCTGGAAGACAGTCAAAAGCTGCAACAATGCGAGGATGCGGCAAGATCATTTGCAACAGCATCTTTGCTTCGTGCGGCAACTCATCGTGCTTGGTTTGCTCTTTGGACAACTTGGTCGCCTTCGTGTGCTTGAACGCAAAGACTTCGGGCTTATCAACATTGCTGAGCAAGTATACCTCTGCCTCCGTCCCTTGGCCGATCTGTTCTTCGCGGAAGGTATTGTGCTTGAAGTAGTTCCTTTCATACGTCTTCTTCAAGTTGTATACCGCCGAGTTGGGTGATGGGCCAATGATTGGATGTCCGGGACCGATGACACCGGCGACAGCACTGGAGATTGCGGTTGCGACTCGAGACATGATGCTTGGTCGCGCCGATTTTTGCTGTATGACTTTCAAGGAAGGGACTGCTGTTGACTTGTTCGGAATCTCTGTGCTCGTCTGCTTCTTGGAGGTCTTGTTCAGTGATGCGGCGTGATCATCCAAGAAAGGCGGAAAGACAACAAGTTCCGATGCTTGCGCTGGTGAATGCGAAGTCTTCGGCCTGCTGGGTGAAATGGTGTTTGACCCAGTCACCACGAAGGACTTGACAGTCAGCTGCTTGCTTGTGAAAGTCGACATCTCTGGTCAACAGAGACGGATCGTGGGCAAGAAGTGGGTGCTGCCTAGTCTTCGCTTGTGACCGGTTCGATGTGAGGAGGGTCTTGTTTGAGAAGTGGAAGACATCTCGACAGATCGCGACGATATGTATTGCTCGAACATGGAGAGTAGAGGACGAGCCATGGACAATGTGTTTGTGCGGCAGAGATAAAGAAAAAAGAAGGTGGACACAATGCCTTTGTGCGTATAGCGTAGATGAAAGGAAACTGGCATGTGCCAAGAAAATGTCAGGAGGCAGTGTGATGAGCATGAGATGAAAAGAGAAGGGGAGATGGAAAGAATAGGAACCGAGCTGCTTTTGAAGGTGTTTGCAACTGCAGCACAGGCGGGGAGGTTGGTCAAGACAGGAGGTGTAATTCTCTTTGACATACGGGATATTGTGGAAATGGAATCCCCACTTTCTGCAGGAAGCCGCTGCTCGCACCCACCTTTATAAGCCAAATTTCGTCGGAGGCGCGATTCCCGCAAACAAGGTCATCGGAGATCCAACAGCATTGATGGAGGGCGAACTGATGAACGTGGTAACACGGAATAGGATGAGTTCCACTTCAGAATTTGCCTGGAAATCTTTCTTCATTCAGTGTGAATACCAGACTCTACACAAACTGCCATCGATGAAGCGACATGCAAGATTCCGCAGAAGACGTCAGCACAGCTCATTCCGTTTCCAGCCAACTTCTTCCTCAATTAAGTTGGCATCATCTCAAACCTCCACCTCCCTACGACGACCCCTCCCTTTGCGCCTCCCAAAGCCTGCGAAACCCCTCAGCAGATCCCCCATCATCTCGTTCCAACAACTCCCGCGGCCGTCCCATTTCCACAACCCTCCCATTAGCCAAAACAACCACCAGATCAAAATCCACCACCTCATCAAGCCGATGCGCCACAACAACAACCGTCTTGTCAGCAAACTCCTCGCGAATCACAGCATTGACAACAGCGGCCGTTTGCTCATCGAGTCCACTCGTAGGTTCATCCAAAAGAATGATGTTGCTGCTGCAAGATTTGATCAATGCGCGTCCGAGGCAGAAGAGTCGACGTTGTCCAAAGGAGAGCTGGTGCTCTTGTAATTTGGCGTCGAGCCCAGCAGTACCATTACCATTTCCACCAACATCATGATCGTGGCCATTATGATCACCATCACCATTGCCTTCGCCATCGCTGCTGCTACGCGCAGCAGCAGCAAAATGCTCACGCCATAGGTGAACCTTTTGCAAAATCTGAATACACCGCTCATCAGTCGCTTGGCGCATCGGATCAAGATTTTCGCGCACGGAACCTTGGAAGAAAAAAGGTTCTTGGGATAGGACGTTGAGTTTTCTTCTGACCTCTTCGCGAGGGAGGGACGAGATGTCGATGTCATCGATTGTGAGAGTTCCCGATGAAATTTCTGTGATACGGAGGAGAGTTGCGAGGAGAGAAGATTTGCCGCTGCCAGTGCGGCCACAAATGGCCACTTTTTGGCCCGAGGGGATGTGTAATGTGAGATTCTGGAGGACAGGCGGGCTGTCTGGACCATAAGATGCTGTGAGATTTGTGCAGTTGATGGAGCCGTTGGTGGGCCAGTTTTGGGGTGGAGTGCATTTCTCGCTGGCGCAATGCTCGCTTCCGACATTGCGCTCATACGCTTGAATTCTGTTGATGGCGCCGAGAGCTTGCTCGACTTGGGTCCATTCGGTTACCAGACTCTGCAATGTTGAAGAGAAGATGACGATGTTGAATAGCGCGACGCCAAGGAATGCTGTTGATGCATTGCGTATCGTCATCGCGATCCCTACTAGCATGACTGCGAGGCCGGCGTTGAATAGATCCAGTACCAAGGTGAGCCATTGCTGAACACAAAAAAGGAGGTAGTACGGACGTTGAGAGAGATCGATGGCCTTGCGATTCCGCTCACTGTACTCAGCTGTCCAACCGTATGCGCGAATTGATTCAAGGCCGTTGATCGTTTCGAGGAAATGCGAGAACAGAGGTGCTTTGGCTTCAATGTCCAGTAGTCGCAACTGCCTGGATGTCCGGAGATAGAAGAGCGCAATTAAAATGAGAACCACGAAGCAGACCGGAATAGCAGCGGCGATGTATCCGGAGCCCATGAACACAAAGACCGCGGATGCGATTGTAGATAGGAATTGAAACACAAATTGGTTGATAGCCTGTGGGAGGTCGTTGTCGATCAATTCCAAGTCCTGACTGAATCGATTCAAAGTGGTTCCAGCATCGGTCGAGGTGTGAAAGGTCACTGGAGCGCTTGTATTTGTCAGGCATTGTTCAACATGTGCGTGGGACGAACAACATACTTCATGGTTGTCGTCAATAGTACCTCGTGGAACTTCCTCGATGTCGTTGGGAGCACGATCAGGTTGAATGTTCTGTGCAACACAATGAGCGGTGTCTGAAAACGTACGCTAACGCGTCAGTACTTACGAATCCGCCACTGCACATCCCATGAGGGCCAACACCCCCAAAGTGGCGAATATGCCAAGCCAATATCCGATGTTTTGATTCGGGCTGGTGGCATTTGCGTTGGTCCACCATTGGAGCCAGATTGCTAATGAACAATCAGCTCGGACGTCTTTCTTCCCTGAGTGCAGGACGACTTACATGGAAAAGTAATGCCGAAGACAAGGACAGCACACGCGGAAAGATAGACAATAGTCATTGGCCATCCCGCAATCCGCACATAGTAATACCAGACCCGCAAATCGCCCTTTTGACGATGTTTCCCGGGCTCCGGGTCGAGGAGTAAGTCCAAGTCCCGCTCGGCATTACTGAATTCATCCTCCAATTGAGGATCCGACGACAGCTCTACATGCGGGTTCGTCGGCGCTGATTTCTCTCCATAGACAGTGTCATCCTCAGCTGTACAGCCACCTTTGACCATGCATCCGCTCATGTCCAAGTGAATTATGTGATCTGCGAGGCACATATGATGAGCGGACGAGGTGGCAAAGACCACCGTGGTCTCGAACTGGGTCAAAATACCCTTTTGGCCGAAGACCTCGCGCAAGATGTGCTGCTCGGTGGCAGGATCCAGACCTGTAAGCACACCGTCCAGCAGCATGCACCGATTCCGAGAATAAATGGCACGCGCGAGCGAGACACGGGCTTGTTGACCACCACTGACTTGGGTACCTCTGGCGCCGATTGGAGTCTGATCACCCATGTGCAGCTCTTGGAAGTCGGCAACTAAAGCACATGCCGAGATGACTTTGAGGTACCACTCTCCATCCCAGTCAGATTTTCCAACGATGTTGTTCTGAATTGTGCCCCAGCTGCACCACCCTTTCTGAGAGCAATATGCAGCCTGTGAAAACGCCGCTTCGATCTCGCCCGACACCACAGGCAGTTCGCCCAGCAGAAGCTTGAGCAAAGTGGATTTTCCACTTCCCACCGGGCCGTATATAATCGTCATTCGGTTCTGCGGAATTGAGAACGTGAGCTCGTGAAGCACATCGCGGTCATCATTTTCATATCGGACTGATGCATTTTCCACCCTGTAGGCGTCCACGTGCATGCCGAGATCTGCTTTGTGTTCATCTGATCGCGTTGAAGGGCAAGTGGAATTTGGGGACAACACGGTCCGTGTATCCATGCGTTCTGGCGACATGAGGTACTCTTGAATTCGTCGGAACGAGTTGACAATCGTTTGGATGTCTTCCATTCCGTCCACGGCGTACTGCACAGGCTGTTGAAGTAGTTCGAAAATACTCAAAGCGCCAAAGGCGACGCCCTCTGTCAGCGTGCGTTCCGGAGTGTCTGATTGTGCAATGAGTATATATGCTAGGAAGCCCCATACTGGAGCTATGGCCAAGTACATAAAAGCTGTGGATGACGGCAGCGGTCAGTACACAATCTTTCCGACAAGTTCAGTCACTCACTGGACATGAAAACGAAGATGTTGAGGATGCGGTGGCGTCGCGAAGCCCGAATTTCTGCAACTCTGAGCCACGCCAACTGTTGTGAAGCGAATTCGACCATTCCTATCATCTTGATGAATTTGATGGAAGAAAGGGTCTTGGCTGTTGCAGCCAACCGAGCCTCTATTGCTTCAAGCCATGGTACCTGTGCGTTACCGGAGGCTCTTGCGATGGGGATACCCGCGAACACACAAGCTGCGCGTACATTAGTGAAGCATCGGACATGTGACACGTGGAGTGTACATTACCACTCATCCACGCCACCGCAGGCACCATGGCGAGTCCCAGGAAATCATACAGGAGCCAGAGACCCAGGCCGGCTTCGATGAAGCTGGCGTACAGTTCGTGAAGGACATGCATGCTGCTCGTGATTCGATCGATATCTGCACTCATCAGAGTCACGGCCTCGGCATTGTCAAGATGGGCCGTGGGCATGCGAAGGCTTTTGTCGAAGATCAGAGCCACGAGGCTACCACGATAGAGGGTGATCAATCTGTAGGTCTTCTGCTGATAGACGGCGTTGGTCACAGCTATGCCGACAAGAACAATTGCATATGCGCCGATGAGTCCATATGCAGTAGTGCGATTGTCTTGGCGATCAGTCGTCGAGGTGAAGTCCAGGACTCGCTGGATGAGGTAGGGCTGGACAAAGGTGAAGCCCGCAGATGCGAGACGGGGGAGCACGCCGGCCAGAGCGGGCCACTTGTAGTGTGTGATGAACAGCCACAAGAGACGATGCTCGGACTTGGTGACTGTCTCGGCAGTCAGCGTCAATGCTGCCAAGGTCACTGGCGATCACTGACCTCGTGCCCATTTCTGCTTCAATTCGGCTGGACGAGAAGGCGCGAGAAGGTCATCGTCGAGCGGAGGAAGCGTGTTGGTGGTCAACATGGTGTGGTAGCCCTTGGCGAAGACGGCATTGAGCCATAGAAAGGTCGCCCGATTGATCACGCCACTTGCTGCCTCGGGCGATGGAGGTCGGACTCCACGCCACAGCATCGAGCGCTTTTCGACATTCTCAAGGACGAATGTACATGCCTTCGCCAGCAAGCCCGCCGCATTCACCCAGGCGATGGTCCTTCCTTGCGTGGTGAAGAACAGGGTGCGGGTGCGTGCGAGGTCGAGAATGAGGGCGAGGCCAAAGTACAGCACGAGGGCAGTGGAAGGACGGACGGCGCGACGATGCTCGAGAGTGGAAGTCAGTGCCAGCAGGACGGTGCCGGCCAGCAGGAGCGATAGGCATGCCACCGTCAGTCGTGTTTTGGGGACGGCATCGGGCGACGCCAAGACGAGGAGTGTGATCTGGACGGCGGCGTGGGCCAGATAGCCGATCTGGAGGGAGCGTCCGGGTCAGCTTGATGTGTGCGTCGAGCACTGCCCATTGTACGCACCAGCTTGCATGGCAGCAACCACGAGCCGCGGATCAGGACGCGTTCATGTCGGAGACGGAGCACCCTCCACACCGCCCACGCAGCTGTCCCGAAGGAAGGTCAGTTCCGCTGGACAAGGGGGAGCGTCACTGGCGATACGTACCGGCAATGGCCAGCGGAGCGAGAGTCAAGATGGCCTCTTCGAAGAGGAGGGTGAAGTCGAAGCCGCCCAGACAGTCGCGCGACACGACCGGTCCCCAAGTGTCTTCGGCGGCGGGAGAGCAAGACATGGCGGCATCGCACGCAGAATACAGCGGACGGGCATTCCAGCCCAAACGATGCAGCAGCAGCACGAGTCTTTTCGATGCCGGCGGTGCACGGGGCGCCAGGCCCATACCAGCCAATGCAGTGATCGGCATGCTTTTCAACGTCGGAGCCAATGCAATACTGCTGCAGCTGCGTGAAAAGCGTGCATTTTCCACGCCCGACATGCTCGCCATTCTGCTCTCTCCTCCTCCTCCACGCCGTCATGGACTTCTTCCTGTCTCCGCAGTGCGGCGCGCGTGTCAGCAGACTGCTAGCCGATCATCACGTCGTCGGTCTGGCCGTGTCGCTGGTCCAAGGCCGACGACTCGAGAGCAGGGCATATGGCAAGGCGGCACTGCATCCGCCACGAGACTTCACCGCTGACACCGCTGTGCCCGTCGGCTCGGCGGCCAAGTGTCTGACTGCCGGCGCCGTCGCGCTCCTGGTGGCCGACGACGACGCTCACCCGGATGTGCAGTGGGAGGCGGAGATGCGGCACCTGCTGCCCGCTGACTTCGCACTGCCGGGCGCCAGCGACGTCACTGTGTCCGATCTGCTATGCCATCGCACCGGCCTGCCACGGTGAGGGCGCGTCACGACATACACCGCACATGAACGAAACGGACTGATCACCGCGTAAGTTAGGCACGAGCTGGCGTTGCTCGGGAGCGGAGCGGCGCGACCGGACGATGCACGGTCAATCACACGCAAGCTTCGACACTTGGCTCTCGCCGCACCGCCGCGCCACTCCTTCCTCTACTGCAACCTCACCTACACCGTGGCCAGCTATCTCGTCGAGGCCAAGAGCGGCGAACCCTTTGCCGCCTATCTCGAGCGCCGTCTGTTTGAGCCGCTGCACATGCACTCGACATGTCTGGGCCACGCGCGGGCGAAGGCGAAGGCCTTGCGCATCGCCGAAGGCTACTCCTGGGATCGCGAGTCCAAGCAGCATTGCGTGATGCCGCACATTGATGGTGCTGAGCTTCAGGGAGCCGGCAACATCTTCTCCACGGCCGAAGACTATGCGAAGTGGATTCGTGCCATGGTGCAGCGCGAAGATCCAATCACTGAACACGTCTTCAATGCCCTCACCGAGAGCCGCATCTGCCAAGACGCTGACCTCGATCTTTCCTACGCATTTGGCTGGGACGTCCGCCGCTACCAAGGCCATACGCTTCTTCTGCACACTGGAGGAGAGGCAGGCAGCGCGACAGTCCACTTCTTCATCGCCGACCTCCAATTCGGAGGTGCCATCGTGAGTAATTCAGCGCATGCTGACAGCCTCCTCGGCCAGCTCATGTACCTGTTCATCGATAAGACCTTGCGTAGCACATCCTCTCCGTCCATCCCCGACATGTCGCAGCTAGCGCTGGAAGAAGAGTGGCCCGACACCGCATCCGAGTGTGGGTCGGTGGCATCGAGCGAGGATCACGTGTATTCTATAGATGACGCTATGAGAGAGGAAGAACAGATCATGCAAGATCTCTGTCCAGGCATTAAGACTTTTCAGCCCTTGCTGCTGCCGCTCGAAATATATACCGGACGATACTGGAACCCCGGCTACCAACAAATCATTCTACAGGCTCGAGCTGATCAATTGTTTGCAGATTGTTCGGAGCGGTCCTGCGGCTTCACCTTAACGTACAAGCACATCTGCGACAATACCAAGTTCATCGCTTACATGAGAATGGCCGAAGGAGGCAATGACATCCCGCTCTCCGCTGTGTTCGAGATTGAGAATAACAGGGCGTTGAAAGTGGGCATCAGACTGGAGGATATGCTGCCCCAACACATCTGGGTCTCGCGACTTGAAGACTCATCGATCGATGGCATCTGATATGCTCTATAAGCACTAGCTCTCTCCCCGCAATTGTGTCCCAGGTGTTCGCTGCCCACCACCATTGAAATAATTTGCTTGCGCTAACCACTGTCTTTCCGCTCCCTGCGAATTCGCCAGCTAGGAGGTGCTTTGGGCTAGGAAAGCAACGCACGCGGTCACCCGATAGAAAAGGTTCTGCTAATGAAACGGTTCTGCGAGCAAACGTCTCTGCCAGAAATGCTTGCTGACGTGTCTTGTCACGATCTACAAACGCTTGCCTTAGCGCGAAACCATATTCTCTATTGAGACGTTGCACAGCACTGTATACGACAGTCAAAGACGATCTCGATCCGGACATGGTTGAGACAAGCAATGTTCACGCTCGTTGCCGAAGCGGAGGGCATACTTTTAGGTCCTTCACAAATCCTGTGCCACCCAGCAGATCCATAGCGTGCTCGCCTTTTGGCCAGAAACTATTTCGAAATGGGCGGACTTTCAGTTACAGACGGCTTCAGACACCACGATCGGACTCCAGAGGAGAATGCTTGCATCGACCTCGCGAAGAGGTCTTCTCGTCATGTCCCGGTGCCCCCGGCGGACGATGAGTGTAGCACGGGCGCTGCTCATTCCCCGTTCTCTCTGCTACCATCCTCTGGCAATACCTCCGATACTATCGCCCATGTCGCAAATCTCTGCGGTGTTAGTCCATCCAGCGTGGTCGATATCCTACCATGTACTCCGCTCCAAGAGGGCCTTATGGCGCTCGGAGTGAAGAATCCAGGCAATTACGTGGTTCAATTCTCGTATCAGATCCGGCCAGACGTCGACCTCGATCACTTAACGTGGGCCTGGAAAGAGGTTGCTATGTCAAATCCGATCTTACGAACAAGAATACTCAGCCTGGCGACCGCAACTGAGTCTGGACTCTGGCAGGCAATTCTAGATGAGCCGTTGGAATGCAATATCGTGGATACGCTCGACGATTGTGCCAGTCGCGACCTCCACATGGGTCTTTCAGATCCACTTTCAAGAATAACTATCACTCGAAAGCAGAATGCCTCAGGACATCGTCATGTTCATTGGCAAATCCATCACGCCATTTTCGATGGCTGGAGTCTGGATCTCCTCCTCGACGATGTCGAGCGCGCATACAATCAACAACCGCGTACGCCACTTCGGCCAATGCAATATTTCATCAATCATTTGCACTCCCAGGACCAAGGGGCTCAAAAGCTGTTTTGGAGAGAATACTTCAACAACACTCGGGGCGTACATTTCCCCTCGTCTCAACTAGGACTCCAAGCATGTCCCGACAGCCAATTGGAAAGTACGTTGACAGCGATCTCGTGGGAGAAGTGCGACCACACGAAAGCCACCATCATCGCAGCGGCCTGGGCCTTGGCAGTGGCGAATGAATCGGGCGGGCATGAAGCTCTTTTCGGGCTCACTGTGAATGGTCGTCAAGGACAACTCGAAGAACTTGGTCTTGTTGCCGGACCGACTATTGCCACTGTGCCGAAAAGAGTAGTGATGAATCCTAGCTGGTGCTACAATGATCTACTTAGCTTCGTCCAGCGTGAATCAGTTGCCATGCTTCCATTCGAGCAGACTGGACTTCAAAATATCCGCGCCGTGAGCGATGAAGCTGCGATCGGCTGCAATTTTCAATCACTTCTCGTGGTGCAACCTCAGCTGTCCAATGCTGATTCCCCTGCTTCAAGTCGCCTGCTGCAAGAGTTGGATACAGATACCGATTCACGGTCGCCATCCACATCCGACACATACCCAGTCGTTGTTCAATGTTGGCCCGATAAGGATTCTTTGCGTGTACGAATCGCATTCGACTCCAAACTGGTCCCCGAGAAGCAGATTGAATTCGTGGCTGCAAGCTTCAGGCACGCGGTCATGGAGTTGTCTGATCACAATCGCGCTGCATCGCAAATTCAAGATGCTCAAATGGGGGCCTGGAGCCTTGATCAGATTTGGGAGTGGAATGATGCTTTGCCCGAAACAACACCGTTGTGCGTGCACGATGTGATTGCGTCGCGAGCTCGGGAACGTCCTCTAGCATGTGCAATCAACGCTTGGGATGGCGATTTCACTTATGAAGAGCTGGAGGATGCGACGACAAAACTCGCTCTTCACCTCCGACCCAAATTGGTCGCCGGCGAGACCATAGTGCCAATTCTGTTTGAGCGGTCGAAATGGCAGACAGTTGCTGCACTAGGCGTTATCAAAGCAGGCGCGGCGTGCCTTTGTCTGGATTCGAGACAACCGGTAGCCCGCTTACGCACTATCTTGGCCCAGGTTGGCACTGAAATACTTCTCTGTTCGAGCAGCAATGTCTCTCTCGCGAGCAAAGTTGGTGCTGAACGCCTCGTCGTGGTGGGATCAGACTCCATGTGGCTCAGAGAGGAACCCAGCGGCACGTTGCCTCTGGTCAAATCCTCAGACACGCTCTATGTGAATTTCACATCTGGAAGTACAGGCGTGCCCAAGGGAGCGATGAACACACATCAGAGTTTCTGTTCCGCTATAACTCATCAACAAAAGTTGCTTCAATTCTCCGAGGAATCTCGCGTTCTCGATTTTGCGGCTTGTTCCTTTGACGCATGGTGGGCCAATTGTCTGCATAGCCTCACATCAGGCGGCTGCCTCTGCATACCTTCGCAAGAGGAACGTGACAACGATCTTGCTGGCTGCTTGGAACGATACAACATCAACTCGGTGGATCTAACTCCTTCCGTTGCGCGGATCGTCGGCCGATCTGCGCTCTCTCGTCTTTCCACTCTCATTCTCGGCGGAGAGCCTGTCATCCCAGAGGACGCGCATCTAGCAGGCCCACAAACCCGAATATTCAATGTTTACGGTCCGGCAGAGTGCACTATTACCGCAACGATAGCTGAACTCCGCCCTGGTGACATCAGTATCGGACATGGACGAGGCGTGTGCACTTGGGTCGTTGACCCAGATTCGCAGACTTTGAGTCGAATTGGAGCTGTGGGTGAGCTCTGGCTAGAAGGACCATTGGTCGGCCAAGGGTATCTGCACGATCCGGTTCGCACGAAAGAATGCTTCGTGGAAGATCCTGCTTGGCTGGCAAAGGGTATATCTTCTACTATTGCACGTTCAAGCAGAAATGGTCGCCAAGGACGCGTGTATCGCACTGGAGATCTCGTGCGGTACAGATCGGATGGGTCACTAGAGTACATCGGCCGAAAGGACAGGCAAGCCAAGATTCGTGGGCAGAGGCTGGAACTCAGTGAAGTTGAACACCACGTCAAAGAGGCGCTGTCATTGTCAGTTTCGGCGATTGTGACTGCGGAAATTATTCAGCCGTCGAATGGTGGAAGTGCAGTGCTGGTTGCTTTTGTCACGCTGAAGCACGATACAGAGAGCGCGAAAGAACATTCTTTGCACGACAGCGTGGTTCAGAACGCTGTATGTGGGCTTCCCGCAAAACTCCTGGAAAAGGTTCCATCGTATTTGGTACCCTCTGCATTCTTTCCTTTGATGACCATTCCCAGCATGGCGTCAGACAAGATCGATCGAAATGCGCTTCAAGAGCTAGGAAAGACTCTCTGGTCCCAACATCGAGAAAATGAAAATAGGATCGATACAGAACCTACCACACTGCCTCAGAGTACAACCCAGTCAATTCTCCAAGAAATCTGGATGTACGTACTTAACCTATCGCAGACCGACGTGACAGTGGACAAAGCCTTCACAAGGCTCGGCGGAGACTCCATCTCCGCCATGCAAATCGTCGCCCAGGGAAAGCTGCGCAACCTCCTCTTCACCGTCACGGACATTTTGGAAACTGCAACGATTCGAAGACTGGCCAGTCGCTGTCGGATCGCAACCACGCATGACGCGGGCAAAGCCACCTCGAGCGAGGAGGAGGAGAAACAGCTCGAACGGGAAGACAAATTCTTCGGACTCTCACCCATTCAGCAAATGTTCTTCGATCTATATCCCGATGGCCTCGATCATTGGAATCAAAGTTTCCTTCTCGAGCTCAACAAACCCGTAATCAAGGAGGTGCTCACCGCTGCTTTGGAAGCTGTTGTGGCGAGACATGAAATGCTTCGCTGTTATTTCGACAAGGACCCGAATATCCACCGCTGGATGCAACGCATCATGCCGATGTCTGAATGCCAAGATCCTATCCTGGTCGAGCATGTGGTTGAATCATGCGAAACAGTGCAGGATATCTGTCAATCAAGGCAAAAATCCTTCGATTTGCGCCGCGGTGGATTGTTCGTTGGCGATTTATTTCGTGTCGAATCAAGCAACACCCAGCTATTACTTCTCTCGGCCCACCACGCGATTATAGACTTGGTTTCGTGGCGCATTCTCTGGGCTGATATAGAAGACTTTGTTGAACATGGCAGCTTAAGATCTCACGCTACAGCTTCGTTTCAGCACTGGCTTCAACGGCAGAATACTGTGGGGGCGACTCTTTCGCCACTTTCAGTATTGCCATACGCGGTCCCGAAGCCACAAATGGATTTTTGGGGTCTGACTGCAAATGAGAATACCTTCGAGGGCTGCGAGGCTTATAGTCTTGTCTTTGATGCAGAGCTCACGGCTTCTTTGTTTGGAGAGGCGAATGAGGCTTTGCGAACTGAGCCGATTGATATCATTATTACTGCTTTGACACGCTCCTTTTGGCAGACTTTTCCCGAGAGGGAGCCGATTGTTGTTTGGCTCGAAGGGCATGGACGAGAGTCATCTGATGACTTGCCACTGGACATCACGAACACTGTTGGATGGTTCACTACTCTTTGCCCCTGTCCTCTTTCCATGTCATCTGGAAGCACATTGCTCGAGCTGGTCCGCTTGGCAAAGGATAATCGACGACGGGTACCGGGCAAGGGACAGCCGTATTTTTCTTGTCGTTATCAAAGCAAGTCTGGACAGGAAGCCTTTGGAACTCATGACTTCCCTGAACTGGTCCTAAACTTTTCAGGGCAGTTTCAACAGTTGGAAGCCGAGACGGGTTTGTTCAAGCGTCCGGAAAGTTTAGGCACTGCAGATCTGGACTTGTGCGAAATGTCACCCACAGCGCAGCGAAGCAGTGCAATCGAGATCAGCGCCGAAAGGTGTGAAGATGAATTTCTGGTCACTTTTCACATCCACAAGAACATGCGCCACCAAGAAAGACTCCAGTCTTGGACGAAGTCTTTCGCTCAGGCGCTCAAAACTCTCACGCAGGAACTACAGAAGACGCCTCCATCTTTTACGTTGACAGATTTGCCTTTGCTGTCTTTGTCATATGAGGGTCTTGACATGATACTTCGGCAACAGCTCCCACGAGCCGGAATTTCTGTGGACCAAGTGGTTGATGTGTATCCTTGCCTGCCTGCTCAAGAGGGTATGCGCGTCAGTATCCAGAGCGGGTCCGCATCGTATACCACTTCGAACATCTGGAGTTGTGTACGAAGTCCTGGCGCTACTTCTCCATTGTCAAGCGCGAAACTTGAACAGTCATGGAGAACGGTGGTCAAGCGACATAGTATCCTGCAGACTGTTTTCATGCCGCACCCGGACAACGGTGGCTTCATCCAAATCTTACTCCGGAACCCAGAAATCCGCGTCAAACACATCCGTGCTGCCAGCGACACTCATCAAAGCGCAACAGCAACTTTGGCAACACTCGACCAGCCACAATTCCTCCCGCATCAAGTCGAGCATGCTTTTACGATTTGCGAAGACCCTTCCAGTGGCGAACTCGCCTGTCGACTCGATGCCAACCATAGTCTCATCGACGCCGCAAGCCTGGGTCTCATCGTCGCCGAACTGGTGAAAACTTACGATGGTGCAGACTTGAGCTTCGCGACCGCTACAGCCGCCGCACCTCCTTTCCGCGACGTCGTCCGCCACGTCGTGAGCATTCCTCAAGCGCAACGTTTATCCGCGTGGGAACGGCTTCTACAAAATGTCAAACCTTGCATCTTCCCCACTCAGCGGAGCGAGGATCTTCGCGGAGAACTTCTTCGTGATGAACGCTTCGCTGTTCTCGAAATCCCACGGAGCGAAATGCACGGCGTGGCGGAATTCTGCGCTACACGAGGTCTTACGCGCTTTGTCTTCGTGCAAGTCGTCTGGGCGCTCGTGCTCGCACAATTCACGGGTCATCGTGAAGTTTGCTTTGGATATCTTTCTCACGGACGAGATATCCCTGTCGATGGAATCGAAGCGATGGTAGGCCCTTTGGTTAATTTACTCGTGAGTCGCATCGATGTGAGAGCTTCTGCTGAGGAAGTCTTTCGTCGGGTTTCAAGGGATACGATTGAGCATCGGAATATTCAACATACGTCGTTGGCGGAGATTTTGCATGTTTTGGCGATTCGTGGAAGACAACATGGGCTGTTTAATTCTACGGTTTCGGTACGTGGTGCGGAGCTGGCGCTGAGTACGGGGAGTTTCTCGCTTCAAGAGATGGGTGGGGAGGATCGACATGAGTTTGATATCGGGTTGAGTGTTGCGTTGGAGCGGGAGGCGATGGCTGTGGTTGTGGAGTATCGTGAGGCCACGATTCCGGTTCAGACGGCCCAGGCGGTGGCTCAGATGTTGAAGCTGGCGGTGCGATTTTTGCTGACAACACCTGGGGAAGATCGTGTCTGCGATGGGCTTGGAAACGCAACGAAAGGTCTCTGGCACGGTTTCTTCCGGTATGTCGTTGGCTGCGAGGAGCATCTGGCAGAGTCGATATGGCGGGAGCAGCTCGATGGTCTGCAGGCCACTCACTTCCCTCTATCGTCGGACGGCGCTGCGGAGACTACATCTGTTTGTCGAGTGGAAGTCGACGTTCCGGAGGTCAGAACGCACCATATGGAACCTGAAGTTACGCTGAGGACCGCATGGGCTCTGCTGTCTTCTCGAATGACAGGATCTGATGAAGCAGTATTTGGCATTCTACCCACGGCGAGCACAGGAATCGTCGATCCGTTGCCTATGCATCTTGCAGTTGACCTATCCAGCAGCTTGTCTACATTTATACGTCAAGTCGAATGTCGAGGTGCAACCATTCGCAAATTACAGCGAACACCCTACGATTGGCTTAGGCTGATGAGTGATGATGCGGCTTTCGCGTGTGGCTTTCACATCGTACTGGAAGTGGGAAGCGAGAAGTCTTTTCATGAGCCGCTGACTGTCGCCGTGCCCATGAGATGTACGCTGGATGCTCAGCATCAGAAACTGTACTTGTCATGCAACAGCGGGACATCCACCAAGGCGCAGGCTGAGCGCTTAGTGAATCAACTACGCCATGTCATCAGCCAAGTGCTAGACCAGGACTTACAGGATGTGAAGCTAGCTCGCTTGAATTTGACCAATTCGCGAGATATCCAGCAGATTTGGCAGTGGAATGCGAACGTTCCCGAGGCCGTGAGCACCTGCGTTCATTCGCTGGTAACGCTCAAAGTCCACAAACAGCCTTCGTGTCCTGCTGTCTGCGCCTGGGATGGTAGCCTTACATACAAGGAACTGGATGATCTTTCGACACAAGTTGCGAGACAGCTCACAAGTAGGAGAACGGCTCATGGTAGCGCTGTTTTGCTACTTTTTGAGAAATCCATGTGGATGCCGGTCGCTGCACTCGCAGTAATGAAATGTGGCGCCGCCGCAGTGGCGACAGATCCTTCCACGCAACCTGAAGAGCGACTCGCGGCCATGGCGAGACAAGCACAATGCACGATCTGCTTATCATCCGCCTCATATATCGACTTGGCGCAGCGAATCTGTGATACAGCTATGATTGTGGGACCGAATTTGCTCATCGAGTCGCCGCAATTCGCGAACCAGGAACTCCCCGTCGTGAGTCCGAGCGATTTGCTGTACATACAATTCACCTCGGGAACCACTGGAGATCCCAAGGGTGTCATGATCATGCATCAGAATATGTGCTCTGCGCTGGAATACCAGAGGAAGAGTCTGAACTATCAGCGAACCTCGAGAGTATTGGATTTTGCGTCTTACGCGTTCGATGTCTTTTGGTCGAATCTGGTGCATACTTTGACAATTGGTAAGTACAGTACATTGCTAAATTTTCCGGTAAACCCGTTCACGTCACTGTGTGCTGATAAGAACCAGGGGCATGCTTTTGTATTCCCTCAACAGATGAACGGATGAATGATCTCTCTGGGGCACTTTTGAAATACGACATTACGCTCGCCGATCTCACGCCTTCTATTGCCAGGCATCTGTCTGGTATTGAAAGACTTTCCACGCTCATTCTGGGCGGAGAGGTCGTGCTTCCTAGTGATTGGCACACGCTAACAGAGCATGTCGAGGTTCGAAATGCCTATGGACCGGCAGAGTGTACTCCAACAGCGACGGTGTTGAAGGTTACGGCAGACACCAAGAACCGTACTATCGGTCGGCCTATCGGACTATGTGCTTGGATTGTATCTCAAGAGGATTCCACGCAGCTCTGTCCTATAGGCGCCATCGGAGAGCTCTACTTGGAAGGTCCACTCGTAGGTGAAGGATATGTGGGCAACGCAAGTTTAACGAGCAAGTCCTTTATACGTGATCTGCAATGGCTCACCTCTGAAATCCCCAGCCTCCAAGCAGGTCGCCCTGGAAGTCTGTATAAAACCGGTGATCTGGCTCGATTCGACGAAGATGGAAGCATCGTGTTTCTTGGGCGTAAAGACACCATGGTCAAGATTCGCGGCCAGCGAGTAGAGCTTGAGGAGGTTGAGCATGGTGTACGGTCTGTGCTAGAGACAATGAATGTGGCGACAAAGCGCTTCGAAGGCGTAGAGGTCGTTGCCGAGGTCGTTGACGCTCAACTTGTGGCTTTTGTCTCGCTACAACAACTGAAAGGAGATCACGAAGCGACTATTCGCCACCTATCACCGATTGCAACCGAGAACCTGGCATCTCGATTGCCCACTTACATGCTTCCCTCAAGATTAATATCTTTGCAAGATATTCCACGAACAGCGACAGGCAAGATTGATCGCCCTGCACTACGCGCCTTCCATCAACTTTCACAAAGCAGGATCGAGGACGAAGCCGCCAAACAGCTGACTGCACGCCGCGAACCTTGCACCAAGGCTGAAAAGCTGGTGCAGAAAGTTTGGGCGGAGATTCTGCAGATCAGTCCAGACGCCATCGGACTTGATGATAGTTTTTTCCGGCTTGGTGGGGATTCGATTGGGGCGATGCGGTTCGTTGGGCTTGCTCGACGGCATGGAATTTCACAATTTACTGTGCGAGATGTTTTTCAGAATCCGGTGCTTGCGGATCTCGCTTCGTTGGCTGCGGTGGAGGGGTTGATGGGTTGTTCTCCTCAGATTGTGTAGAGAACGATATAGTGGTACATCATGACTTGGTTCGGACGTTGTGCGAGGCAGAGAGAAGGTTCTTCAAAGTGCACAGATTGCTGGGTGTCCTCCTCCCTATACACCAACCCTGCACGTTCTTTGGCCGACAGTGTGAGGTCAAATTTGTTAGTTGGAATCAAGCCTTTGCAGTAGCGGCTACATCGAGGATGGAGCGTTCAGTTGGGCCGACGATTGGGTTGGGGCCAGCATCCATACCGTGAACGGTGCTCAATGCTGCTGTGAAAATTCGGCATACTTGCGGTACTAGTCAATTGCTCATTCAATACGACTACCAGAACTTACACAAACGCGCCTGCCATCGATCGACCACCATACAGGAACCCGCAAAGACATCAGCATAGCTCATTCCGCTCCAGCCAACTTCTTCCTCAATTTGTTTGGTATCGTTGCCCACTGTGCAGGATGGATCGGCCCACGAGCAGCAATCATCTGATCCCTGGCTTTACGAAGCTCGTGGATCGCCGGCAGAATGCCTCTTTCCGCATCGAAATTGGCAATAGCGCGTTCTTCTGGCTTGACAGCAAGCATTTTGCGCAACAGTTCCGCCAGCCCGGTTGTTTCATACTCCTTCAGAACCTCAAGTTTAGCGACGTCGAAGCCGACTTCGTACGGCTCACGTCGTCCACTGGCGTACTGAGAGAGAAGAAGTCCCAGGGAGTAGATGTCGTGCGAGGTAGTCCGGTTCGCGATTGCCTTGACATATCTCTGGACTAGTTCCGAAACATGAGCTGCGCCGCAATTGAAGTCCTGATGGATCGTCGTCTCTTCTGGACTTCCGTACGCTATTGTGCCAATCTCGACACATGCCGAAGTATCTGACTCGAGACGCGATGTTCCAAAATCTACGAGCACGAGGTTGGGCATGTCCTCCTCAGGCTCTGGTCCACCATGATGCAAAACAAACTGCTCGCCTTTGATGTCCCCATGTATGATTGCTTGATGGCCAACATCGCGAGTATACTGCCCATCCCCTGCGTATCGCAAACCATGGTGAAGGAATGCTAATGCTTCGACAGATTGTATAATCGTGTGTAGGAGAAAAGGCTCGGACATTGGCATGTGATGTTTGACTTGCCAATATGCGTATTGGCTCGAGAGCGGGCCACCGTTATAGTATGGCATCCACAGATTCCATCTTGTGGAATCTTCGCGATCTTGAAAACTCGCGAAAAGGAAGACGATGCGAGGATGGGGTTGGAAATGGTCTTGGAGGATCTTCGCTTCATTGGGCAACGACCCAGACCGACCATCGTAATTGATGCGAGAGGTCTCACGAGTGTGCTTCCGGACAAACCGCTTATTCGTGCCTGCCAGGCGCATGATGTAGACATTGCCTCCTGCCGATTTCGGAAATTGCAAGCTGGTCTCGAAAACTTGTTCGGAGAAGTACGTCGGCGGGAATTGAGCTTGCTCCGCAGCGGCTGCGTCGAGCGTGGCCTGTTGTGTTGGCCGGATGATGGGGCTCGGATCGGACACCATGCCACGAACGGCATCGAATGCTGCTGCAAACATGCCGCTCATGATTGCGGTGCTGGGGAAGATCGGTTTGGGTGAATGATGCGGATATTGTGGTTTCTGCTCTTAATTCAGATGTGTCTGGTTCGACTCGGCAGAACTTGTCGATCAACAACAAGAGAGTACGGTCGCGGAGTGTGAAAGGTCAATCGAGCTGACGAGGTTCGATGGTGAATATGACGGTGCAAAGGGCATGGCTTCTACATTCTCAGTTGAGATTGTTAGACCATGGCTTCTGGCATTGTTCGTGAAAGGTGTCAATGGGTAAGTCATACTCCAATCCATTGTTCTGAAAGACGTGACAGACTATACTGACATTTTATAAGGAAGCAATTCATCATGTGCCTGAGCACATAAGGATCTACGCAAATTGCTCCACACTACATTCGCGGTTCATGCTTCTAACCTGCTTTCAACTCAGCCAGCCAAGTTGGCCGGACTTCCAATCCCACAGGAGCGGACGAAATGTCGCAGCTGCGCGCGAGACTGCGAAAGCTCTGCCATGGACGACAAAGGCACAACACCACTCAAAGACATGCCGCCACTACGAGGCTGCAGACCTCGAACAAAGCGCCTTTCATGCGAGCCCAACAAGGCATTGTTCAGAAATGGATATATGTCCTCTCGTCTCGCCCCACAGACAATGATTCTGTGTGCCCTCCCCTCGTCACCAAATTCAACCCATTGCATAGGGTATTCCAGCAACGATATTGTGTCGGCAAAAGAAACACGCTGGTTCGTGTACACTGAGTCTGCTTAAATAATAGCAGATTACCGACATTCGATCGATGCCTGGAGTCACTCGACAACCAAGCCGCGACACTGCTGCCATCATCTTATTCATCTACATCATCGTGATCGCTGCGCTGATCATGACTCTTGTCGATTTCTGGCAGAGCCGCAACCGTGGTATGCTTCCACGCAGTGTGTCAAGCAGAACACGATTGACACGACGCAGGCGAACACCTAAGGCTGAAAGAAAGCCTTGGTACAGCTTTGCTCGTGGCGGAGCTGAGCTGGACCTTGAGCACGCTTGTACTCAGTCCACATTGTCACAATACGGTCGCAATGGCTATGGCACCATTTCTCCTTCTTTTGGCAGCTTCGATGGAACATATGAGGCAATTTCTACCGGCCCGCAAAGCAACATGCCTTATCAACAGGTCAACGAGCCCCGTCAAGCAAACTCGCAGGCACCCGGACTTAGCTCTGCTTCAACTCTGAGCGCTTCCTCGTCCTCTTCGTTCATGCTGACATCTTTGACCCCAGTCTCGGCCACAGTCGATCTCCCGCCAATGCCAGCCGCTGCCGTCACTCAGCCAATTGGTGACTTCAGCTTCTCGCATACCTACGACCACGTTCGGACTCTTACCTACTGCTCTGAAGGACCTGTGCACCTGGTCAAACACCGCGGAACTGGGAAAGAGTTCATCATCAAGCAAGTGGAGCCTACAGTCGAGCTGCCTAACGAAGTCACCATCCTTGACAAGATTGGAAAGCATCCAAACATTATCGAAATCGCTGACGTTCTCGAAGGCTACACGAATCAACGACTATCGAACGACATTGTTACCCCCTTCGCTGACCTCGGTGACCTCTACAATCTGATCGACCACTTCGCCGGCAACAACTCCGCATGCTACATTCCGAGGGAGTTCGTTCTACTCTTCGTCTCCAGCATGATCGATGCGCTCGCTTACATCCACAACGGCGATGTCTATTACGATGCTGGAACGGATACAATCCAAAGCGTGAGCTTTCGTCAGCCATCGATCGTCCACCGTGATATCAAGCCAAACAACATTTTCTTGTCTATGTCCGCTAACAGGTTTCCTCAGATTAGGTTGGCCGACTTCGGCCTCGCCTGTACCTCTGACGAGAACTACGGCATAGCTGGTACCGATGGCTACTTCGCACCAGAAGTTCTCAGACGCGAGAAGGAGCTGAAAACTCCAGGCTTTCCCAACAGCTTTGCCTATCGTCGTAACATCTGCACCAAAGCTTCGGACATGTACTCTTTCGGATGCTCGCTTTACCAGCTCATATTCCTCCGACCCTACGACTGTGACGCTGACATTGACGATGAACTCCAGTACACGCCAATGAGGAACGACCGAGCGATCAGAAACTTGTTGCAGAACTGTCTTGCATACAATCCAAAGGAGCGACTAGACGCAAGCGATCTTCACAGACTTTCTGCCAACATCAAAGCTGAGCTGACGCACTGGGCCAAGAACGGCGGTAGGTTTCCTGAGAGCATGTGGCCAGATCCGATGGGCTACGACAAGAAGCGCGAGGTGAGAGAGGCAGAAAGAAGACAACGCAAAGCTGAGGCTCAAGCTGCCGCTCAAGCCGACGCTGATGCTATGGCTGTCAACGCCGCGATCAACGCCGAGTTTGCCTCCCAGCCTGACGCTCAGGCCATTGCTGGCGCAGAAATTTCTGCTTTCTCGGTTGATGCGTACTTGACCAAGTCCCAAGCTAACCAACAGGTCGAACGTGCGTCAAGTCTGGATACTACGGAACTGTTAGCCCGGAAGACCAGTTCTTCTCCCGTCCGCATGCCTCCGGCGGTGTCTGTCATACTCAGCCGCTTTATTGGTCAAGCCCCTTGAAGTAACTGATCTTGTGTAGCACTCAGCTTTATGAGCAACAATGTAAGTCATTTGCATGTACGCTAACGACAAGCAGAACTTCGAAAATAGCATCATAGCGTGTTCAGACTGATCATAGTATCTCTATCATAGAATGACAATGAATAACAAAGTTTGCGGCTTGCAGCGGAGCAACAAAATTCTGAAGGACACTTTTTTCTCAAACCTTGGTCGTGGCTGTGGCTGATCCGGACTTTCTAATTCACGACATTTGTGCGTCTACAATTTGATCGCACGAGACCACCTTCCTATTTCACAGTCCATGAACAACATATCGCCTCAAGTCAACGAGTCTAGTGACGACGCCTCTTTCATGACCCAGCCAAGAGACATATCCTGCACCCAACATCCAAGCAACAAGTTCCAAGTCCTCACAGACTCATTCAGGCCACTCATGGGTTGAGATAGGTTAGCGACCGATCGCTCGACGAAGATCGAGATCGTTCACCTGCTGGAACGCCTCCTCCTAGATTGCATCTCTGAAGAACGACTACGGCAAGGCCATCAACCTCATTGCAAGGACCAGCAACGACACTCGCCTGGAGCAAGCCTCCAAGCATGCCATCAAATCCTCCACCCTAAGAGAGACCAACAGCAATACCACCCACCATGGCTCCTCTACCTCTTCCACGGGGCACCTCCCCGAACTTGACCTACACTGAAGCCAAAGCTCGCCTTTTCCTCCTCCCTTGTACCATTCTTCTCTTCTTCATGTACTCGGGCCTGACCATGACTACCAAGCAACTCATCCTCAACTACCGGGACAAGCTCCTCAGCCGCGGGAAATGGTCTCCGACCTTCAATTTCCGGCCCAAACCGTTCGAACGCATCCCCATCAAATTCAGAGGTCGGCCGCGAAGCTATTGTACGATCCAGCCAGAACACATTCCTCGCGAGACTGAAGGACTCCTGCCGAAGGACTGGGAATTCTACGCAATAGGATGGACAGCTTTCGTGCTTCTGACGGGAATCCTGTTCTGGTATGGAGAGATTTCTTTGGAAAAGGATGCTACGCTGAGGTTTCTGCTAGCGGAGACTTTTGCGGCTGCCACGATGGTAATGTGTGATACGGTTATTCTAGCGGGAATGTGGATTTGGTGTGAGAAGTTCGAGGGGACTGTGGAGTGGTGGGAGGGGAAGGGTGCAGGTTTTGATCGTTTGAGTGGTTTAAAAGAGTGAAAATTGAAGCTGTTGCAAGAGCTGTAGAAGTGTAATCAGTACGCTATTCAGTCTTGTCAATCTAGGCGAATTAGCTCAACATATCATCGCAACTCCAAGATCTCCAATGAACTTTCGCTCTCACATTCTATCCCGTCTGCCTTCGGAGTGCCTTGACTCGGAGATCTCACCCAGAGTCACCAACGCACCTCGCCTTCAGCTTCCTCCTCACTCCCAATCCTTCCAGATAGGTCCCTCCCCCTCCACCCCCCTACTCCCACACATCCCCTCCCCAACCCTCAACCCCCCCAAAATCCTACACTCTCCCACCCCCTCATCCCAATAAACCCCCAACTTCCCTTTTTTCTGCAACTCACTCGCCCAAACTCCCAATCCCGTAATCAACAGCACCGGCACAACAACTCCAAAAAGCGCAATACAGACCGACTTCGGGAATCTGGGCCTCCAACGCCTCAGACTCTTCTTCTTCCGCTGAGAGACAGGCAACTGGGACTCAATATCCCGACGTGAAGTCATTCCATCTGGACCAAAAGGATCGAGAAGCGGAGAGGGAACACATCGCAAAGCTTCCGCGATTTGAGGGTACGATGAGTACCGAGCGGCGAGTCTCTCAGCTGCGCGGTTCGTGCGAGTCCGGCAGAGAAAGGCGGGAGGAGGGACGGGGACGGGGAGGATGGCCGGTTTTACTTGACGAGCTTCTCCAGGATTGATGGTGTCCAGCTCAATAGGTGCGTGGTCGAATCCGTTGGCTGGGTCCTCGAGAGGACTCGAGAGAGAGGGGGAGGGAGAGGAGGCTACACCCATCACCTCGTATACAAGAGAAGATGGTACTCCTGGCAGCTCATAAGGGCTCTCGAGGCCTTGGAGGGAGGCTTGGAAGCGTTGTTGGCGGTCTGTGGTTGGAGACATCTTTGGAGATGTATGTCTTTTCTCTGATTAGAGTGAAAGGTGGCGTGTTGATGGGTCTGCAGTCAGCGTAGCGTCAGATGTAGAGATGAGTGCAGAGACGGGAGACGTGTAGAATTTATTATGTGAAGAGGCTTGTCCTCAGCATTCAAAAAAGTGCTCGATTTTTTGGTAGTAAGCGGCCTGAGATTAGACTTCACTGCATTATCACTGGTAGAATTGGTAGCTTCTGGCCGCACACTGGCTCTCGCGGCACTTGAGGGGGATATGCGAAATTCAGCAAGAAAACTTTTACAGCAGAGCGACGCTACTGATGTTTCAGCTTAGCTGGTGCACATTCGATGGATGCTAGGACTGTATCAACCACGTTGCGAAATACGTTGATTCGGCGCCGGGTTCGCGTCAGGAGGTAACGTGACAATCGTGCGTCCGCGTCGCGCGCGCCAGCTGTGCTGCAAGCGGCATCGTTCAGCGAGGTGTAGCAGGAATAATGACAACGATATCTTGGCCACGCTGAGAACAATTAGCATTGCTTGCTTACTTGCCAGACGGTCAGCCCTCTTCTTCCAACCACTCTCTGCAGCGTAGGCAGCACTCCGTCGTCGCCAAAATCGAGATCGTCCAAGCCGACATGTCGTCGATGCTGCCAAAGCTTCGTGAACACCAGATCGTGCTTCGTGTCTGATGGCCACGTGTAAGCGTCAAGAGCAGTAGCGCTGCTGGGCGCAACCAAAAGAGTTCTGTTCTGTGCAGTCTCGCACTGCGCTGCCATGCCAAGCTGTTCAATCATCTTGTCAATCTTCATGCCCATCAGATCTGTCGTTTCCACATCTTCGTTCCTTCCATCAAGGAGCCATCGCGGTGGGCTGTACGTCTTCCACCATATGGCGTGATTGATGTTAGGCTGCTGAGCGATCCACGTCTGCGCAGGAACGACGCCTCCTTGGTGATACACTCCAAATAGTACTCCTGCTAGGATGTTGAAAATGGTCCAGATGGCAATCCAGTAAGGTCGCACGAATCGTGGGATTCTCACGCTGGCCAGAAGAAGCGGAACTGCGGGCAGGAGAAATCTCGCCTCTTGATGTGGGAAGCATGAAAGCGCGACGGTACCTGCGATCGCCGACCAGAATAGTGTGCCCCTCCTTGCTGACAACAGCACGAGTGGGAACGCCGGGCCGATCAGCTGGGGAAGATTGGCGACAAAATGTTGCCAGAAAGGATGAAGACCATGCTTTGCCAGATTGGCGGCATCAGCATTGTAAGTCAAGTTGTTGAGAGGGGTGAAGACAGCAGTATTGAAAAGATCTCTGAGATGCGGCCTATATCCGCTGTAGAATTCGGTGTCCATGGTGATTGCCACAGCCATGGTGAGCAGTCCGGCTGCGAGCATGGCGGGGATGCGAAGCGGTTGAAGGTAAAGCCCATGCAAAAGCTGGGAGAGGGGTATCATAAGGTATGCTGGAAAAGTGATGCGATTGAAGACACCGACAACACCAACAAATGCCAACGCGCAAGACGCTTGGGCCTGCACCGCATCGTTGTTGTCGGAGAGTCTTCGAATGAGTACGAGTGACCACAGCACAGCTATGGTTTCGATGCTGTTGGAGAAGGTGTGTGTCTGCAAGGTCCAGGTCACATAGGAGGATGCCACCAGCATGATGGCCGTTCGGCGATTCTCGATGGCTGGCAGCAGTTCGTGCAATGCCCAATCACCCAGCACGAAGCTGATGAGGAACATGAGGCATCGTAGGCAGTAGAAGGCAGTCGCGGGCTGGACTGGTCCATATCCAAGACCTTCGTGGACCCATTTGAGAACAGTAAGTGGCCAGCCGTAAATCAGCCAGAAAGGGAAAATGCTGCGAATAGGGTGGTCGGTGGTGAACTCCCATGTTTTGTAGATGGGATACCCGAAAACTTCTCCTGTCGTGGAGCATCAGCACCGATGGCAGGTCCGATGGAGGATGTTTCTTGACTTACCGGCGATGATTTCGGGCCCTTGAAAGTGCTCATCGGGATGAATGTAGCTCGGCGATAGCGCAAAGTAGAGCCTCACCAGCACAAGCAGCAGATAGATTCTGCGCCACATTTTCGCCGTGGATGTCGTTTTGCGCGGTGTCGTCGGAAGGACATGTGTATGGTGGTGAAGGAGCGACTGGAGAAATAGGATTACAGCATTACGATGATTGCGGTGGGTGACGTGGAAGACAGAGATGCAGCATACAAAGTGAGACAGAACGCAGCGAGACACGTCGCGGCGCGTTGGACGACTTGCCCGCGTGAGCGCAGTCGTGAAAGGAGCGTGGCAGCCTCAGGCAGCAGCAGCAGCACGGAGCAGTTCATTGTGCTGCATTCGGCGGACAAAGTGGCGTCGTTCCAGCAAGCGGGCGTGCATAAAGCTGATGTTTTGGAACACCGCCTTGCTTGCCTGCCTGACATGTGCTCCATTCACTTCTGCATTCACCGCTGCAGTTGCCTGATTGCTCCGCATTGTCCGTGATTGAGTCACGCACAAACTGAAGGACACTGTGATTGTGGACCCTTGTGCGCGGCCCTTCCCGCGACTGCAGCCTACCCACCTCCATCATTACCACTTAAACCTCCAGCTTTCCGACTCCCACCAGACCCAACTCACTAACCTCGACCACTTCCGCAACCACCACCGCGCAACCTCCCGCCTCGAACAACCCATCGCAACTTCAATACATCCATCAATCACACACACAAATATCCGCAAACATGTCTGCCGAAGGAGAGCAGAACATCAAGCTTGTCTCGAGCGATAATGTCGAGCTCCAGACCAGTAAGTCACCCACCAGCCAACTATTGCGCTTCCTGTACTAACTTCCTTCGCAGCGCGCAAAGTCGCCGAGCGCTCAATGCTCATCAAGAACATGATCGAGGATCTCGGTTCTCCAGGCGATGAGCCAATTCCCATCATGAACGTAAGTACCACACCCCGCCTCGTCGCGCATCTAAGACAGCCGCTAATCTGAAACTCGCAGGTCTCCGAGGCGGTCCTCCGCAAGGTCCTCGAGTGGTGCGAGCACCACAAGAACGACCCCGCCCCGTCGCAAGACGACGACGCCGATTCCCGAAAGAAGACCACCGACATTGACGATTGGGACCAGAAGTTCATGCAGGTGGACCAAGAGATGCTATTCGAAATCATCCTCGCCGCAAACTACATGGATATCAAGGCGCTTCTCGATGTCGGCTGCAAGACTGTCGCGAATATGATCAAGGGCAAGTCGCCAGAAGAGATCCGCAAGACGTTCAACATCCAGAACGACTTCACGCCAGAGGAGGAGGACCAGATCCGCCGAGAGAACGAGTGGGCTGAGGACCGCTAAACCTCACCTCCTCCGCTTCTCTGAACTCTCCGTCCGCACTATCTCTTCCTCTCTGAGTACCCTGCACCTTCCCCATTCTTGCGCATTTACGGCGGCACATTTCTACCACAACTGGATCTGGCTGCTTGGAGTTGGGCGCAATAAATGGGCATGGGATTGACATGGCTGGGCTTCACACATCTCGATACGAACAATCACGACTACGATGAGCCACGATGCTACTACTGCTCCTCTTTCGGCGTCTGCGAGCGGCCTGTTACTGACAGGCGGCGGCGGCTGGCTTGAGCGAGCGGTACAGGATGAAAGCACGTGAGCATGCTAAAAGGCGTCGGACGTGCGACACCAGACGCTGCAAAAACGCTGTCTCTTGGGCGTAGACAGCTGGAATGAATATCTTATCAAAACTTCTTGTGCATTCTCACTTCCCTGTTCGTAACATTCTCGTCGTGCATGCTCGCCCTGCTCTTTTCCCTCGGTGCTGACTTCTCAGGTGGCAGCTGCTCCGAAAGCTTCCGCTCTGACCTCACTCAGGACTACACCTGTGAAAAGCGCATGTGCAATTGCTGTGCGATCACCCGTGCCATGCGGTGGCTCCATGGCGAGACCCGAAATCCTTCATAGACCGCGAGGACAGCTGGAACCCGACTACTGATGACAGCCTTGAACCCATCGAATCCTTCCTGTTGTACGCCCCACGCCACGCACGCCGCAGAGCCTCATGTAGGAAGGAGCAAGCCCTCGAGCACCTCACGTCACTACTATCGCTCTCTGTATGTGCTTTGACGACCACGCAAATATTCGGAACTCTATAGATGGATGTAAAGGCATACGCCCTGGCCCAAATCGCTCAGACCAGAAATTTCAATCGAGAAGCAGTAGTCGAGCTTTCAATTCTTTCGATTCCTCTATCGAATGCTACCTCAACTACCTGATTCAGATCCCTCTCAGTCGAGAACAACTGACAGGCATTTCAAGGCCAGAAAAGACAAACAACTCCATCGCTTATGCTTGCTTCCCTTGTTGCTCCAAAAATGCATCATCAGAAGTAAAGGCTAGCAACCACGCTCCTAGGTATCAAGGACAGTATACAGCTTTGCATTTGAGCTGCATTTCCTCGCGCAGTTACACAGGCATCTCGACTCAATCTCAGCAGAGCAAGCCTCGTCTCTGCCTATGGCTGCATGTGCTGCACATCGCAGCACTCTCTGGTCTTCCCATCGTCACCCGCCTGGCTTACTGCTCAAGTCCAGCGCTTACATATCCTTCTCAGCCACGTCAAAGCTTCATTGGCTCAATGCCACTGATTCGCATCGTTCGCACTCAACGCACTCCTCTTCATCGGCGGTGGAGGCGGAGGTTTTGGCTTGCTCGCCCTGCTCGGCGGAGGAGGCGGCGGAGCCTTCTTCGCCGATGAGACCGCATCCTGTCCATAGCTGGCCGTC
This sequence comes from Cercospora cf. flagellaris, assembly GCA_005356885.1. Classification (NCBI taxonomy): domain Eukaryota; kingdom Fungi; phylum Ascomycota; class Dothideomycetes; order Mycosphaerellales; family Mycosphaerellaceae; genus Cercospora; species Cercospora cf. flagellaris. Next base: position 391,143 of record RJLU01000014.1, on the reverse strand, counting down.
CTATGCAGATCATTGTACCGATCGTAACCATTGTACTGTTCATCGTCACCAAAGACCCCCTCATTGTGATGTAAAGGAGGTGGTTGGCTGCTCTCTCGACTCTTCGTGATACGCAAGTTCGAGCGGGCGCCGAGAAGAGTGCTGGGTTCGGTCGGAACGCGGGCGAGGCGGGGCATGGAATTCGCTGAAGGGCTTTCAGAGCGGCCGTTGTAGGAGGATGACATTGGGCCTTCGAAGCCCGAGTTGCTGCGGCCTATGGGGCGGGCGGGGATATCGAAGCCAGGAAGTTCTTTCATGGGAGAGTTGGCACCAGAGGGCACGCGGGAAGAGGAGATCGTGGGCCTTCGAGGGGGAGGCAGAGGCTCGTCTTCGTCGATAGTGTTGAAGCGGTCGTTGATGCTACTAGCACGGGAGCGGTTGCTGCGGCCTGCGGAGAGGTTTGTGCTGCGACCGTTGGCTGGTGATTCGGTGTTGGAGCGGGAGAAATTCCCGGAACTGGGAACATGTCAGTACAGTGGTTTGGCAGAAGGTGCAGCATCAAACTCACGCTGGCCAGTCGCGCTTCAGCTGCAATAGAACCTCCCTGCAGCGATCGTAGTATGTCAACTCGGCCTCCAGAAAGCTGGTCAGATCTTGCACAGAATCCACCTCTGCCTCCTTGATGTCCAGCATCCGTCGATAGACGTCCTCGCTGCTCTCCTCATATTTCATCTTTTGATTCCGCAGCTCCTCTTCCATTCGGAAGTCCTCCTTCTTGCTCTTCTGCATCTTCTGGCTCGCAGTATCATATGCCAGTCTCCTGTTCTCCAACTGCTTTCGAGCCTTCTCATACTCTTTCATCTGCACCAAGCTCCTCTCCAGCGACTCCAGCCAGCTGCTAGTGGCATTGGCACAGTACGTCTCTTGCATGCGGGCGATCCGCTCATTAGCTCGGCCAAGCATGGAAAGGCATTGACCAAATTCGGAATCTGGTTCGAAGTCATCGCCGTGAGCGACCATTGTGCTACCGAAATAGGCAACGGGTAGTTGCTGATCTTTCTCTTGGTATCGATCTCGTTTCGCCATGTGCTGAACGTAGACATCGGCCGACTTCTTCATCTTGCCCATACCTGTGCCTCCGTTAGCAATGCCCTCCCTGCCCGCCAATGCCGTGTCGTACCTGTGTGTCTCAGCACCATCTCCTGCTCCAGCGCCTTGAACTCCTCATTGGTGTCAGACAGCTTCTCCCCGCCCATGCGCTCCTTGCTCCATTGCTTCATGCGATCGAACTTCTTATTGATATTCATCTTGTCGGTTGCTGCTCCGCGGCAGTCGGCTTGCTGATATCAGTGGAAGGGATGAGGACCTCGAGATCACCGGGACTCGACAAGAAGGATGTTGTTGTTGATGTTGTGGCGGGACGTAATCGTGAACGCCTCAAGTCTGCCGGGATGCGTCGGCAACAACCTGTTTCTTGCTCACGCGACGTGGTTGACGACCAGGTTGCTCAGGATCGAGCAGAGAAATGTAAGCACGGCAGATTCGGAAGAGGCCTCGTTCCGCCGATTAGAGTCTGCCTTAATCGCTCGACAATAGGACAATAGCGAGATGTCTCGAACAATTGCAGTTGGGTGTCACAAGATTTACCCCTCCAGTTGTGAGAGGAAGTGGGATAGAAAAGAGGTTCAGTGAGAACAAAGAAGTCCAGCCAGGAATTATGCCCGAATGTCCCCTGCTGTCGTTGTTTCGTCGGCGCACAGCAACAAGAGATCAGTGATGATCGAGAGAAAAGTAGACGACCAACTGTCGACGGGTGAGGGCGAGTGTGACGTTTTCTATCGTTTCGCCCGCTCTCTCCTGGATGCACGAGCAACAAGCAGTGACGAACAGCGCCGTTTCGGATCCACGTCAGCTCTCTGACACTCGACGCTTTGCTGCACGTTCGAGGATGGGCCAATGGGGCTTAGATGAACAGAATTCTCAAGTTTCAGAAACGAGTGTGAGAAAGACAGTTGTCTGGACGCGAACGAAAGAGCGCAATGTGGTGAGGGAATGCTGAGGCAGGTTGCATGCGTTTATTTCTGGAGTTTCGTCTCCCTCGCTCGCGTTGCTTGTGAAAGGAGGGGTCCGAGTGCCTCCACTGGTTCGCCTCTACTTTGTCTAGACCGAAACAAGCGCCTGAACCGCGTGGCGTTTCTGCGCCGACAATTTGGAGGAATCGTCTGATGCCGATTCTACGCGAGAGCGGCAAATTTCACTGATTGCTGGGGGAGGTGGTCCCGTCACTGATTGTGTTGTTGAGCACGAGGGACGTTGCTGGAGCCCAGCAATCCACAATTTGCAGCACGCATCACGAACACGCAGAAATCACAAAGATAGCCAGAATACGAAATTTGGAGCCTTCCTGCATTGTGAAGATGAACTCGATAACGTAGCTTTTCGACAGCCGTCCTCTCCAGCTGGTCCCAACGCAGTTCCTTGAACACTCGTTACTGCTCAGGTCTGGCCCGATGTTATACATGACCTGCAAAGTGCTCATTCGTGCCGTGGAGAGTGAGAAGAGGGCGTGGATTCTTTCGAACGTGAACTCATTTGATCTGCTCATGAATCCTGGTATGTAGCGCTTCGCTTGCATAGCCACGCTTGAACCCATGCCACAGCTGCGCATATCGCAGTTCAAACCCATTGCAACGCCAACACCACTACTGTCCCAGATGCATCTAGTCCTTGGTCTTTTGAGTTCCACGCAACAGACCAGTTCTCCGGGCAGCAATGAGACCAGCCTTTTGACCTTGTGCGGCGTAGCGGGAGATGGTCGAGGCCTTACCAATATGCTGGTGGTTACCACCACCGTGAGGCTACAACAATTGTTAGCACCTTTCCTGCACTCCATTTTCTGAGCATCTCTTACGTGATCGACGGGGTTCATGGCAACACCACGAGTCTTTGGCCATGAGTTGCGCTTGACAGCGAACTTGTGCTTGGCGCGCGAGGCCTTGAGGAGAGGCTTGTCGGTACGTCCACCACCAGCGACGATACCAATCATACCACGGACGGAGCTCTTGACCACCTTCTTCGCACCAGATGGAAGCTTGACACGGGTCTTGCCCTCGTCTGGGTTGTGTCCAATGACGGTCACGTAGTTTCCAGACGTCCTGCCGAGCGCACCTCTGTCGCCAACCTTTTCCTCCACGTTGCTGACCACGGTACCTTCTGGGACGGAGCCGAGTGGGAGGACGTTTCCGATCGTGAGCGAGGCGTTCTTTCCGGCGTAGATGAACTGGCCAGTGTACATGCCCTCGTTGGCGATGAAGGTCTCGGTGTGGAGCTTGTAGCGGTATGGGTCACGGAAGACGACCTTTGCGAGAGGTGCGCCACGGCCTGCATCGTGGACAATCTCCTTCACAACACCGCGAATGTAGCCCTGGCGCTCGGCAAAGTCGTGGGTTCGGAATTTCGCTGGGGCCTTGTTGAGGCGGGTGTTGGCCGTGAAGATCGAGCCGCGACCCTTTCTCTGGTTGCCTGCACTGCTGTAAGTATGTGTTCGTCGCCAATGGAGGCAAGAGGTCGGCAGTGGAAACAAGGCGAGGATTGCAGTCGCATCGAGCGTCAACTGTATGCATTTTCGTCCTCGCAGTTTCCGCTGTCCACCTCCTGTTGTATCGGTGTCACTCACGAATGACACGACCCATGGTGGCGGTTGTTGTTGTCTTGGTCGATGGGTGTAGACAGTCGTGAAGTTGACTGCGCTTAATTCTGCTCGTGTGGAAAGAATGCCAAGCGCGATCGGCGAGAAAGTGCGTTCTTTGCGCCTCAGGCAGCAAGATTTGGTGCATCACCACAACTTCCTACTCCTCCACCGAACTCTTCCTCGCACCTGATCGCGTCTCTACTTCCACGCACACTGATCTTCACCGTCTATGCAGGCTTCCATTTTCTCCCGATAATTCACGCGAAACTTTTGATGCTAATATTGCTAGACTCACCTGCTCACCCGCCATGATATCGCACCGCTCAGGCTATACATGAAGGACGCGGCCAAAATATCATCAAGATGTCACCATTATATGGTATCCGTGATTATTGCGAAGTTTCGCGAAGTTTTCCGTGTGAACTTCATGCTTCTGCATCTGCAAACACAAGCTTGTGGCCAACGCGAGGCGAAAGTTCAGGATCGGCGTTTTCGCATCATGAGCTGGGGCGCCAGGCGCGATACCTCAAACGCATTAAATATCAAGACTTCATCGACGCATCGATAGAAGATTGACAGCAGCTACGATGATTCAATGCCCAGACTATCAACTGGCGTGCAGAAGCCTCCCGAGGCCTGGAGTTCTGCTCGCGTGCACCCATCAGGGTTGATGGTGTTTAAAATTGTTTCTCAGATGCTTCAAAGATTGGACTTCCTTGGCTACGGAATCCCTTCAAACCTCAAGCCCAGTGGTGGCAATTGAGGCGAAGACTGCTGCAATGCGCAGTCTGGCAAGCACTCCGAGACACTTGGATCTCGTTCCATGAGCGCGAGGGCCTTTCAAGGAAACAGAAGCCTCCAGCTGTGTGACCGGAGCTTCACAATGCTCAGCAGTAATGATCCAACGTTCAGCTTGGCATCCGCAGTATACCTTATGAGAGTCTCCACGAAACTCATACTGCATGACCATTGCGACGGGACGTCGGTCGAGATCGCAACAGATCGCTTTGCGAAGACGACCGCCCTTTGTAATCTCTATTTCCATAGCCATCCGACTAGCAAACAATCACGTTCTCGTTCACTACTTCCTGCCTTGCTGCCGCGCTGTCATTGGCTCGGAAGTCTCCTTGAGTCGTTCAGAAATGTGACGTTCCTCCCTTGATCTCCAACTTCAAAGCCCAACTCTGGCTTCGCGACACCTCGTCTCCATCCACCACTACCACCGCCCACAACACAACACCTCCCACGATGGACTCCGACAGTGACAGCAGCCTGTCAGAGGCGCCAGAAGAGGAGGTCAAGAAGCTCGCGCCCATTTTCCTCAAAGCGAAAAAGGCGACCAAGTTGGCTGCTCCTCCGCCAAAGGCCTCACCTCCCAGGCCAAAGAGAGAGCCTTCGCCGCCGCATGAAGAAGTCCTAGCAGATAACCCGGACATTGCAGTACGTTGGCGACCACTTTGACGCGAATTGGCGCGTTCAAAACGCGTGCGATGCCTCTCTGTCGCGCCCACTAATATTTCTTGTAGTTCATCGTAATGTTCCGCTCACGCTTCAACGAAGCCTTTCCTGGCAAATGCCCGCAGTTCGGACCACAGGATATCGAACGAGGAGTGGTCGACAGCATTCCGAGCCCAGAAATACAGCACTTGCTTTGTGCATTGCTAGGCTTGGTGCTGAACAGAAAGAAGCCGGTCGAGTAGGTCCCACCCAGACACGAGATGGAAAAGTCAAGAGCAAGAAGGGAAACAAATCACAACGGAGTACGGACAATGGCTGACGAGAATCCTCGCGCGTAGGCGAACCTCGTACGGACGCGCACTAGAGGAAGCAATGCTTTCGCACAAGAGCCAGTGGCCGCACAAGTGGGAGGGACACAACCCGCTGCATGGCGGCAAGGACTTCAATAACATGTCGCCCAGCGAGCGAGTATGTTACTTCTGACACGAGAAGCCATTCCATGTTACTAATGTTACTCTAGCTCAATCTGCTCCGCACATTGATCATCTGGGCTCTTGGATCCTCTGAGCTGATCTCAGGAATCATCAAGGATAAATACAAGCAACAGCGCCATAACGACGATCAGAACCAGCCTCTCTCCGTGCAGCCTTGGGGCAACGACGGGGACAACAGACGCTACTTCTTGGTACAAGGTCTGGACGATACGAGCTTCAGGATCTACAGGGAGGGCAGCAGGCATACTAGGAATGCACATTGGTACAGTCAAGCAGGCACGATCGACGAGGCGAAGGCATTGGCAGAGAAGCTGGAGAAGATCGATGGAACACAAAAGGCCCGCACGCTGGCAGTGAAGATCAACAATGCTGTGCCCATGTTCGAGGCCACGGAAGAGAAGCGAAACCGCCGCATATATCGGCAACAGCGTCGCGCTGCGTTCACGAGACCAGAGCCTGGGTTTGGCATCTACGAAGGTCGGACACGCGGCAAGCGGATGCGATATACCTATGACGAAGATGTCGAAGACGACTCGGACGCTACCTCTACACGTCGATCGACCCGGCATCAGTCGGCCAGGAGCACGCCTTTCGAAAGCGGTCCACAGTACACTGCCTCTGGTCGTCAGATCAACAAACCGCAACGTGGCGAATACGGCGAATCTTTGCTAAGCACGAATGTCATGAGTACTGACGAGCTCGGCCCTGAGTATGATACCGAAGGGCGGTCTCAGCGTGCCGGAACGGATGACTCTGATCCTGTCAAACCGAATGGCAGGCCATCACGAGGAAACCGCAATGTCAACTATGCTGTCACGAATCCAAGAAAGCGAAAGCACATCGAGGGGTACAACGACATTGACGAGATGAGTGATGAAGACGATGCTGCAGCAAGCGGCGAAGAATGGAATTCGGACCAGAACGAGGACGAAGACATGGACGACGCTCCAGACGCCCCAGACGCCGATTCGGAACATAGTGAGGACGATGAAGAGGACGATGGTGACGATTCGACCAGAAGTCTGGTGGTGAAGCTGAAGCTACCGCGCAGCACACTCGGCCGCTCGCGTGATACGCCACCGACTAGTCCACCTCGGCCTCAGGAGGATGGGCCAACATGCGAGCGTCTTCAAGCGCCAGAGGAGAAAGCAGGCAATGGTGCCGCAACGGCATCTATCGCTACTCCGAATGGCGATGCCACCGAAGGAGCCGCGGAGTCCAAGGTCATCACCACTGCACCGCCATCGTCTGGTGCTATCCACACTTTGACGCCAGTCTCGCCCAAAAAGTCTCCGCAAGTCCTCGTCCCGGCCGTGGAACAACCCAGTCTTGCATCAGCTCCACTGGAGAACGGGGTCCCAAATCCAGGCGCAGCGGCTGTGATCAATGCAGTCAATGGAGGTGATGTTCGTGCCGGCCAAACTTTGTAATGTACGGAGGCGTGATCGATGGACAGCGAGCAACATATTGAGCGGGAAGAAATGTTTCGAGCGCTGTTGAGTATAGATCAACAATATGCCGCGCTAAATGGTAGGACTTGGTTTCTACATGAACGAAGCCATGGCGAAGGGCATGCTCAGAAATTAGTTGCGTGGCAGATGAAGCGTGCAAGAATAGCGAGCGTAATTCTGAACGATGGCGAGGTCGTTACCTCAAGCCTGCGTTTCATCTTTGAATTGCATTGTTCTGTCTCTCTCATGCCAGTCTGAGTCTATGAAAAACGAAATGGGAAAGAGAGTGTTGTTGCATGACGAAACCACAGACAGTCTTCCCTCACTGCCTTCCAGACCCATCTGACCCATCCTTTCCGAACGCCATGCTCTCGCCCAAAGGCAGAGAGACTTGTATATTCCATTTTCATTATTTGTGGGTATCGTCGTAGAAAAAGAAAAAGGGTAGAAGCTGCTACTTTTGAGTCGTAGTGGTTGTAGCTTCCTATTCGAATGTGTCGTTGTCGTATCCAGTAGTGGCAGTGGTGTCCGGTTTTATCGTCGTGTGTGGTGTTGTACAAATCTAGCTTTGAAGGAGAAGACTGCTGCTCGAAGCTCGAGAGCGCGATGGAGAGTCTACTGCTTGACGTCGTCCGAATCCTCGAGCTGGCTGACGCTGCTGGCTGTGCGGGAGAAGAGGGAGCGGGCTGTTGGTTTGGAGTTGTTGGATCTGGGAGATTACGTTAGTTTCATTTCTGCAAAAGAAGTTTTTGAGAAGGCGTACTGCTTGTTGATTTGTCTCTGCTTGAAGCCTGCGAGTTTCTGGCTGGCTGGGCTGAGGATGGCGTCTGAAGGTGAGACGTATGTGCCGCTTCCTTTGCTGTTGTGTAACTTCTGTCAGAATTTCGGTGTCAAGGATCAGGTGTTCTGCATGTTGTGCGTACCCGTTCAATCCAGATACAGCCTTATGCTGCTCGCCTTGCATCTTCTCGTTCTGGGCATTGCCGCTGTTGGAGTTGATTTGAGTGTTGACATCGCGGTCAGTAAGAGCGGTGAATTGTGGTTGAGACATTTTTGATTTATTCTCCGAAGTGCTTCGTGATGCTCAGGAAAGAGTTGTGCTGTAAGCGTTAGCTCTTGTTTTCTGCATTTCATTCTTTCAAAAAGACCTGGAGCAACTATGACATCGGCCCAAATAGTGCCGGTCGCAATGGACAACGAGCAAATCGTTGGCGCCTTGTTGCCTGAAAGTCGCGCACAGACTTTTCGGCTGGCAAATTCCGGCTTGGCCACATCCAAATCCATCTGTCGAAGAAGCGACCACGAAGTTGACGACACACGCCCAGCGAAGGAAAAAGGCACAACACCGTCAAGATGCCTGTACGTACTGCGCCAAATGCAGTGACAGTGTCCATCGCATGCTAACGAGACCGTCCGACAGTCCCACAAGACTTTCCGCACGAAGCAGAAGCTCGCAAAGGCGCAGAAGCAAAACCGCCCAATTCCTCAGTGGATCCGTTTGAGGACTGGCAACACCATCCGGTACGATGACCCTCACCGACACGAGAGCGCCGAGCGCAGGAGATAGCGAAGGAAGGCGGACATGACACCCAGGACAATGACTAACATCTCCCAGCTACAACGCCAAGCGACGACACTGGCGCAAGACTCGCATTGGTATCTAAGCGACTCGCCCCCGTCACGACCGAAGCCGCTCTCTCTCAGCGGAAACGACACAGCGGCATTTTGCGATTATACCAACGACTCATCACGATCGCGAGGATGCTGGTGGCTTCACCTTTTGGGGAAGCTGCTCTGAAAATGGGGCTACAGCGGACTCTGACAGAACGAAAATGAAGGAGCTTTTTGCATTGCGTTACCAGGGAACATCAGGCGTTAGATTACATATCGCGTCGGGCGCGATGGAATGCTGCCTTCGAATGCTGGCTATGACATGAGTCGTTTGCTGGAGATAGCGGACTTGCAATGAGAAAGCTTCGAAAAGGACTCGGGATTTCGTGATACTTTGTGCCTTTCTCGCATCGTGGAGTGAGGCGCATGTGCTGTGAAGCATCGAAGCTGGGATAAGCAGTGTTGAGTGACCACGCGCTCCCATTCCCTGTCTGCTGTCGCCCGATGCGGTCCTACCCATCTGTTTGCCCAGCATGAACAGACTTCATGCCGCGCGCCCTCTCGCCGGGATGTGATCGCTGATGGCGTGCCTTTCTCAACGAGGCCAGGCACTTCTGCAACCCTTATCTTGACTGTCGTGCTCTGTCTGACGAGGCAATTACAAATGAGGCACAGTAGGCACGACTACTGGTCAATCGCGCCAGCACCAACGCCTTCGCTAATTAGAACACACTGGTCTGTCTACCTTCAAGCACCCCCCTTCTGCTGCAACAAGAAACTGGCCTGAATACCAGTGTCAACCACCAGCACACCCTCCTCTCCCTTCCCCAACAACCCCACATCTCCTTTCCCTTTCCCATCAGCCCTCTCCCACAACTTCACAGTCCCGTCCTGAAACCTCATCACACAACTCGAGCCCGCATACGCCACGCGATCCCCCATCTCAATCGTTTCGCCATGCTCCATCTTCATCAGACCCTTCCCACTCCCCTCACTCCCACAGCGATTCGCAAATACTACCACAATCGGGTCCTGCGGCGCACTGTCCACAAACGGCCAGAATCTCTCCAGCCAGTACGCCACAGTCTCCATATCTGGACTTTCTGGGCTTGTCGCAGTGTCCTCCGGTGTCAGACGTGTCAGCCACGCCATGCTCAGTATGACCAGTCGACATTGATTCTTGAGCATCGTCGTGGCGAACTCGTAATTTGTCCAAGGGGATTCGAAGCGGTAGGGATTTATATCCATGCAGATCCCATGGCCAACTTGGCCGAGTGCTGGAAGATGAGATGCATAGAATGGCATACCAGTCGCAGTGGAGCGGAAACCTTCAGTCGCCCATGTTTCGTCTGTATAGTAGAGGAAAGACTTCCGATATGTAGCAATGACCTTGCCAGTGGGTGATATCGTGACCGTGGCGTTGAAATTTTGAGGTGCTGTTCCAGGAGGGTCGTTGGGCGAGGGAGTTGTCTTTTCGGGATAGCCTACTATTACGTGGCATTGTCGTTCTTGTGCTGTTTTGATAGCCCACTGTGTTGTTGGGCCGCTGGTTGTGGATTCGAGATAAGGCGTTATGGCTTCGGTTGAAGGGAAGTTGTAGCCTGTGAAGGCCATCTCAGGAAGGACTAGGAGCTCGATGTTGGCGAGACATCTTGAAAGTAACTCGTTGGCGTGCTTGATGTTGGCTTCTACCTCGCCGAGGCGAGGGTTGAATTGCAGGATGGCGACCTTCATGTCGTTGGTTGGAGCTGGAGTTTGTGAAGTTTGGCGGGATCAGCTCCGCATTTGTGGGCCACTTTCTACAGCACAACACTTTTCTTGCTCGTCATGAGTTGTAGCACGTTGCATACATTTTGTTGTTTGCAAGATAGCGGGTGTGTGATGTTCGACCTGGATGTACGTTCGTGCGGCTACTTATGTCGCGTCGTTCATGCTTCCCACGACATTGTTGATGATGTGTTGAACGACTTGGGGATGTAATTCCAACTGCGGATCACGGTTCAACCTTCCAAGCGCGACTTCTTTTCCCCCAATGAGGTGACCTTTCGCAAAGGAGAATAAACCTGGTGCACTCTATGATATATCAGAAGTGGAAGAAGTGAGCTCAGGAGCGAAATAAGTAGGTACTTGCAGCTAAAACCTACGAGCTTACGAGTGGCAGCGACGTCCAAAACACCAGATCGCGCGAAATAAAACCGATGGTTGAAGTAGCGGTCACGTTCCAAGTATCCTCCAAGCCGAATGCGAATAACAAGGCGCAACGATTCACGCGTCTGAAGTGTTTTTACTCTCTATAGTGAGTTTTGTGACTCTCCTCAAACCCGACGGGGCGAGGCGAGCGAACACAGCCCGCATTCCCGGAACTCGCATGATGTCTGTACAAGTGAGAACTAATTGGAGGCCGCTCGAGGAGGTAGCGCCAATGCACAACATAAGATGCCGACCAATGGTTGTCTGAGGCCTCATGGCCAGAAGGCGCCACAGCCTTGTGTCTGCGGCTGAAGTACACACAAGCCGCGAGCGCAGCACCCCTCTCATTTCGTTGCCTTCCACTCGGGCGACCTGAGAGGTAGCAAACTTTAGCAAAGCACCAGGCTGTCGCATGAGGTGATGTTCCCAGAGACGCTGGGAACTTCCCTGATTATACATGTATGCTGGACATGCAGCGCCTCTGATAACTTGGGAAGCCTGCGGCTCACACGCCAACATAAACACAATGGATTGGATTCCGACGCCCGGGAAAGCCGCTCCGGGCATCGAGGTGCCACTGTTGGACCTTGTCCCGATTCCTGCTCGTCGTGCTCGTGCTGGTCGTGCTGCTCCTCATCATGATGATGACTCCTGGTTTGTTAGCCGGGCATCATGGAGAGGGGTCCACTATCAGTGCAGTATGGCCGCTGGCTTAGATGCAGAGAAGCTGCTCGAGAAGGTCCGAAAAAACAAAGACAGGTTTCCACATCCAGAGACCAGCAGTCGCGCAGTCTGGAAAGAGTTGCCTTACCGCTACGGATTCACCTCATCGAGCAGCAATGATGAAGTGCTCGCGACTGAGCAGCCCGTCCGCTTCGCAGCGTTTCTGCAGTCCTGGGGATTCTTTGGTCTCATTGGCATGGTACTGAACCACGAAGTTCACCGCGCAGATTGGAAGCGCGCGTGTGACCCTTCTGGCCGCTATCTTGCCGTAAAGTGGCCATCGGCACTACAGGAGAAATTGAGCGGGTCGAAGTGGTGTATAGGCAAGCAGGAGGATCTGGAACTTGTGTACGCAGTCATGAGGATATGTCACGCAGTCGAGTGCTCATCTATGGCAACCATTACGCCTATTGCAGAGATTTGTCTATCTACCAGACTACTCTGTGAACGGCTCCGGCTGCATGATGGTCAGCTCGAGCATATAAACCTCGTAGACTTTGCGAACGGCCTCTGGGAGCAGGAGCACGCACTCTTCAATGAACTCGATATTGCGAGGCGCGTCGAAAGAGCGTTGTTTGAAGCCAGACAAGCCCGCAGTCCTTTCCTCATGCAAGCTATGATCCAACGTGGTTGGTGTCCCAGTATAGCCGGACGTTTCATGGACGTTCCGCTACTTGGCTTGCTTCTCACCTACTATCTGTTTACTTTGGAGACCGGCCGCAATAAGGACGGAAAATCACACTCAGCATGCACGGAGTGCGTTTGCAAGGCGCATAATGTTAGTCTGGACGACAAGTATGAGACTCGTCATGTTACTCCACACTGTCAGTGCGATATGGTTGGCGTCGATGCCAACGAGGTGTCCAAGATCATCGCTCGGGGGCAAGTGCCCGTGATTGAATTCATTGACACTCCGAATGAGCCCAAGTTGTCATTGCGGGAGGCACGAACTAGCGACGAATACACCGCTATTTCACACGTTTGGACCGACGGTCTGGGAAACCCAGTGCGCAACGCACTGCCGCGATGCCAATTGTCCCGGCTCAACGAGGAATTTGATCGGCTTGCGGATGCTCGCCTTCTTATTTGGGACATGGAAACGTGGCTAGGATTCGATGGAATCGCGTCTATTATCCCTGGCCGATTTGAGATCGACTTGGGAAAGTGGCAAGTCATGATTCGCACGAGAAAATCTAAGTCCCGACGCCTGTTCTGGATGGATACCCTTTGCATCCCGGTCGGAGAAGGCGACGAACTTCGCAAGCGCAAGCTCGAAGCCATCGAGCGAATGAACTACATCTACGCTGCTGCAAACAAGGTACTCGTTCTTGATAGCGAGCTTCTCACCACAAACTTATGCGCGTCAGGAAAACTGGAAACTTACGCACGAATCGCCATCTCACCTTGGCTTCGGCGTTCATGGACTTTCCAGGAGGGGGCGCTTGCGAATTACCTACACTTCGATTGTGCTGATAGCTCTCTTAACATGACCATAGAAGCCGAGGACGCCTGGGATCGTGCCGAACTCTCGGCGAGACAACGACTTGGTCAGCACGATTTCGAGTATGGGGATTCAAGTAAGCATGATGACGAGTTGAGTTTGGAGGGACGATTCTTTCGTCAATTCGATTGGCTGATCAACCGCCCTTTGAGGTTATACAAAGCTCAACTATCCGAGGCCAGTGACGGTGCTGATGTGGTCCGACTTGAAAGATTCGCCGCTACATGGAACGAATTATCCAGACGAACTACAACCATGAGCGCCGACGTATACCTCATTTTTGCTAACATCCTTGGGTACAGTCCGACCACTATTGCACATCTTCCTCATGAGCAACGGATGCAAGCGATCATCTGGAGCATGAGACTATTACCTATAGGACTGCTGTACAATGACGGACCCAGGGCTGGAAGTACAACAGATACTCGAAACAGATGGGTACCCATGGCCCCTGGCAAGAAGACCATTGCAAGAGAACAAGTCTATTACCACGAGGATACTCTCTGGTCAGACCGTATGGTTCTACGTGACAATAGTCTATGGATCCAAGCGGAATCTGCACCATCTACGGTGCTGCTGCTCTTCGACCAACATATTGGCAGAAAGGAGAAAATCCGGGTACGAGGACTTAATGGATCTGAGTGCGAGACAACAGCCCATGTGGGATCAGAGGACCAGTTCAGTGTGCCGCCAAACAGTACCATGTGCATACTTATGGACTTGTCTGGCAAAGGAAATACTATCGCGGGCGCGCGTGTCTATATTACCCAGCGAACATCAAGCAGATTTGATCCGGACAGCTTGATGGGCTACGATCCGACAGTGCTGCATTGGCCCTCGGCAGACGTTAATGACTTCGTAGACGAGAAGCCTCTGCGAGGCACTCACACGAGAATGACTGCTGTGTACGATTGCCCCGTTAGCATCGATATTGAAGGGACAGCAAGTGAAAGCAGCAAGGGAAAAGAGGTGAAACATGCCACTTTGGCAGAGACACCATCAGCAATCCTGCAGTATCCGCAGGTAGCATGGAAGCTGGAGATCGTATGCGGTAAGCGATTTCTCTTCTGGAAACTGGCTGTCGCGAAGCACTAACGGCCTTACAGAACCGCCATCTAATCGCGGGCCACTGATCGAACGACCAACTTTAAGAGGTGTTGTGCCAGTATCGATAGCTGGAATATTATTCTGTTGGTCTTTTTTCTGGATGTATCCTTGGGCACTTATATCATACTCGCTCCGACTTGCCATTGCGATCAACCTGGGCTGGCACGGAATGACCGCTCTCTACAAGGCGTCACTCATTCTATGGATCTTAATGCCCCTGCCCCCACTACCCGAGACTCTTTTCATTGCGGATAGGATCTCGCTGCATGCGGTTCGTCCCATCGACGTGGCATGGGTGGTGCTTTCCACCATGCTCTACTGGATCACAATTGGTGGAGCCCTGCTTGGTCCAATAATCATTCCGTTGCTCACCCATCGTGCATGGTCGCGCGCCTACGACAAGGACTGGCCGAAATCAGCGAGTTCATTTCTCCATGGAATGACCTTCGGCCTGAGTCGCGATTTGAGTAATGCTGTTGCCGCTGGACTCGAGGTGAGGAGTGGCTACCAGACCTTATGGAACGTGGAGAACAAATTGTTCAAATACCTCGTGATGCCATTGCTCATCACTAGGCTTGCGGTCTTGCTGGTAAAGGACCCTTGGGAAACGGTTGAAACACTGTCAATGTTACGAGGTACCAAGCCCGCGAACATGTTCACTGGACCTCCTAAAGAAGACAGCTGGAAGCATCTACATGACGGTACACGCATCAGCGTCTGCAGTCTCTGCAAAAGTTTCATCTACATGCGATACTACCACTGTGATAAATGCCAGGTGTTTGATCTTTACAAAGACTGTGTGCAACGTGGCGAGCATTGTCGGGAAGCTGGACATTGGCTAGTGCCTCGCAACAACCATGCTGCCATCGACAAACGAGGCTGGTTGACAGCAGGGTGGACCACGCGGATTGGCACCAGCGGGAACATCGAATACATCGAAGAACGGACTGGTGCCGTGTCTACAACTCGACCCGTTCCTGTAGGCATGCACAAGCGGAAATCAAAGGCATCCATGCGAGTGTACGGCAAGGCTCGCAAAGGACTTTGCCTGCATGCCGCTCGACAAGATCTGCCAACGATTATATGGACAATCTCTGGTTCGGATGAGACGTGGAGTGTGTCGTCGCATGACTCTGACCACAGGCCTGTCGTCTCCGCTGAAGATGACATTGAGAGTGAGCAATGAAAAGAAATGTTCGACGACTTGGCGTACCCTGTAAGGTTTACAGTCATCGAGTGAGATCCTGAAAATAGTATGAGCGAGCGAGCCCAGTAGCTATAAGTCTAGTAAGCGCGAAATGAGGAGATTGAGAAAATGGGTGCATTACCAAGTATCACAATTATTTGCAGGGTTTTTGGCACGCAGTACAACTGAGACGCCCTATTGATCACCCACAAGAGGTAGGCACACGAGCTTCAACTGCCAACGGCGTTTCCTTCTCCGTACACAAGTACAAGTGTGCCCAGCGTATGCTCGCCCCCTCCCTCCGAGAGGAATGCTTGCTAGCTCTTTTCGCGTGATATGGTGTACGAAGACTGGTGTCACGCTCTTGAGAAGGATGAACAGGTCGTGTTCTACGCTGCGCGCCCAGAGCGGCCATGAGCTTTGCGGGACGTCGAAGCTTCGATGGCAGGAGCAGCACTCGAGGGCCCGACTTTCGCGACGCGTGCAGAGGAAACACGGCGCAGAAATAGCTCGAGAGCGCGATGAAGTCGGTGGGAAAGTGGGGGAAGGGGGACGTCGATAAACACCCGCCGAGCCGCGAGTATCCCAAAATGGTAGTGGAGTGTGGTTGACTTCCTTATTCTCGAAAAGCTTGTCGAAAGGACAGTGAACATGGAGATAGCATGCATGTAGGAGGCGTGGAGGTACCTAAAAGCTGGATGATCCGCGGCGGCCTCAGCCGTTGCGCTCGCAATGTCCTCTACAACCCTAACCCTAGTCGTCCTCCTTTGCAGCTGACTCTCAACTCTCAAGATACCACCAGCCGGAGACGATATTATTCAAGGTGTGGACAGAAGATGACTTCAGAAACCAACAGCCATGGACGTCTCCCGACAATAATCGCTGCGAGGCACACTGGAAAGAAGAAGAATGCAAGAGGAGCGATTAAACCTTGCCATCTCGGATACGTCCTGAGCAAGTCCATCCTGCTCTACCAATATCAACCTGCTGTATCATCATCTCTTGAAGATTCGGCGGGAAACATACCAAGGACTCTGTGGACTGTACTGTTGACTTCCCACGTGTTCCAAAGCAGCTTGCAGCAACTCCATCTGGTCTAGCGTTCAAGCCTCGTGGCGTCTCGACCCTTCCAGATGCGATCGCATGGAAAGCCAGCCGCGATGCGAAACATATTCATTGGTCGGTACAAGAGCGACAAGACTGCCAAGAAGGATACATTTCCCATGCGTCCATACACGATTCATTTGCCCGACGCCATCCACGGTACCTCCGTAGGAGGGCATGGCAGGATGGCAAGAATGTAAGCGTCGTCGCTCCCGGAATGCAATTCTGTATCTCACTTACTTGTACTCTTTTTCGTGATGACTTCCGTGGCTCTTTTCGTTGTTTGGATGCTCGTGTCGGTGGTGCATGCTCAGCAATGGAGATACCTTTTCACATTGTATGCAATCTCTAACGTGTATCAACAAAGCCTTCAAGACAAGATCGATCTTGACTAACAGAAAGGCCTCACCAGTGGCGATTCATACACAGCAACAGGCTTCAGCCTCTCACAATCACCGCAACCTTCACAAGGAAATCCATTCGGTAACCCGGCATACCCCGGAGGTACACAACCCGCTTGCCAGAAAGATTCAAGATGCATACTAACAACTCTCACCCTCCCCAGCCCGCCAATCCGGAGGCAACATCTACCTCGACATAATCTCCTCCAACGTCCTCCGCAACCAGACTCCCATTTACAATTTCGCCGTAGGCGCCAACCCCGTAAACTACAGCCGAGCCCAATTCTCTCAACAATATATCGTCCAAGGGCCGGTCAAAGACTTCCGCGATCAGCAAGCACAATTCGAAATCCTGAACCGGAACAAAGCTGCCCTAGGATGGAATTCTACGAATAGTCTATTCATCAGCTTCTTCGGCATCAATGATGTCGCTGTGCAAATATATTCTGGAAGGAATAGTGCGAATGCTTATGAGCCGATCTTGAGGGCTGATGTGGCGGATTACTGGGGCTTGGTTGAGAGGCAGTATCGCTTGGGTGCGAGGAGATTTTTGACGGTTTTGGTGCCTCGTGAGTTCCCCGATTAAATTCTGGTTGATGAGCGATAATGCTGATTGCGATCGATGACAGCGATCAATCGCGCCCCCGTCTTCGACTATGGCAACTCGAGCAACGCAGGCGACGTTGCTCGGGCTATCTCTTATTGGAATTCACAAATGATCGCAGGCAACCAGACTTTCGCCCAGAGGTTCCCGGCCGCCCGATCAAGAATTTTCGATCCCACGTCGACGTTCAATCAGTACTTGGACAATCCGAGGACTTTTGGGGCCCCGAATGCGACTTGTTTCAGCTCACCAGATGGACAGCCGTGTCTATGGAGAGACTTCATTCATCCTGGAATTAGAATTCAGAGAGCGTTGGGACTGGCGATCGGGAGGATCGTCGCCGCGTTTTGACTATCCGAGAGACAGAAAAGTGGCCACGATGATGGGGAATTTGTTTCGTCATTCATGAGTTCAGAACAGCAAGCGTTGTAGACTGCATTTACACTGTGCGCCAATCTATGCATAAATCTATGCATGGCAGCGGAGGGCAAGGTCGACCTTGCCTCAAAGTAGTGCCGCGAATATCTCTCATCTATGCTTTCAGGGCTCTGCGCGTACCCAAGCCACTCTCTTCTTCCAAACAAACACCAATACTGCCAACGAGTCGCAAGACAATGAACAACGCAGCTTCGTCAGACACTAGAAGCTTGCCTTTGCACTACTCCTGCTCCAACAGCAACTTCATCCCCTTCCCAGTGACCGTCGCGATCTTCTTCTCGAACAAGCCAGCAATCTTCGCCAAGGCCTCCTTTCCTCCGACACAGTTTCCACTCTCGAGATGCATCGCGAAGCCACTGATCGTCTTGAACACCTGCTCATGCTCTTTGCCCTCCATGACGAGACTCGTAGGGCAGTGAAAGATCTTGGGAGCGTGGAATGGGGAGTAGAGGTGCTGTTGGAGACGCTTCTCGTTCTTGAAGGACTTGGTGCAGCCGGAGACGTAGCAACGCCACAAGCCAGTCTTCGAGTCGAGGGCGATACGGCTCTCGGTTTGAGTGTCGGAGGTCGAAGGCGCGAAGGCCTCGTTGGTGTTCTTGTGATCGATGAAGGACCACTCGCTTGCAGAACCGCTTGGGGTGAGAACGACGCCACCACTGACTGAAGAAGCACGACTGCGGGACGGAGTGGGGATGAGGACACCACTGATGGTGCTTTCCATGTCTGAGACGTCCTCGACGATGACTCCACTGCGAGAATCTTGTTGCAGGTCAGCTTGCAAGGACTTTGACCCAATGCCAACATCTGCCTGTGAGAGAGCTTCAAGGCTCATGGCGAGGTCTGAGGCGGTGGGCATAGCACCAGCAGCGCCGGCATCTGCAATGACACTACCGGAGTTCTTGCTGCGGGTGATCTGGCGTGCGGTGTCATGTTGATGGATGAGCACATTGAGCTTCAGTCTGTTCATTCCACTCTTGCATCCGCCGCTCTCGAGATGGAGGAGTAAGGCCGAAGGTGAGGAGAAGTGCTTGTTGCACTTAGTGGACAACGGACATCCAAGCTTGCTGAGAGGCTTGTGTTTGACGGAGGCCTTGTGGTCTTTGAAGCCTTGCGGACTCTTGAAGTCTCTCTGGCATTCCTCGCACCGCAAGCTCTCCTCTTCTTTGGCTGCAGCCAGAGCTTGAGCCGCAGCGGCGCTCTCCGTCTCATTGGCACGGTCCAAGGCCGCCAGTGTTGTAGCAGCATGTCCGGCACTCTCCAGATGATGGTCGAGCGCACGCTGGCTGGCCAAAGCGCGATCACAGTCGACACACTCATAACTCTTGACATGTTCAGCGTCGCCCTTGTGCTTGGTATAGGCGTCCACACTAGCGAAGAGTTCGCGATGCTCATCACAATAGGAGTGGCCTGTGACGATCTGGTGCCCATCGCGCTGTGGTCGGGACGCAAAGTGCTGCTGGCAAGTTGGGCATGCGGGATGCTTGTCAGACTCGTGCGCCTTGCGGCCGTCCTCGTTGGCGCACTTCTTGTTGCAGATCGGACAGACATTGCGTGGTGGTGGTGGCGGCTTCACCTCGAGACCAGCATAAGTCTTCTGGCCTGAGTGTGGAGTGTCGAGCTGATGCTGCTTCAACGAGTTCCCATTCTTGAATGGGCGGTTGCAGGAGCAGAACAAGACATGACCTCGAGTCTGCTGGTGGTTGTGTCGATCTTGAGGGGTGGCGAAAGTACTGCCACACAAGCACTTGAGTGTAACACCATCGGCGTCCATCTTGAGCAGCTTGTCAGTGCGGACGGTGAGGTGAAGGAGCTCATGAGAGGCTGCGAATTTGAAAGCAGTGCAAACAGACGACTGCCAAGCCAAGCCATGCGTGTGTCACTTGTCACGTCTTTTTGCCGGCGGCCGCTTTCGAGTCGTCTCTAGCGAACGTTCGTCGGCTATCTTTCACGCAAAGGGCCCGGGCTATCAGTACAGACCTTCTTGTCAGCGGTCTTCATCGTCCCATATACGAACAAGTCACGGAAGAGGAAAAGGGGTAGATCAACGAGCACTCACTGTGCTAGACGTTTCTATTCAGTCTAGTCTCGCCTTTCCAGTAGAAGTTGCAGGGGAGGCGGACCTACTGACTCTCGACCTCTCTGTGTGTTCGCCTGGCATCTCATGGACCTCCATATCCATGCCGACCCAGAACTTCTTGCCCCTCCATTCGACTCGAGAGCCGCCCCAGAATGCCCACAGCCAGATCGGAAGGCATAGCGATTCGCGACCAAGCCATGACAAGAGCCACTCGCCGAAGGGTCGCTGTGCCTTGTTTCTTCTGGCGAAGAAAGGCGTGTCGTGATCGACCTCGATAGATGCGCTGGAGTGAAGCTTGCGGTAAAGTATCCAGTCCAACGCACACCAGGCCGAGACGCTAGCTAGCCAGACAATGGCAAAGGCGGGCCAGGTCTGTCGGATGCCCACAGCACTCTCGAACCATGGCAATGTCGTCGCGGCGAAGGCACCATATGCCGAGCAAAGAAAGCTTTCAGTTCCAGGCTCTACCCAGGTAGCGAGTATGACCGTCCACTTTCGTACACGAAGCCATCGAACTCTCCTTGACCAGTACTCGTGCACGCTCATGTTGGCCATGGGTTGAATAGCAAGGTCGCCAAAGCATTGAGCATGTTTGCCAATCCTTTCTCCACGCACTTCTTCTGGCGCTTTGTTCTTCCACAACAGATCACCGATGAGGTGGTCTTCACAGATGTTTCGGCTAAAGTAGTCGATCCCGGCGTCTTTTGTCAAGCTGTCGAGGTGCGACTTGCGAAACATAGTACTCTTTCCCACAATGCAGGGCGCGATTGCGACTGTGTTGATGGCCGTGTAGAATTTTGGGTGTGCCGAGGACATGAAAGCTTCTTCCAATCGTCCACCGCCGATTGTCGAAGCGTTGCGTTGGAAGCCTTCCTGGAAGGAGGCAGATGCAGAACTGGTCGTGCGGATTTGAGAGGTGCTGTCAGCATCACCATTCAGCAAGCCAGCTGTCTCATCACCTTTCGTAGAACCAAGAATGTCAACTACCAAGGGCAGCTGATGCACCAGCTTGTACTTGGTCTTGCCGCCGTAGCCTTCCAGTCTGTCCACCATGCGTCCCACCACACCCTTTGCTACCCAGACATTGCAGTCAATTACCCATATAATGTCTCCCACTGCCTCCCGGTATGCCCTACTCATGTTTCTGATCTTGGGATTTGGTCCGAAAGATCCGGCACGTGCCTTCAGGACCTCGTCCTCTTCCTCCACAAGGAGCTGCGCATCATGATCGGGAAAGTCTTGCAACACTCTTTGGATTACCGCATAGGACGGATCATTGCGGTCACTGATACAGAAGCGAACATGCAGCCTGTCTCTGGGATAGTTCTGTCGAAGCGTGGAAGCGAGGCAATCGTAGAGTCGTGGTTCGAGGCCCTTCACGGGTCGGATGACAGTGACATGGGGAGCGGTAGAAGGGTCAATGTCTGCTGGAGGCTCTGGAGAAGAGTAATGTCGCCATCTGCTTTAATTAGAAAGGACTTGCAGACAGGGGATTGATCACATACATTTGAGTATTGCCAATGGTACAAACCAGCTGCACCACAGCGTACCAGATGAGACACGCTGTGGCGATAGCCAGTATTACCGTGGAACGTTCATGACGATCGGACAATCCAGCTGCCTCAGCGACAGCATCCACAGGCGGCATCAAGAAAAAGAGAAGGAATGTTGATGGTCTTGGCTTGCAGTCGGGAAGTGAACTTGTTCCGCCAATCTTCACGTGCTGACGCGCCCCGCCCGTCCCACTCCGCGGTCCGAGTAAACATTGGACTTCAACATCACCACAACCACATTGACAACCATTCTTCTTCACACAGCAAAGATTTTCACGATTGGCATGTTCTCGGGTGTTCGGCGTTCTATTTGATTGCTTCTTCGCTTCACAACATGGACAGCACAATGCAGTCTAGTCCGCCAGTACGCGCGTGGACGGCAGCGCGACGCGACTCGCAGCCAGAGTCGGAATATTCGCTCGACCTGGCTGCGCTGGACTTGGACGACCCAGAAGACACGGACACGCGTATTCCGGAGCCCAAGATCGACCGTATCTATTCCGAGGACATTGACGGACCGAGTGACTTCACACAGAATATGGACGCGTGGATGAGAGGAGGATCGATGAAGAAGGGCACATTGAAGAAGAACAAGAAAAATAGCGGCATTGATACGAGTCAGACGATACTGGAGCGAAGTGAGCATCTGGATCGCGAAGAGGTTCTTCAGCGTGACGAGATGGAGCGTGATGAGCGTCGAGATCAGATGGAGGCAAACAACCGCACAGGCTCTCTGCTGCGACATCAAATGCGTGTCGATGAGCAAGCGGAGCACGAAAATTCAGTTCGACGAAGTGCAGATCTAAGACAGCACGAAGTGCTTACGCGCGACCTCTCGAAAGATCAACACACTGAGACACATGACTTTTTGCAAGTCCCAGGGAAAGATGAGGGCGAGCTGGAGGGCGACATTACCGAAAGCCACCATACGCCGGAGAACAGCCCGCCGAAAGTGTCGATCTTGGAGAGAAGCCAGTATGAGGAAGGCTTCAGCTCAGAATGGCAGACCGATGGAGAGGGCTCCCCGCCTCAACCTCCAAACCACAAGCACTTCTACCAACCGACTGTTGAAGATTACTACAGCGAACTTAGTCCGGCGCGGCAGGGACTTCGCCAGTCATTCCGAGGGCGAAGCGTGCACAACAGTGCATATTCGGCGCAGAAGCATTCGCCCGCTAAGAATGGGAGTCGCAGCCCTGGCCGAGCTTCCAGTCCAACACTCTCGCCGGTGAGGACACCAACACTGCAGCGAACCTCAACTCACGGCACGTACTCCGGCAACATGGACCATGAGTCGCGGCTTGAACTGGAGGACCAATTCAAACAGCTCGACGCAAAGTGTGCGCAGCTCGAGCAATTGAATGTGGCATTGGGACAGGCGCTGGAGGAAGAAAAGAAGGTTCGAAAGCAAGAACAGTCTAGCCACGAGTCTTTTGCCGCAGAAGCTGCACGACGTGAGCAAGACCTGGTCGACATGAAAGAACTGGCGCATCGACACAACGCAGAGTTCAGACGCGAGTTTGGCGAGTTGAAGGAACAGCTACTTAACCAGCAGAAGTTGACCGACTTGGCGCGTTCCGGCGAAGATGGCAGGAAGAAAAGCCATGACGCTGAGATTGAACAACTGCGCAAACAGCTAGAATCGCAAAGAAGCGAACATGAGAAGCAATGCAAGACTTTCGAAGCGGACCTCGCTGCCGTAAGGCGCGGTCGCGACCAGGCTGAGAAAGCAGCATTGGGTCTACGTGAGGAACTGGAGGCAGAGCGGGAGCATTACGAAGCAGAGAGACAGCGATTCCGGACAGAGCTGCAGTCAGCACACGATGACGAGGCCGCTATCAGCGAACTCGAAAGAGAGTTGCTGCAGTCCAAATCCGAGATCGAGAATCACAAGACTGCCAAGATTGAGGCAGAGGAAGAGATCAAATCGCTGCGAGAACAACTCGCTTCAGCCAAGCAAACGAACGAAGACGATGTTTCTCGATCTTCCAACGAGCGAACACGCGCAGTTGAGCTGGCTGCCAGTTTGCAGCGCCAGATACAAGAACTCAAGCAACAGCTTCGTGATCAGCAAAGCGCGCACCAGACAGAGCTCGAACGCCTCCGGTCACAGCAGAACTCATCCTCACAGACCTCCACCCAAGAGCTCGACATCATCCGCACTCAACTCGAAGCCAAGCAATCTGAGCTCAACATGGCCGTCATCGAGCGCGACGAGGCACAAGATGCACTTGCTGGCGCACAATCAGAAAAAGAAGCTCTACAGACCAAGATCACCAACCTCGAATCTGTCAACGTGGCACTTGACGCCAAAGTCACTGAGACTATTCGCAAGCGAGAGAAGTATTGGAAGTCAAAGGTGGAAGAGGCCACTCGCGAGCGAGAGCTGATGGCTAGGACCCTGATGCATCAGTGGGGAAGACAAGAGGCAGGGGTCGATTCTCCGCAGATGTATGCGTACAAGTATTCGAGTAAGAAGGGCGTGGAGGACGGGAAGGAAAATAGTGAGCCGAGGACTGCTTCGTAGGATATGTGCGAGTTTTCTTAGGACGGGATGATGATGAATGAATGACGAATGACAAATACGCTCTTCCGGGCTGATGAGCCACTGGCCACTACGCTATCCTCTATTGCTTTGCGCTTTTCCGTGTTCCGACGGCATCACAGTCGCCCAGTCTATGCTCTACTCACACCCTTTACCTCTCTATAAATCCGCGCCGCAAACTCAAGCCTTCCCATCAAAAAAGCTCACAACAGCCCACTTCCCACTCCAAGCCCACTTCCTCTTATCCCCATCAACACCCCCATCCTGCCCCTTCCTTAACTCCTCATCCTTCCCCTCCGGCAGCCCAACCACAACATCCGCCTTACAAGTCCTCAAAGCCAAAACTCTCACCCCACTTCCAGCCCCCATTGGTCCAATCGCCTCACTAAAAGGCGTCGTAGGATCCCACATTCCATCCGCAGTCAACTTTCTGTAGTTCAAATCACCTTTGAAAATCACCAATTCTGAAGTCTTCAAATCTTCATATAAGGCTGGTGCGGTACTGGGCAAACGCCAATAGGATCCGCCTTCTGTCCAGAAAGTATTTGGTCGGAGGACGATTTGGCCTTCTTGGTAGAGGTGTGACCAGTTTTGGAAGAGAGCTTGCAAATCTGCACCCTCCTTCTCAGAAATTGATTGTGGTGTCACGCCGCGCGCTTGATCATCTTCAGAGGGAGTTTCGTAGAATTGTTTCGCGTTCACGAGGACGGAGAGCAGGTCTGCGAAATCTTTCGGTACGACATCGGAGACGAACCAGGGGATGTTCTTTGGATGGAGAACGATATGTGTTGCAAGGCCGGATTGGAGGAGGTAGCCGGCGAGGATTAAGTCGACGAAGAGTTCGAAGCCGGCGTTGTCGAGGACGATGTCGACTCTTCGTTCTTTGGCGCCGGAGTTTTGGGCTCGTTTCAGGATGGAGAAGGCTTTGTCGAAGTCATTGACGAGGATTTTGTCTTCGTTTGCTTTGCGGGCGTTGGAGCCTTGGAGTTTTTGGATGTCGTCGTAGCTAAGGTTTGTGAGGAGACTGAGATCTGTTGCGTTACCCCAGAGGCAGATTTCGGACATTTCCACGAAGAGCAATTTCTCCGCTTGCGTACGTTCCTCTTCTGAGGCAATTGCTAGGGCGGATTTGTTCGACTCTAACTGCTTTGTCAGGTCATTGTATCTGGCTGCAAGTTCAAGCACAGCAGGTCGAGAAGAGCGGAACGTGGCAGTCTTCTGCTTTGAGAAGACATCGTAGCTCTTCCAATGCTTTGAGAGAGCGAAAATGGTTGCCATGCGGCGGTACAGGTAGCATTCGGCGTACAGCCAGGCGACATCGTGCCACTTGGGATTGCCTCGCTGCTCAAGTTCGTGGTTGTATGCTGCGATGTCTGAGCCGCCATCATCGGCGAGGGGCCTTGTGGACGTCAATAATGCTCATGGCGGCCATTTATCATCTTGTACTCACGTCAATTGTCGGTTATGCTGCAGCTCATATTTCAGAGTTGCGAGCTCATTTGTGATCTTCTTGCCCTCTTCAAGCTTGGCGGGATCTGTCTCTTTCGACACGGCCTTGTGGACATCATCAATGGCCCCGGTCTAGTATGCCAAAGTCAGCTGGTATTCGTTCCATTCATTTCTGTCCAATGGCTCTTACCAAGATCACTGGCCATCGCTCCCTAGCAGAAGTCCAGGCGAACGAGTTGGGATCGGCTGTTGAGGACTGTTCTGATATGAAGTCAGCCAGATCTTCGTAAGTCCAGAGTCATGCAGTCTACTCACTAACTTTGGCGTCGGTCTCCATTATCAGGGCTTGTCTGTGTCTATGTTTATATTGCTCCTGGAAGTGACAAACTAGAGACGTTGAAATATTGAAGCCGACATCGGAATTCCTATCTCGGTCTGCCGACTGGTGGGGGTGGTGGGGGTTCGGCCAGAGCAAATGATGACATGGAAAGCCAAGATACAGCATTGGAAGTTGCAACCATTGGCGACATCTTCCTCGTGCGGTGCCAGAATACTTATTACAACCTGCGCAGAAGCCTTCTTGCTGTCCCTCACATCGACTCCGAGGTTGTATGGCACGGCTAGAAAAACATAGCCAATGCTGCTTCCAACAAATTGCTACTCCGTTAAAAAACGAGAGACTATGCCATGAGTACACTAACGATCGCCAAACAGGTCCCAAATCAAGTTTGAAGTCTAGGTCGATTCCACTCTATGCTGCTCCGTCCCCGTCAAAGGCGTCTCACGAAGCAGGACTCCCATCTGTTCCTTCCCAAGACTGATTCCATCCTCCGAATCCAACAGTAACTTCTCAAGCAAGACGATAGTCTGCGTCGCGCAGCACAGAGCTCTCTCCTCGGCACTTCTCTGGAAATCGACTCTTATGACGAAAGCGTTCCGTTCGAAACTCTGACTGCCCTATACCCATCAACGTCAGCATCCAACCACTTCATAAAGACCAGAAATTGCCTGTAGCAATTGGGAAAGTAATCTCACCTCATGCATATGCACATCCCTCCCCCTAGCCCTCTCATCCTCCCCCACCATCCTCGTCCTCCTCCCTCCCTCCTCCCGTCCCAGCAAAATCGAAACTCTCCAATACAACCCCTCCAACCAAATCCAATCCACGCACGTACAAAACAAATCGCTCACATCCTCAATCCAATGTATACATTGAACCTTGAACTCTGGCGTCCAAGCCGGGAACTTGACAATAAAACCTCTCATAATGATGGGCAGGAGTTCGCGTCGGATTTGCTGGGAAGTGGAAGCAATGGCATCGATGGCGAGTTGTTGCTCGGAGCGGTAGTCGAGGGGTGAGAGAGGCCATGCGAGGCGGAATTGCAGGCGGCCGGAGTGCAGGCGGACGAGGGAGGAGCCGATGAGGTTGGAGGTTGCGTGGGAGTAGATTTGGAGGCGGAGTTCAGGTGGGAGGGTGAGGAGAGTGGTGGCCGGTGGTGGTGGTTCTCGTTTGGTCGTTACGTTCGACTTGTTGTCTGGTTGCAGTGGTTGGTCGTTGTCCCCTGCTTGTAAGTCGACCTTTGCAAGCGTTGTTGCTAGATCGGTAGGATCCATGACTGGGATGTGTTTTCCAGTAGGTAGACTTGGTATTAGCGATAGTATCTCTAGAGAGGGTTATATGCTGAGCAGCAGGTTTGTGATTTGCTAAAGAGAGAATGGTATGCTGCAAGTCAACATGGACTTCGAGGATGTGAACAGTCAACTACCATGCACGACACGTTAGTCAGGAACGGACTTCAGTGCCTGATGGTCCTTACTTCGTCGGTCTAGCGTTAGGCGTGGAAGTTGCGAAGCCATGGTTCTGAACTTCATGGTATGTCGAGGCGGCGTGTGCTAGTACCAAGCTGACCAGTCTGACTCACGTATGATATTTTGACGTGATCATACGAGCAACGCCGCACAAACTTCCATGCTTGGCTCATGGTATGTAGTCAGTCGATAGTGCCAACCCTCTTTGCCATGTGTTTGGAACTCAGGTGATCAGGGATAGTATAAGTCGATTTCATACATTCGCTCGAATAAGGTTCATGGTCGCTTCCAGACCGGTCAAACGTAGTCTTTCATTCTGCCGTACACTTCATGATACTCGTGTCATTCCTCAAGCCACTGCCAGTCCTCTCCACTATCGTAACGCATTGTAGTTCGCTTCCGGGAACTGGAGGTGGCCGTTCGGGTTTGCTGGATCATAGCCTGTCGGACTCAAGGCGGATGGTGCCATGTGGTCGTCATAGCTCGCTGGTGCATAGGCGGTCTGCGTAGTCGAGTGGTAGCTCGTTCTCCTTCCCGGATGTGCCATGCCCTCGGCATCTGTGTGCGAGTATGTGTCCGAATCTCCTCTTCTGTGACCTCCTGTTCCAAGCAAGCCTTCCCGGTCGGCAGTCGGTGCTGTCTGCCCAAGGCCGAACCTGTCGGTGTTGTTGCCGTTCAGGTCTTCGGTATCCGTTGACCATGGGTCTGCTGTCTTGTCTGTGATCGAGTCCGAATCTCTTGCGCTTCCCGCCGGGTTTCTCTTGAACTCATTGATGGGCACGGCGCCCGTCTTCTTATGCTGCTTGATGGCGTATATCGCGATCCCAGCTGTGAGTGCAAAGAGCAGGAACATCACGACTCCCAGCCCGACCGTGGCTTTGCTGACGTTGCATTTGCTGACACTGCCATATGCGAATGACTTGCACGTTCCGTCCTTGATCACCTCGTCGGCGCGTTTGGGTGTATCTGTATTCGAGTCGGATTTCGTTTCGGTCTTCGTCTTGCCCTTTGAGATTGCTTGCCCATTCCATACTGCCACAGCAATGGCAGCGGCGAACCACAAGATAGCGAAGAGGACGTCAACGGTTGCGATTGCCCAGACATTGTTGAAGCGCCAGGCACGCGACCACATTGGCACCATGACCTGGTAGATGACTGCTGGGATGGTGAAGAAGCACTATGATCTGGTCAGCCTGTTCAGTATAGGCTCGCTGAAAGCTGTAGTACGTACCAGTGCGAAGTAGAAAGCAGTCTGCCCACCATACCCGCCCGACTTGGTCATGACGGCCAAAGTGAGGCATCCTGCTACAAAGACCAGCACACTCTGGAATAGGTGAGTGCCTGCCTTCACCCGCTGAAGCTTCGTCTGTGGTATCCGCATCTTCGAGTTGCTCGAGGCAGCAATGTAGCAAACTTGAGAAGGCAATTGGGATTGCAGAAGAGGTCGGCAACGGAACTCGCTCTTCTATAAGGCTATTGTCTCAGACATAAGCAGTAAACAGTTCGAGACAGATTCGGCGCCTCGGACAGGGAAGCGCTTCTCAGCTTGCGTGGCTCGAAGGCTTGTTGCTGAGCCACTTTCGTCCCGAACGCTGCGATGGGGCTGTGGATCCTCTGCTCTCGTCCTCGGAATGAATGCAAGGTGAAGTTCTGCTCACGGAGGCTTTGATACGTGTTCGGTATCGTCGGTATTCGATGTGGCCATTGTGAAAAGGCCGCCGGCGCGCGCGAAGTGGTGACGCTCGAAAAGTCGCGGTGTTGTGGAGATGTTGTGAAGAGCAACCACCCGGACATGGATTGTGCGGCCCGCCAAACTCCGACCATGATGATGGCGACGACTTCACCTGCTGTTTCTCCAGCACCGACTTCTTGCTGCCACCAACATCATCTACATCGGATCTTGTTCTGCCCGCCGCCGAGCTACGGTCCTCCTTTTGGCATGCTTCGCCGTCGTGGCGCGTGTCTTCTCACGCGAGAGCATCCTGAGGCATGAGCGTCCAATGGAAGAAGAAGTCTTGTCAGGCTGCCCGCAAACACCTGAATACCCCATCTTCCGATGCCGCTTCTGTCAAATGCGTGACCTTCAAGCCAGAAGCAATGCCCCAAATCGTTTCACCAAGGACGCCTCAATCATAGGAAGGCGTGAATCCCAGCCGATTGAGAGGCCAGGCCTATCGCCAACTGCTGCAGGAAGACTGAGGGCGTGTCACTCTGGAATAATGCGTCGCGCAGTGGATGATGCAGAGGCGCATTCATGGCCCAGCTATCCAGCTCAATGTCGCATGTGGCCAGGTTTTGGTGCAGTCCCAGCTGCTGCTAAACCTCCTTTCGACTGCCTTCTCCGTTTCTGCGACTACTCATGCTGCGCCTTTGTTCGTTAGTCTGCAGCTCGCGTTAACTTGGCTGTGGTGAGTGGTGGTCAGTGAGTGAGCAGTATCGATCGCGAGCTGCATTCCACTCTTCGCGTCGTACCGCCTCTGGAATGTAGTTCATGCAACCACTTATCAAATTTCACCTATCAGGGTAAGCACGCTTCGACGCGATGGCTGGTCAAGGAACCACGACGCGACCGAACACGATGTCGACCATATGCAGCATGATTTGGAACTGTCACTGCATTTGCCTAGCTTCCGCCCACAGCATCAATAACAGCAGCAGCAGCAGCAGTCAGAGACTCGTGCAGCAACTTGCCAATAGCGAAGATTCACGAACTTTCGGTCATCATTGCGGACTTTTCTGGGTGGCCTCGGACATGGGCGTATCAGAAGCACGCGATTTGCAGCAACTACAACCGGCACGAGCGCGAAGGAACCAGCTTGGGCGGATCACGATTGTTGTCAGTCAAAATGCACTTCTGTGGGCGGCCTTGTACGTCGTTGCAAGCACGATCTTTCTCCTGGTCATTGGAGCTATAGACACACAAGCGATTCCTTCTGCGGTGATGTATCTAGTGGCAGTAAGAGATACTTCACCTGGGCTGCTGAACAACAAGTCTGACACATCCTGCAGGGCATCTTATCATTATTCTACCTTCTTCTGCAAAACATCGCAACTCACCTACGTACGAGAGCCCGGAACATGATTGATGGGGAACGAGTTGATGGCTATCAGTCGCTTGCTGCGCACACCCTGCCAATACTTGTCACGATATGGACAATAGCCAGTGGGCTGTGCATTACGCTTACTGCAGCGAGGCAACCTCTGTGCACTCTTGGATATACCTCAACAAGAATGAATCGGGTGGATCATGGCCATGTGTGCATCATCAATCGAGTGGCCATACTAACAGGCCTCATCGGCATGTAAGTCGATCCGCAGTGACTCGGGCGCTTGTGCTCATGCTAATGATTTCGACAGGATCGCGACGCTCATCCTCATCCTACTCATGCGGCGAGTAAGCGGAGCGAATCGATGCCATCTGCTCGGAATAGTGCCAGAACACAAACTGCTACCCTTGTTCCTGGCCCACAAGGAGCGAGCTCTGCGGGCAATGCCTTCCGAAATGTCGTTCAAGTGCCGCTCATCAACCTCGATTTCGACTAAAGCGATGGCCTCAAGAGAAGCAGAGCATGAACCTATGCCAGTCGTCACCGAATCATGGCTGCCGCCGAAGCCAACGAAACCGGATATCAGTTGCAGCAAGGCTTCTGTACCTCCCTCGCTCTTGCACGCCCGGCCATCGACGTCCTCAATCCGCTCACACACAAGCTTGTACCTACCGCCGCCGCCAGCCTCGCCTCTACCACCTTTACCAGCTTATCTGCCCAATCGCTTGCATGCCGGCAGCACAATGCACAGAGCTATATATCCACCTCGCTCGTTTTCTCGTCCTGTGCCTGTCAGGTCTAGTCGAAGCGACGATACACTCGACCTACTCCCGCCACCACCAGTAGCGCTTTCCTCTGCCAACCTGGCCGTTCTCTCACGAAGACGAGCTTCCTTCTCAAGCATCTACAGCCGCGATACAACAGGCGAATCCCAGGTCCTACCCAAGGCTAATCCGTTACCCTCACTCACCTCGAGCAGTCGGAGCTCTAGCTCTGGCAGCGTATCGACGATTCAACAGAGTCCCGTCAGTACAACGACTCTGGAGCATCAGCCACGATCGAAAATGAGTTTCGACTCATCCACCGGCAGCGCTGCCAATACGCGTTCCCTCAGCAGCGAGTGCAATACGGTGCTTAGCTTTGAGCCTGTGGCACCTTTACAAATCAGAAAATCGACTGTGCAGCCTCAGAGCGCGTTGGAACAGAAATTGAGACAGTATGCGGAGAGTCAGAGTCGGATTCGACAGACGAGTTATACCCCTTTGATGCAGAATGATATGAGGTGTCCCGAGAGGTTTCGGTTTGAGTAAGGCGTTTGTAGTATTGTTCTACGATGGGAGAGGGGATGATTGATATTCTGTTCAAAGTTTACTGCTCATAGGGTGCGATGAATGCAGATAAGCAGGCTATTTTTCTACACGCTTCCATGTCTCAAACAGCTTTTTGCAGCGCTAGCCCGCCGCTTCTCTCGACGAAAGAGCATTGACGTTGTTGAATTTTGGGAGAAAGAGCTTGTATTTTGCGACCGGCTATACCTAGAGAACTCGGATTTCCGACAATCCCGCATACCATGCTGCTGGCATTGCGACCTCTTGGAAGCTGAGGAGATGCTATGTTCTCCTAGAAAGGTATACTTCTGGCAATTCGCTTAAGGTCTGAGCACGCATGGTCTCAGTCAGTCTCGACATACGTGTATGAACAAGCTAATTTTCAATTCTCGGCACGCCATCATTACGTGTTGCTAGCTGTAGTGATCTTTGGGAATCTGGAAGTCTCCATCTTCGCAGACAAAAGTGTGCTCCTCAGCGATTCAATGTCAGGAGCGGATCCCGGTCATGCACGATGCTGTTGACCATTGAAAGCACAATCTCAGCAGCTTCTAAGATCCCATCAGAGGTAGTACAATTTCAATGTGTTTCAGGCCACCCATCCAGGGTACCACTGGGTTATTTCTTCATCGACGAACGACCATTTCCGAAGTAACGTGGGCGTCAAGGCCCAAGTCTTCGAAAAGCTTAGTTGACTTCGTCTCCTGCTCCCGACGGTATACCTCCAGACTTGTGCCCGCCGGAAGGTTCGCAAACAGCCAGCTCGCCCACAAATCAAACACCAGATGGATGTGAATGGTGCACTTGAGCTTGTTATTCTTCGCCTCTTTTCCTCCATAGCCATAGCCATAGCTCTCCAGCATTTCCGCCAGAACCTGCCACATTGATTCGCAATCAGGCGCGCGACAGTTGGAGCCGCACACGATAAGTAAGCCCCGGATGGCGGCGCGATAGTTCTCGCTCGTAGAATGGAGCCATCGCTCAATCTCCCACACTCGGTCGGCGATATCCCATCGGGTTTCTGTCCAGGATTCCGCTGGAGTGACCTCGAAGACGAATTCGTTGCAGTTGTAGAACATCGTCAGACTCTCGTCGCGGATTTGGCGACAAACGCGGTCGATCGGTGGTTGAATAGCTTTGTGGTATCCAGGAGATCGGGCGCAGACAGTCAGAGGCTTATTGTCTGAGACCACTAGTCGATAGATCTTGTTTCGCAGCTCGGCGGGGAGTTTCTCGAGTGGTGAGTTCTCCATGGTGTCAAGAGGCAACGGCAATGCTTGAGAAGAGGGCGCCCAAGACGGTGCTCAGGAATCAGCACGTAGGACTCGTTGTAGCGAGCTAAGGCTTGAGGGCAAGCTGAACGATATCTAGGGCCTTTGATGGGAATGGTTCCGTAGAGCACGAAGGTGACAGTTGGGATGAGATTAGGAGAATTTTCGTGAATGCCTCTGTCTAATATGGAAGATTCATGCCGCCAAGGGTGAATGACCGGGCCGAGCAGCGCGATTCACTCATGTGCCTCCAGTGATTGTGCCAAGACCTTTCTCGCGACGCCCAAAGTACTCGTCCTGTGTCCATATCATCCTCCATGAACGACTGATGATCTCGTAAATTTTCGACCCTAGCCCATCGAAGCTTCTCGTTGTAAAGTTTGACAAAGTCTCATGTAGCGATGGCGTTTCAGCTTCAGGTAGTCTTTCCGGCTACCAGAATATTAAACATTGGTATGGCTCGTACAGCCAATCCTTGGGGCCGCGCAAGTGCTGCTCGATTCAACACCTTTACTGTTCTTCATGGACTCGAGCGCTCGATAAGTTCAGCATGCCCTGACAGTTCCCGCATCTCTCAAAGTGCAGAGATGGCAGGAACTCGAGATCGGCTTCGACATTCAACCCAAGATCACAGAAGAACCGCCTCGTATACTCCTCTTCGCCCTGTATGAACGCGGGAATTTGCGGGCCAGTGTAGCACTTTCTCCAGAGATACTCATAATCCGCATAATCAGTGGCCTCGGTGATATTGTGCACGATCGCATTGAGCTTCTGCTTTTGACCTTCGCGAGCATAGCCACATTGCTTCAACGCCTGAGCGAGCGGTCGCCAATTTGTGTAATCAGCATCCTCGATTTCAGGCTTACAGATGACAAGCTTTGAGTGTTTGATGCTGTCATGATGCTTTTGCCTCGTGCATTGTAACCATGCTGAAACTTCCTTCGTTCTCTGGTGGATGCTGTCACTCTCGATATAGTCACCCCAAAACATGGTTGTGATGAGCTCCATGACGAAGGTGTTGGCGTGATAGAACATTCCAAGCGATTCTTCGCGGATCTGACGACAGGCACGAGTAAGGGCTGGCTGTACGGCGCTGAGTTCGGGCGTCGAGTGGTTCTTGCAGACGACTAGGGGCTTGTCGGCTACGACGACTAATCGGTATATCTCGTTCCGCAATTCGGCGGAGAGCCTTCCCAGGGGCGAGTTCTCCATAGTGTCGGGAGGCGGCGGGTCGGTCGAGGAAACGGGAGGTGAATGGGATCTGATTCGATCTGAGAGCAGGCGGGATAGTTTCTGGAATCTTTGCTGATGCCTGTGGCGGGCTGTGGAGACAGTGACGTGGAATCAAGTATGAAGATTCGTGGAAGGAATGTGCTTTTGTATGGAAAACTCGAATCGTGAACGGGTGAACGACCGGTACGCGCCGCACGTCTCACTCACCAGTCTCAGGCAACTGCGACTGGATCGAATGTCTTGTCTCTGGATTGAAACCCTCCGATACAACCACACAATGACATGTCGCTGGCCTCGTTCAGCTTGTATAGCTCACCAAGTGATCTCGTCGTCCTCCAAGTCTAGCCCCTCGAAGGACTTCCTCGCCTTCTGTCACCGCCACAGGCATTCTGTGCCAACATCAGGGAAGAAGCACATGCTCTGAGGCTTGTCGTTCAAGCGGAGTCAAGTCTGCCTCCTTGTCGAGTCCTTAGAAGAAGGTACGTGCCAACCCGCCTTCCACTCTGACTCGCACCCTGCCTTCCTTCCTACCTCTGTTACTCATACACCTTTCTTCGAATATTGGCTAAATATTACGTGAGTGGCACGATGCGACAGCCAAGCCGGACTTTAAGAGGAGAGCAACAGCTATCACACATCGTCACTTTCAGTCGCCGCTTCTATACACGCTACCAGAACAATGCCTTTGCAAGCCATTGAGCAGATTCAATTCTTCATCTCGATCCCAGCCAAATTGAGACGCAGACAGCATGCAGACTACGAGCCCCAACTTCGCGATTCCAGATGACGGAGAGAAGAAGATTACTGGTAATCTACTCCAAAACCCTGTTCATAGATTGCGACAAAGGAGGATGATAATTTTGAATGTCAACTTTCAGAAACACTGATTTGGAGAGGCTAGCTTGAATCCAGGTGAACAACGGCTCAGAAGGTCTCAAGCCACAGGAAGCTGCGACTCCCAGTGGAGACGGCACTCAGGCGCGATCCCCGCTCTTGAACTTGCCACAAGTCAAGTGAGCGAGCCCGGACTTACATGTATTTCGTTCTGCCCCAAAGTCTTTTCGCACACTACTGCTGGTAACACCCTCTCTACCTCAAGGTGCCATCATGGTTCTCCCAAACCACCTTGACCTTAAGACCACATTCCTTGAAAAACTGCCTCGCCAGCCTCTTCACTAATGCAACGAGGCGATCATTGTTGCAATCTGCGTATAGCCACACAATGACTTTCATCTTTCCCTTTCCTCCCTTCTTCCCAACCAAACCAAGGCGCTTCAGTGTCTGGATGAGATACTTGAACTCTTCTTCGATGTCTGAATGGTAACACCAACCCCCCGAAGCGATTTCCAACTGAAGATCGTGGATTGTGGCGTAGTGCTTTGGAGTCGTACAGTTGAACCATGTTTCAATTTGGTCAGCTCTGTCAGTAACGCCATCCGCCTTACTCCAGGTCGTTTCGCTGTAGGTTTCTATTTCTGCGACGAAGGTGTTGGAATGGTAGACCATTTCCAGAGTCTCTGAGCGAATCTGGCGGCAGACTCGAGTTAGGGGTGGTTGGGTTGCGGTGTTGAGATTCGGCGACTGGGAGCAGATCACTAGTGGCTTTCCGGCCTCGAGTGCGAGTTTGTAGATATCATTGCGGAGTTCCGCCGGCAGCTTGCCAAGTAGTGAGTGTTCCATGGTGGTGAGGAGAAGTGAGTTTGACGAGGAGAGGTCTGCTGAGGTAAGTTGAATGTTTTGTCTGAGATCGAGTCTTGGCTGAGCACTGCCGTGATGAGGTGATACTACTGAGATGTTAGTGGAAAGGTGTGCAAATTGGGAAGATCTGTATTGAAGATGTATGTCAAGGGCTGGTGAATGTGCGAGACCAAGCTATGTGCAAAAGTGAATGCCTATTCATCGACTGCATATCTCTGTTGCAACTTTTGGTGAACCTTTGTATGGGCGAAAGCCGTCCCAGCTCCCATCCTTCTCGCGGGCTCCTGAAGTATGAACCGTCCATACAGGTCATTTGATCGGCTCTAGGCACTGTTTCGTGGCCTGGCAGTCTTTGAGTTCATGACACACACATTTTGTCTCTTGCAGTGGGGCACGACAGTGACTGCAGTAGCTCACTTTGGGAGACCACAACTTTTCCCAAGTCGTCACTTCGACGTCCAGGCCCAGCTCTTCGAAATATTTCCTCGCTTCGTCCTTTAGGTACTGAGAATATATGTGTCCAACCTGCACTTCGGTCTCGAGATCAGAAATGACGCGTACGGTTGCTTTCAGTTTCGGTATCCCTTCAGCCCCAAGATAGCCAGATTGCCTCAGTGAGTCTAGCAGAGGTGACCAATTATACCTAGGGTCGCTCTCCCATTGATCGTCCCAGTGCCAACATGGTGTGTAAAACACGACTCTTGCTTTCTTGATGGTGTCGTGATGCTTCTGCTTTGTACACTTCAACCAGTCTGAAACCTCATACGTTCTTCTGTCGAGAATTTCATATTGCTCCGAGGAAGGTACGCAATATCCACCGCTATCTTCCCATATGGCTTCATATGGGAAGTCCCACAGGCAGCTGTCGTTAAAGCCCCAGAATTGGGATGTTATCATCTCGATAAGGAAAGTGTTGCAGTGATAGAACATCCCGAGGGCTTCTTCGCGGATCTGCCGACAGACGCGGGTAAGAGGCGGCTGTACGGCCGTCGAGGCGGCATCGAGGTGTTCGCTGCAGATTACTAGAGGCTTGTCCTGTCTAAGCACGAGTTCGTAAATCTCGTTCCGCAGCTCGGCAGAAAGCTTGTTGAGTGGTGAATTCTCCATCTTGGGAAAGTCAGCCGCTGCGGCCGAAGAAATTGTTGCGGGCTCGACAGAACGTGATGGTGCGGTGGTGCGGTGATGCCGGCTTGATGATGCGAGCGCGCATACACGGCGAACAGCTTCTGACGGCGCGGTCCGGGGTCGTGTTGGTAATGGTGAGGTACTGGCGCGTAGTCAACTAGAGAGAATTCAGGGACAAAGTGCGCACAAGCATGGAAGTTTAGAAACTGCGACTCGCTCGCTGCAAACGCGACCTCACTTCAAACGCTTATTTGGTTGACTTAAGTCAACGGTCGATCAAATGCGCAGAAGCACCACAAGGTCGTCTGGCTCCGAATGCGCCCCTTTACGAAGCCCACGGCTATCCACTCCCCTGTCTCTCCAGTCCCTGCGACTTCTCGCCAACTGCAAATCTTCAAGTCGTCCGGCCCGATGCCCATACCATCTCAACCCCCATACCTTCAGCTTCGAAGAACTCCACCGCGTCCTTCTCCTTTTGTTCAGCGTACGCAGCAGCCTCATCTGCTGAGCCAGAGCGTGACATCCAATCGACCATGTCTTTGTTCAGGCGCACAGTCACTTTCAGTTTCTGCTCCTCCTCATGCTTCCCATGATAGTGGAAACTTTCCAGAACCTCCATCAAGCCTCGCCAGTCCGGCGAGTACCTGCTTGCGATCAAGGACATGTCGATTGTCAAATGCAGATTGCAAATCGATGCATGATGCTTGCGCTCCAGCCCGAAAAGCCAAGCCACTACTTCCTTTTGCTCGCGCGCGAGGCTTGGGCTTGCCCCGGTTGGGCGAGGTCCACAGACCTCGATGAGGAAAGTGTTCGTATGATAGAACATCGTGAGCGTCTCCTTGCGGACCTGGCGGCAGACTCTCGTGAGCGCTGGTTGGCTTCCCGTTGGCGCACGTGGAGTACCACTCGGGAGTGAGAGCTTGGTGCAGATGGTAAGTGGCTTGTCAGCTGTGAGGGCCAGCTCGTAGATTTCGTTGCGCAGCTCCGACGAGAGTCGACCGAGAGGTGAGTTCTCCATTGGAACAATGGCGTGCTGGGAGCGATCGGGTCGAGTCTGGTCTAGTGTGCTGGTGCTTATGCGAACGCTGATGTATGCCGAATTCTTTGTTCGGGTGAAGTGATAAATGGTTGACCGGTTGCCAGAACTTTGCTATGGAGTATTGCCTGTGAATCAGCAAGGCAGTGTGTGACCAAGGGTGAAAATTAGTGCACTAGTGAACAATAACAAAAACACTTTTCCGGAAAAACCGCCGCTGCACTTTAGTCTTGGCAGTGAGGCACGAAGTGAAGCTGACGCCCTGAACACTTCACGATCCACATAATTGTCGCTCAAAGTTGCGTATCATTTGCTTACGGGCTGTGTCCAAGACACGTTTCCCGACGACATACGGATTCCCCATGTGGTTGTACAGCATATCCCAGCTTTTCCAGGCGAACGCCAAAACTCCATCGCTAATCCCACACAGCGAGATTGTATCATCTCTTCAGCTATCCGTCTATTGTCCGAGCA
Organism: Cercospora cf. flagellaris; assembly: GCA_005356885.1. NCBI lineage: Eukaryota > Fungi > Ascomycota > Dothideomycetes > Mycosphaerellales > Mycosphaerellaceae > Cercospora > Cercospora cf. flagellaris. The sequence continues at coordinate 352,560 of RJLU01000014.1, read as the reverse complement.
CAGTCTTATCTTCTGTTCCATTGTCAGCAGCGTCCTTTGTTGCTCCATCTCCTTTGTTACTCACTCTGCTGGGTGAGGAGCAGACCGTATCGCTTCTTCAAGGTGACTCTGTGTCTATTGATCGCATTAGCATCGCGTTTCACCTCATTGTTGTTGCGCCCAAGCGGTTCCTGCATACCTCGAGTACTTGTCATCGGGCGAAAATCTGGCCGGATGCGCAGACTTCGTGACTTCGCTGCCGACCACCTTCTTCAAGGTGTAGACGCGCTTGCCATTGGCATCGAGAGTGTACATGAGATGCATGGTGACTGATTTCGTAGTGTTTTCGCGTGGAAATGTTCGTTCGTTGTGCGGTGGTGAGGTGCTGTTGCTGATGCTGTCGTCGCAAAAAGTCAGAAGTGAAGCTCAAGAAATCTCGAGGATAGCTAGGATCTTGGCTCTGCACTTCGGCCCGTCTTTTCTCCGGCACTCATGAACAGCTCGCAACTACCCAACTTCACCCTGCCTTCGTTCCATTGCGCTGCACACGACACAAGCGTCGCTGAACAAGATGCACTTCCGATCGATGCTCGGAGCTCTTTTGCTCCTTGTCGTTCCCGGCATGTCACAGTTCTTCAACTTCGGCAACATGTTCGGCCAGCAGCAACAACATCAAGAGCCACAGAATATGGGAAGCGACAGCGACTGGTACCAACAGAACTATGAAGGAGGTAAGCGCATTCGAGGCTGCGCGATTCGACCCTATAGTCTTGCAGATTTTGAAGACTGATTGCTTTCTTCCAGCCCGCTGCGACAAATACCTCTGCCCGCACACTCTCTCCTGCGTTCACTTCCCACACCACTGTCCCTGCGCATTCCCCAAGACCGAAGACAAAATCGAGTTCGGAGAAGGCAGCATGGCGTGCGTTAGCAAAGGCGGATTCAAAGAAGGCGAGTCGCTGCGGAAGATCGAATTGGCGAGGAAAGGACTGTTATAGAAGCATGGTTGGGTCAAGGCGTTATGGAATAGCATAGAGGCGACAGGAATGTATCACGATACCCAGAATCTGAGAATATATGAGATCTCAAATCTGGCATCTTCGGCCAGCGGTCCCAATCGTAGGGAAGAACTACCTTAAGCACACCATGGCTTATGTGGTCATATCGAGACCGGGACATCCGCCACGAACAAGGCTACAAATGGCATGGGTGACTTGCTTGCTAGTCGCATTCAACACTCTGGCGCAGGACGATATGGTCGTTTGCCGCTCGCTAGACTTCTCGTGAGTTCACGCCGCTCTGGAACTCAAGTGCAACAGCTACTCGGCCTTGCCACTGGCCTGAAATACGTGCTTATACCTGCATCATGAAAATGAATATCATTACTGTGAATGACCGACCGATATTTCCCGACCCTTACGCCATGCTAGAACGCTCCTTATTCTCATTCAGACTCCATGTCTGCATCGACTTCGTGCCAAATGCAATTATTTTTGCCGTCCTTGCCTTCCTCACAACACGCGTTCAAACCCATCCGAAGCATTTCCTCGATGCCTTCAGAAGGCTGTTCGTTGCCGATTGGTACTCCGCCTTCGTGTTGCTCCTACTTCCACGGCTTGGCCTCCATACCATCGGGCGGAGTAGTCTCGACTGGGCCTTTGGACACTTCTTCCCAGTTAGTGGACAGCGCAGTGCCGTTGGACTCGGTGTATGACTTCATCATGGCACGCTGTGCCTCCGGACTGGCTCCCTTGAAGAGCTTCTTGAAGAAGTGGTTGGCCTCGTCTCCGCCTTCATAGTCGTCATCATCTTCGACCGCGCCAGGCTTCTCACTCTTCGGCATCGCCTCTCTCGCAACCTTGTCCCAGTCTTTCGGTCCTCTCTTTGACGAGGTCGGGTACGAAGGGCCCTTCGGAGGTTCCGACAAGACTGCGTGCCTAACTGCATCGTCGGCGTTATTATCGCCACCAGCGACACTGTCAGCCTTAGGAGCGTCCTTTTGTGGCTCATCGCTTTCCAGCTTCCGCCATTTAACACCGGGCTGTGCTTTGGTGAGAATGATTTCGACCTTGCTAGGGAGGACACGCGTGATGCACCTCTCTGGATCGACTGGTGCGAACAGTGGCTCAATATGAAGGTCATAGCTTGAATTTGAGCCTGTAGGGAAGGTCACACTGAAGGAGCGCTCCTCAAAATGAACGACACATTGATTTTTTGGGACACCCTTTGCCATAAGGGTGAAGTAGATGTTCTCCGTATTCTGATACCAGTCGTAGCGAATTTTGTCTGCTGGCGTCTGCTGGGGTGCGACAGCGGCTGCAGGAGGTACGGGTAGGCCAGCCGGTCTTGCTGCTGGCTTGCTAGGTATCTCAGCAATGGTAAGCTTCCGCTTATCGTCGTGTTGGTCGAGCTTGGCCAGATCCATCTTGGTCTTGTTAATCCACATTTCGGCTTGCTTGTGCTTCTCGTCACGCTGCTTGACCAGATCGAGGATGAACTGAGCATCGCCGAGGCGGCCAAGTTTGTAGAGCGCTACTCCACGACGAAATTGAGCTTCTGTTATGAGCTCTTTCCTCGCACGTTCCACTGCGTTCAGTACTCCCTGCTCGGCGTCCGCAAGAGCCGCATCGAAGTTTCCCGCTCTCTGATAGGCCATGGAGCGTTGGATGTAGAAGTCTGGCGAAGTTGGGGATTCGTCGATCGCGGCAGTATAGTCCTTGATAGCTTCTTCATACTTTCCAGCTTCCAGGGCCTTTTTGCCACGCGCAGCACTGGCTGCCATGATTGCGCAAGTCTCTGCAAGGTCGATGAGGTATTCTCTCTCGAATGCAGCTTGATACTCCCTCTCCTCTTGTCTTAGTGCTTCAGCTTGCTCTCTGCGTTGCTGGTCTAGCTGGAACAGGTATCTTGCTCTGACCTTGCGTGCCTGCTGAAGCCAAGGCACAGGATTGATAAATAGATGTGCCCTAGGTGCGAGATTACACCTGATGCCCGCGTGTATGATTGCGAGCTGGTAGTCCTGCCGCTCTCGTTGCTGTCGAGCTCGCGTGACTGCGTAAATCCAGAGAGGGTGCTTTTCCGATCGCTCGGCCAGAGGATGCTCCTACGAAAACCCTAACTTGGCGTTGGAAATCTGTTTTGGATAAACGATGGCTCGAAATGAATTGATTTTGAGGTGTTGGTCGTGAAAGATGTAGGTTAGGAAGATGGAATCGAAGTTGGACTTCTAGAAGCTAGAAGCTGCAGCCACAGGCGCCACTTCACAATCCCTGCAGGCGGCGCAGCTGGTGCCTGAGGTTTTAACGTGCAGCCAGTCACCTCACTTGCCAATTCTATTCACATTCGATCGGACAAGCAGTCATCATGTCTCGCATGTCAGTCCGGACCTTTTTGGTCACGGCCAAGAGATATCTACAGCAAGCCAACAAGGATCAGACGCCCACCTCGTTCGTGATCGGCAATGAATCCGCAGATCTCGACTCCATCACCTCTGCACTGGTCTATGGATACATACAATCAAGTCAACTCGAATCGAAACGCATTGGCAAGCTATGGATACCTGTGACAAATATTCCAGCCTCAGATCTCGCCCTGAGGCCCGAGCTCACTGCTCTTCTCAAGCACGCAGACATCAAGCCATCCGAACTCATCACTCTCGATGATCTAGGGCCAGAGCCACTCCCAGCAGACAAGACAGAATGGACATTAGTCGACCACAACTCCTTTCTAGGCGACCTAGGCAAAGTCTACTCCTCTCGCGTAGTCGCCGTCATCGACCATCACGAAGATGAAAGCAAAGTCCCCACCACTGCTACCCCACGCGTGATCAACAAATCCGCCAGCTGCAACAGTCTCGTCATCAACCACCTCCGACCCAGCTGGCAAAGTCTCGACTCCATGGTATCCTCTACAATCGGCTCCGCACAAGCAGACTCTCGCCTAATCGACGACTTTCCCTACGCCTCAACCTGGGACGCTCAAGTCGCCAAGTTGGCCCTCGGCTCCATCCTCATCGACAGCATCAACATGAAAGCTAAAGAAAAGATTACTGAGCATGATACGAAAGCTGTGAGGTTTCTGGAAGCGAAGATCAATATTTCGCATAAGTTTGGGAAGGACTATGATCGAGATCGGTTCTTTAATGAGATCAATGACGCCAAGTCGAATATTGATGAGCTCTCGCTGCGAGATATCCTTAGGAAGGACTACAAGCAGTGGCGGGAAGGCGATCTGGAGTTGGGGATCAGTAGTGTTGTGCAGAATGTGCAGTATCTGAGAAAGCGAGATGAGGATCTTGAGGAGGTGGTAAAGAAGTGGGCACAGGAAAGAGAGCTCAATCTGTTCGCGATCATGACTGCATACAACAATGACGAAGGCTTCCATCGACAACTAGTGCTATATGCGCTGGACGAAAAGGGAAAGAAGGCAGCTGAGAAGTTTGCGGGGAATGCCCAGGACTTGCAATTAAAGGACGCGAAGGATGGCGATGGGAAGCAGGGCAAGGAAGGATTCGTGCACTACCACTTCTGGGATCAGCACAATCTTGCAGCGAGCAGGAAGCAGGTCGCACCCTTGCTACGACACAATATGAGCTAGATGTAGAAAAGCCAGCACTCAGACTAATCACTGCCCACCCATTGTTGGATATCGGCGGTATTAGAACATACAATTTAGCTTGGCAAATCAGTAGTGTGGATCTGACAAATAATCAGATTGTTCGCTGTTTCCGTCCATGCTCTGCCATAAAGCTGATCGCAACATGTCCTGCTTTAGCCCTTGGGAGCATCGCTCTGCAGCGGCGAAGCAGCCTCGTCATCTATCTTGATCAGCACTGTTTTGTGCTCCAGATGTTCCTCAATACTGTAGCCATATCCTTCTCTGCCTTGACCACTTCCTTTGTAGCCACCGAAAGGCATGTCCATGGCCATTGTCGGGCTTGAACAGTTGATGCCAACGGTACCAGACTCGAAAGCTTTGGCCACGCGGAGTGCACGATTGATGTCTTTCGTGAAGACGGCGGCGTATAGACCGTACTCTGTTGCATTAGCCTTCTCGAGAGCCTCTGACTCTGTTTTGAATGTGTTGATGTTGACGAAGGGGCCGAAAACCTCCTCCTAATCTGAGCGTTAGTCTTGCAACAAGCTACGTGTTGCGTGGGATTGCTTACCTTTTGAGTCTTCTCATTCTCGTCCACGTTGGAATAGACGGTGGGTTCGATGAAGTAGCCCTTTCCGTCAACCTGTGCAGGCTTGCCTCCAGATTCGAGTTTACCCTTGCCCTCAGTCGCAGCCTGCAAGAACGTTTGGATTCTCTCATGTTGGAGCTGATCGGCTTGAGGACCTTGCTGGGTCTCTGGCAGGAGAGGGTCGCCCTTCTTTGCTGCCTTGAACATGGCGATGAAAGCCTCTTTGAACTTGTCTGCAACAGATTCCTGTACGTAAATTCTGCTGTTCGCGACACAGGCTTGGCCCATGAGCATTTGCATCGAAGCTGAAGTTGCCGTGGCGGCCTTGACGATGTCGGCATCTTCGAAGATGATGGCTGGTGACTTGCCACCCAGTTCGAGCACGACCTTCTTGAGGTTGCTGCCTGCAGCCATTTGCTGAATCTTCTTGCCAGTCATGGTCGAGCCTGTGAAGTTGACCATGCGGATATCCATGTGGCTGGCTAGAGTGGCGCCGGAAGGTGTTCCGTGGCCGTTGAGGACATTGATCACGCCAGGTGGGAATCCGACCTCGTGAGCGAACTTGGCGCAAAGTGTGGGCTGTCTCGCGTTAGCACAAGTAAGCGACACCAGGAAGGACGAGCCTACTGTAAGTGGAGCCTTCTCCGACGTCTTGAGTACAATTGTGCAGCCCGCTGCTACAGCTGGTGCGATCTTCATGGCGAAAGAAAGTGTTCTGATGAGACGTTAGAAAACACGTTCGTCTCGGACGTCCCGTGGAGCACTGCAGCCGGACATGATGTCTTACGGGATGTTCCACGGTATGATCGCCGCTACAGGACCAATCGGCTGTCTGAAAGTCATGTTGATATAACCAGGTGAGTTCAGACTTGTCTCTCCCTTGGCTGTATAGGCTGACTCTGCGTAGTGCTCAAACAGTGATGCTGCAAAATAGCCGTCGAAGTAGGTGGAGATCTGGCGAACACCAGTCAGGCATGTCCAATGATTCTCAAGTCAGTGAGTCTCACCGGACGTCCCATATCCATAGCATTGAGCTGTGCAAGCTCGTTGTGTGCTTCTCTGATCTTACCAGCCAGTGCTTTCATGAGAGCGCCACGTTCGGCGGGACTCTTTGCAGACCATGCTGGAAATGCTTGCTTGGCTGCTGCTACAGCACAATTCGTGTCGTCGACAGATGCTTCACAAATATCGGTAATCTTTTCGTGGCTGTATGGCGACTTAAGCTCGAATTTGCCATTGTCGGATGATTCGACAAATTCGCCATTAATGTAATGTCTGTGTTCGATTTTTTCTGAGGGAATTGGGAAGCCCATGATGTGCGATGGATCGAGCAATATTTCAAGGAGACTGAAAGTGAGCTGAATGAGGAGCAGGGGCGAAAGTGACGGGGGAAACCATATACTTATGGACCGCTCGTGAGCGATGCGAGCTTCTCCATCTTCAGGCCTACCATTGCATGTAAGATCAGCCCAGGCCGGCATTCGGTAGCTCATAATACTGCTAGTTCATGCACAAAGCCAGACCACCGGAGGTTTTGGTCAGCTGAAGGATCAACAGTCTCCGCTTTGCAATTGGTGTCGAGATCTGCTAGCCATACAGGCAGCGAATGCATATACGCGTATTTGGCCTTGCTGAGCCCGCTCATGGTCCCAACATTCTAAGGCGTTCCATTCTGGACTTGCTGTATCATATTGGCGTATACGAGACCCTGCAGTGGTGCATATCTGTTAATCGTGAATTCTGTCGTTGCCCGCAGACGACAGCTTAAGGATTCTGCCTGGAGCTGAGTGGATCTTGCTCGTCACACGCGAGGGGCCGGCCTTGCGACGTGCGCGTGTATGTGGAACCGGAGGAGATGAACTGCATGTGCTTGACTGCTTGCAGGAGGATGAACGCACAGTTGCATTGCCGATGGTGGGCACGTTGTTTGAAAGAGAGGAGAAAGATCTTGGCTGGCGATGGAGTTGCAGGCGAGTGCCACGACTTTAGGCAACAATAGTTCACATCTACCTCGTCTGTTCATCCACCGCTTTTGATCATTGACGCGCCCTCGAGATGTATTGCTCCCCAATGGCGCATTCTTACGGTTGTCTACGCAAAAGGATTGGGCCGGAGCCAGTATGACAGGCGCCAGCAGCCGAGCCTGGAATGCCCTCATACGCACACACCACATCCGATCTCAGAAGAAAGTTGCCAAACTCCGGCAGGCTGCATCAGCTGAAGATGTCTACGCCTTGATACGGCCCGGCGCGCCTGGGATCATGTACGTGGAAGGCCATAGAGCTGGAGTCGAGAACTGGACAAGCGCCGTGTCTGTAGGTCAGATTCCTTCGCGTGGCTCCGGCTAGCTGCTCATCAATGCTGACTGATTTTCGTGCGCAGCGCCTTCGCTACAAAGACTTCCACTACGTTTCGAAACCGGCCGAGATGCGACCTGAGAACGATAGCCTGGGCGAGAAATCCGGATCGACTGGCCTGCATGAAGCTGAGACGGTCAAGGAATTCGCTACTGAAATGCAAGCTCGTGGTGTGTTGAAGTGGTTCAGGAAGGGCATGGGCTATGATGAGGATCCCGATCGCTTATAAGAGCTTGATTCCTGGCGCTTTCGACTTTGGCAAAAATCTGGCCCAGCTTGAACATGTCGACATCCATACAGCAGGAATTTCCCGCAACACAGCTCGATATCGACACCTGACGACAAACCAAAATATCCGCGTTCATATCCTCGAAGATACTTGCAGCGAAGGAGATATTGGGGCCTGAATTGATCGACGCCACGACTTGTCTGCCTTGCGGTACGAACGCCCGGGAAAAAGGAAAAAGGGAATACCCAGGGACAGAATCGAACTGTCGACCTACAGCTTATCAGACTGTCGCTCTTCCGCTGAGCTACCAAGGCTTGATGATTGATGATGTGGTAGAGTTACAACAGTATATGACTGTTGTGCTTGTCGAGGTGAGTCATGGGGGGTGCCATGTCTGAGGCCACACAGCTCGCGCCAAGGGACCGATCCAGCCTGCCCCGAATGACCGCGAAGCACACTATGGGAAAGGCGACGTGACCTGCGGATCTGGACGAAAACTATTGGCCGAGTGCATTCATCATACCATACCCGCGGTCGTCATCTCGGACGTTGTCCCGTACTCGTACAGACTGCTAATATCCTGCGCAAATGTTGGCCTACTGTACTACGACGACACTCCGATCGCCAGGATTGATTTCACGAAGTTGCCAGACTACGACGATGCCTCAGTGCTATCGATAACGAAAACTGCAGCATGGCGCTGCCGAATCATTGGCAAAGAAATGGCAAAAGAAATGGCAAAAATGAAAGCCACTTTTAGCATCGGTAGGTTTCGATCCTACGCCCTCCGGGTTACATTTGATTGCATTCGCAACGATATGAGCCCGGCGATCTTCCGCTGATCTACGAAGCTGTGTTTCTATTGGATGCGAGGACACTGTTGCTGAGGGTCTATGAGTGCCAGCGTGAAGGATCCATGAGTCACATGCGGTTCGCCCGGTACTCAGCCAGGACTTCACTATCCACGCCGCCGTATACCCAAGGTATGGTATTCGAGCAACCCCAAATGTGTGCGTCAGTCTTGTTCAGGCGTTCTACGACCGCTGTGGATGGAGCTAGCTCGAGCAAGGTTGTCATGCCAGTTGATATGTTCGTGACAACTCCTGCAGGACTGCTTTCCACGGCATTGGTGCAAAACTCAAACGCCGGACTTCTCGAGGGTCTCAAAGTCTGAGAACATAACGAGGCATGTCAATGATATGCTTCAAAACCCAAAACGATTTCACGCTGGACGTATTGCACGGCTTGGCGATTTCTTGATCTCCCATCTGCAGCATACGCAATGAGCGCCATATGACATTCTCTGCATAAACCACTCTCGCGCATGCTGTTCTCCAGCTCCAATATAGAACCAATTATTTTCTTCGCAACACCTCCTGACGTCCCATCGGCTTTCATGACGTGCATGTAAGCTCGGCATAAGCTTGCAGCTCATTGGCTGAAAAAGATGGCAGCTCTTCAAGCTCAAGATCTTCCTTGCTTGGAAAGATCGCGTGGCAGACATTGTCGCAGTAGATAGAATAGCATTGTATCAAGCGAATAGACGTAAATAACACTCATCAACACATCGCCGTCGTGTTGTCGGCGACGGGCACTCAAAAGGCCGGAATCTAGCCGAGCGCCTTGGCAAGGACCAGCGGGAAGGTTAGGAGCAAGCTGGATTGAGAACGACGACACAGACTTTTGGTTGCCAGCGCCAGCAACATCACCACCACCACCGCCGTCAACACACTCAACCCCCTCTCCACTCCTCGCCGATACAATGTCTTCCGCCGTTCTCGCTCGTGTAGCGCGGGCATCGCGCTTCAGTGCGCAGTCCTGCCGCGTCCGCCCAATGCGCAGCTTCCAGGTCTCGCAGTTCCGCCCTACCACCTCTGCCTTTTCTACCGCGACCACAAAATTTGCCGATCACGACGCGCATGACCCACACCACGAAGAGAGCTTCGAGGAGTTCACCGCCAGGTAAGATGCAGAGCTGCGGCCGGGCCCATCCCGGATGTCAATGGCTGGAGGGGAGTGGACAGAGCGTGGAAAACGCCCGCAAACTGCCTCATCCATCGGACCAGGTCATGAGATGCGATAGTTTGGGATACACACGTGCTAACCATGCATCTAATGCAGGTACGAGAAGGAGTTCGAGCAAGTCCAGGATGTTTTCGAGCTGCAGCGCAACCTCAACAATGCTTTTGCCTACGATTTGGTCCCATCTCCTTCCGTCATTACCGCTGCATTGAGGGCTGCACGAAGAGTCGATGACTACCCAACTGCCGTGAGAATATTCGAGGGTAAATCATATCATAAGCCGGAGAGATGAGAGGTATGGAGCTGACAATACTCGCTACAGGAATCAAGGCCAAGGTGGAGAACAAGGGACAATATGACGAGTACATTCAGGAGCTCAGTGGTATCCGGGAAGAGCTTGGAATCAACCTCAAGGAGACCATGTACCCAGAGAGCTCGTAAAGAACACGATAAGATGAGAATGGGATAGAGTGGTGAGGATCACAGGATGGAGTGTGATGTGTGGAGAACGCAATACAGAAGGGTGTTGGAGAGACGGAGGCGTGGTTCAGCGCGCTCTGGTATGCTACAATAGCCTCGCTCAGCAGATTTGTACAGGTTTTGCTCTACTCGGGTCTCGTCCACAAGTGCAGGAGAGTGGTAAGTGCGAGGTATGAGGATTATGAGAGAGTATGGCGTTCCGACTGATGATTGACTACTGATCTATTCTGCGACTTACATTCTTAGCTGAAGATCTTTGACGACCAATGCAGAGCAACCCTCGGAAGCGCTCGCGAAACTGCTGGCTTGAAGTGCGGACCACGCCGTGAGAGAAGCGCTCCGGCAGAGAGTGTCGGGCAAGGCCTCAGATCACCGGCATGAATCGACCTGTGCAAGTATAGCTTCAAGCAGCGGTGCCAAAGCCTAGCGAACATTTGCTTCTAGGCAAGTGGAGTACTTCTGGACCTTTCCGAATCCCAAAGGTCGCTGACAACTTCGACAATGTTCTCTCTTCGACCTAGAGGGCAATGTTCAGTCGTTTCATGCAACGTCTAGAGGCGCAAACAATCAGCCCCACCAAATCCCGCAGACAAGACTCTCGCGCACATTCGCAGCCTGCACTAGCCGGCTCCTAACACAGCTCTACTGATCTATCTGGCGAGGGTCCGCTACGCAACGAAACACCCAAGAAGTACTGAGGTGTACGCATCGCCAATCTTTCACGAGACGACCGAATTCGAGTACCAGAAAGTACATCTTTCTGCACAGGGTCTATTTCCGCGCAGCAAGACGATCCCGCGATATCTCCCTCACTTTGCCATCTCTCGCCGCGACGTTCGTGCTACGCTTGCCTCGCTTTTCGAAGCCAGGTGCCCCAGAGACGCCGCTCGAGCCAGAGATACGAGTATCGGAAGAGTATATCGCTGGCAGAGCACGCAGCGCATATCCATCTCAGACCCACGAAGCGAACGCGAGAGACTATTATCATCCGGGAAAAATCGCGAAGATCTCCAGCTTCCAGCTCAGCGAAACGGCACGACGCAGCGATACCTTGGGCCCTCGTCCACGAACCATCTGTGAACGACTCTGAGTGAAGCTCGCGAGAAGCAAAGGAACTCGCCACCAGGTGCATCAAGCCCTTAGCTATGTCTTCCACTCCTGAACGCACTGTCCCATATGTTGTGGCGATGCACCTGGCGAATTGTGCTATGCAGCTACGGACGGATCATCAGAGAGCGAAAGTTGCTTGGCAGCGAGAAAGAGAGGAGTTGTTACACGAGAGAGCACGCCTCTTATCTGAGAACGTTGATCTCAAAGTAGAGCAAGCTCGTTTCTATAACGCTAAAGAGGAGTTGAGGATGGTAAATGGCGATCTTCAAGCCATTGTCGAAGACCTGCAAGCAGAAATCAGATCTTTGCACCTTGAACGACCTCTATGCAAAGAACCTCTGCATACTTCAGCGGCTCATCGCGTGTTCGCTATTCCGGAGCTGTTGGAACACATCCTGTTGCTGGTGCCTCATACCTTGACGTTGCAAGACCAGACCGCTCAGGCCAATTTTCTCATCCCTGAACGGCCGGTCACGCAGCTTTTCCAACTACAACGAGTGAACCATGCATTTGCCGCGATGATCGCGACGTCGTCGGCATTGCAGAGGCGCATGGGACTGCTAGAAATTACCGACAGAGATGACATTCTGGTCGCAACCCAAGCTGTCCCGCTCTTCGACGGTACTGGCTTCATCTACGCGGAGTCCTTGGGATTTCTCATCGATAGAGCCATCCAAAAACCTTTGAGGAAGCTCGATATTCTATTGCACCATCGCAAATTGTGGCTGGGTAACATCGAATTGGTTGGCTCTTGGACTCAGATTAAGGTGGCGTTGCAGGCGGATCGCTTGCCTTCTCGGCTCACGGAAGAACTTTCCTTCATCGAACTTGGCAGCTCTTCTTTCACCGCCCGTTACGGATCCCCGCCTTTCGCCGGTCATACGACTATGAGATTGGGCGAGAGACCACATGGGGAGAGCTGGTTCAGTGGATGTTGTGGGCGAGGAAAGATTTTCGGGAGCGTCGTATGTGCTGGCAGGCACTGAGGGAGATCTCGCCCGATGTCTTTGCTTGAAAGATTGGGCAAAGGCGAGAAATACATGGTGAGGCTTGGTTGCCCCGAGAGCGCAGCGCTCAGACTGGCACATGTTGCATAACAATTTAGGAAAGACAAGAACATGCTTTCAATGCTGAGATTGGGCTCCAGCATCAACACCTCTACAGGCTGCACTCCATAGCGGCGACACATATTTCCATGGTCGAGCGGCATCGGAACTCTGCAGTCGAGGAACAAGTTTTCGGACGAATAGTCCGAATAGGAGCCTGGAGCAAGCTCGAAAGGGCATCGTAGTGCTTTTTCTCGTCAATGACATTTTCGAAGCGATAGAAGATAGCATCTACAGAAATTCACCTGAGCTCGTTGCAGACTACCGTTTTATCGACTGCCTTACAACAAGTCATTACCACAGAGATACAGCACGCATGCAGTGTGTCTCTGGCCGTCCGCTTGAGCCCAGTCCAGGCTATCGTTACGATGACTGCCTCGGAATCAGCTATTATTGCAGCGATACAGGAGGCACAGAGTGAGTCGTCGCATCTTCATTGTTCCTTTCCGAAGCTTACGTCGCCCATACTCCGGAGGTGCAGTCTGAGAAGGAGAAAGGGTTGAGCATGGCGATGCAGAGCGTCAGATACATGTATTGACAGCGAGGGCTCCAATTTCTACCAAAGCATGGAGGGTCTCAGCACGCCGGCCTGGTCACGAACAAGAGCGCAACGCGAATAACCGCTTGAGATATAAGCACCTTCCGCCACCCACCATCACAGTATACGAAAAAAGAGAACGAGACAATCGCGCCAAATCACACCTATCTCCGAAGTCGCGAATGGCTCTCGGCTCACTTGAGTGGCTCTGGGCAAGACGTTGCCTCGAAGAGTCGTCTTGAGGTGCACCCGAACTTTGCTATCAACGTTGGACAAGAGAAGAGCAATCGCACAGATATACCACAATCTCCGAAGCCAAAGATGAGTCTCAGCTCGTCCACTTTCTTTTGGGCAAGAGTGTGCTGCAGGTGACCAGCTGGAGCAAGACTGTTGAGCGTCAGGTTAGTCAGCTGTCATGCAGTGTTTCTGGTGATCTTGCTGGACACTGTTCATATATCACACTGCCAGTACGTTCCTCGGTGAACGATCAAGATTATTGATTCCAATATGCTACAAGTCGCTTGTTGAAGCCACGTGCAGAGAAACGAGAATACAGCTTCTTCCACGAGTTTCACAATGAGGCTGTCGCACCGTTCTCTTCGAAAAGAAACGCAAGTCGAGGAGCGACCCTACAAAACCTTGCCGTGCGCCTCACTCACCACTGCTCACTGCGGTAACGCTGCTTCCTTGTTTGAAAGCATGATGAAGCCAACGAATGTCAACCAGCTGGAGAGTGCCCACACGTGGGCCATCGGAGAGCACATATAGTTCGACTCGGTCAAGACAGTGTCGAACCACGTGCACGAGGTTTCCAAACTACACACAGAAGAGCTTGCTCATAGTTCATCGGTGCACGAACGCCTCCGGCCGACCATTATTCCAACAGCCTCGCTTGACGAAAGTTGCTGAGGCACGGAAGCCGGACGAGAATTTGGAGTGGTATTATGTGCGTTGTTCTGTTCGAGCTCGAGGACGACCCACTGACGCACAAGCAGGTTGCAGTTGACGGAAACAACGCATTCAAAGACAACCTAGAACTGGCTCGACGCATCCGCGAGAAGATCGTGGAGGTTACGGCGACTGAGGAAAATCCCGAGGGATCGATCGAGCACGAGACCAGCCACGGAGTAGGATTCATGCAAGTTCATCCTCAACGACCATTCTGCGTTTCAGGAAGCTGACCTTTTATCCAGCTTCTGCGTACCAGCCGGCACAGATGTGCAGATTAGCGAGAACTGCGGCGACCTCGCCGGTCGCACCCTGCTCAAGAAACTCGTGCCCAGCACCACGATTCGCGCCGAGCCCCTGAAGCGCGGTCGCCCAGCTGGCACGAGGAATGGAGGAGGTCTCGGCCGCGCGCGCGACTGCCACATGCCTGCCTTTTCTCACCTGGGCACTGTGCTCGGTCCGGACCATTGTCACCCTTGTTGCCTTGCATTTGACAGATTGGAGGGAGGTACAAGACGTACCATGTATCTCTCGAATGTTTTGCTTGACCCCACTCCAGGCCATTGTCGCTCGGATTGCCTCACAGATATTCGATATTACAGAGATGCAGGAGCCACGCTACATATCTCTAGCGGGTCGTCCGAGTCTGTTCCAGGCCATTCTTATACTGACCGCCTCGCATCCGGCCGGTGCAGTGGAGGTGCAGGAGGCATACTCCTTGTCTCCGAAACTTGGACTCAGTGCCGTCCAGCTTCATCGTCATTCTGACTGCTTGCTGCCAGCTGATGTGGCAGAGATACCAGCAGTCGATGGTTTTGGGAGCTGATCGACGAGGCCTTGGAGGTATCCATTTGCGATACGGATCGGAATCTCTTTGTAGTCTGTATTCGGTGCGATCCAAGTGCGGTAGGCTACGTCCATACCGTAGGCCCAGTACTTCTTCACGAAGCGATATGGCAAATTACTGTTGTCTACGTTGTTTTCTTGGACCACGACGAGCATTGGGTCGACTAACGGTCTCAAGTGCGCCAGAAACTGGTACCACACGTCTTCGAACTTCTCGTTCATGATGTCCTCGCGCTCGTTTGGCTTAAGGTATTTATAGGGCAGCTTGAAGGCATCAGGCTGTTCATTTGGTACAAGTCGATGACAAGAGCTTAGTCGTACTGAGAATCTATCCTAAATAAGCTGCAGACGTTCGATCTCCTTGTTGGCGTGGATTTGCGTTCTGTTGAAGTCATTGTCGAGGCGCGGCCGGTATACAGCCACCGCTGCTCCGCCTTGACGATAGCTCTCAGTAATTGCCTCGAGCTTGGTGACCATGCGGTCTGTGTGATCATCAATGGCTGCAAGCAATTGGTTTCTCTCGGCCTCTCGTGTTGCTCGCTCGGCCTCTCGTGCTGCTCGCTCGGCTTGGCTCTCGCCTTGGATTTGGAGGCCCTTACGGGCAGCTTCACACCCAATGTCCCAGATGTGAACTCCATAGTCGTAAACTTCGATGTGCTCTCGGATCACACTGTACGTGATCGAATCTGGGTTAGTGACCTCCCATAACTGTCCAGGGAGTCGCAACGCTGTGTTCTCCATCTTGAGTAGTTGTTTCCCCTCCAGATCCTGGGTCGCGAACTTCAACGGGACATCACGAGGGCCAGCATGGCCATAAGTAGTAATAAGAGCTTTGATTTGATTCAGAATATCCCCTGGGGATTGCTTTGTCTGAGGTAAGCGGTTGCCGTTGTATTGACACCTACTTGGCGGTCGGTTGCTCGAACGGCGGGTACTGTTGGGTGCGTAAAATTCAAGTCTGCGGTGTGAGACCACGGCCTCTGTGCGATATGGGGCACCTCTTGTGTACGAAGGCCATTTTGTGTAAATGCTGGGTTGTTCATGTTGACCTTCGATGGAGTTGTCGGATATGAAGTAATCGGAAGTTCTCGTCCTGTCTCCACATCAGACTGCGCCTTCCAAGCCGATCCGACTCGTGGAAAGAGCAATGGAGGTAGATGCGTCTGGAAGGAGACAGTTCTGTTCGCGATAAACTTGTAAGGCAGGTCCAGGTGAGCACGTCCTCTAGGCATACCGAACTTCTTCACATCCTTCTGATCAATCGTTCCCTGTTCCTGCAGTCCAGCTGCTCACCCACTGCCACCGAATCTGAGTTATGGTCTGAAGCAGGTGAGAAATCCTACAGCTCAGTAAAGAATCAATAAAGAGCACGAATATTACAACGAATCAATACTAATGACAACATAACACAAGACTCACATTCAAAACAGGGAATGAGTCTCAACACGATGCAATTTTCAAGCTTTTCATTTCATTACTACTAGGAGGCTCACTGACCTCGTCTGCAGCTGGAAGCTGGCGGTGTCATCAACCCTCCGAAGTTCTGTGAATCCTCTTATCTGGTTGCTACTGGGCATGTTCTCAAGCCAACTCTGGCATCCACAAGCTCAGCTTGTCTCGTGCTGTCGCCACAAATCTCGCTCGCAGCGATCGAGTGAAACAGACGAATTCCTGCTGACTCGTCTGTTTGACCTCTGCTGTCGAATATGTCTTAGAGCCGACTGGCCATTCTGCACACTCATTCCTCAAACCCTCTCTTTGCACCTCGCTTGGACGGCTGGGAGCTCGGACCGTTGGAGGACTTGCGCTGTACTCGCTCGTGATGGGCATCGGTGACCTGTGCCTGATACTTGGGCTCAGCCGCGGAGGATTCTGGCGATCGGGCAGGTTGCCGACGTGAGATCGGCTTGAGCATCTGATGAGGTGGCTGTGATCCATCAGTAGAACGAGCAGCTCCCTAAGCTGCTGCACTAAGAATTGGAAGACCTTGGAAGGCCGAACGATGAGGCTCGGAGTAGGTACCTGCTACCGGCGGTTGGCTGACATTTGAGCCGCGATTGGTGGATGCGAGTGCACGAGCGACAATAGGAGCCATGAACGGAGGCACTGGAGCGGGACCACGATCTGTCTGATAGGCTCGAGATGGAGGGAGAGGCTCAAGATCTGGGCCCTCGGTCAGGTCTTGCGGGACCGGAATCTGCAGTTCTTCCATTTGCTCAACGATCTTGGAGACCACAGTCTTGTCATCAATCTCGATGTGCCCGTTATCGTATGGTGCTTGTCGCTGCCAGGTCCTCAGCATCGTCCAGACTTCTCCCGTCTTCTCTCCTGTGCCCGCTCGCGATATGGCACGAAGCCACTTCTGCACTCTTGCCATACCAGGTTCCTCTTGTGTCGTGATAGGCAGTTCTAGGCAGCAGATGGTGGGGTTGTTGACGAATTGAATGGCCGACGACATGTAGGTTGCGACTAGGGTACAGCACGGATCGTCTGGGTCTTGGAACTTCTTGAACCCATTGTCGCGAGGCGATATGCCCTCCTCCGTGCCAGACACTAGGACGCTATACATCTTAGCCACAAAAGTTGCTGCATAGTTCCTGCTGTCCTGATGCTCCTGTAGAAGCTGTTTCAGCTCCCATACGACGCTGTCGACTTGCTTGTTGTTGGCGACGTAAATGACCAAGTATTCATTGCCGTGGTCGCTGAATGGGCTGGTCGCCATCCACTGGCCAAAGAATTGCTTCAAGGTATCGGGGCCATTCGTGTTTGGCGGCACATGATCGAAATGGAACTTGATTTGGCGCAGTGCATGTTGTACGTTGACGGTTTGCGCGAGACGAAGGCATTGATAGGGAACCATGTGTGTGGTGACAGTGTCTCTGAGAGCTTCGCTTTCTTCTCCCATCGTACATATCATGAAGCGCATCTCGGCTCTGTGCAAGCCTTTGGCTTCATCGACAAGATGCCACAGCCCAGCTTGAAGGAGGCCGTCGAATTTGTTTGTATTCAACATGTTGCCAGAGTCGTCTACGAAGACATACTTGAGCTGCGACCCTGAGACCAGCCCTCTCCCGACAGCTCGCTCTAGCCCGCGAGGAGTCGCGACGCAAAATTTGCCGCCCAATCTCTCCTCATCAGCTCGGGTGATATTGTCGTGCAGGACTCCGACGAGCTCCCCCTCGTCGTCGAGCAGTGTGCGCAGCGTGGTGTTAATGTGACGAGTAAGGTCACGCGTGTGCACAAGGATAAGAGCGTATGGAGAGTAGGGAGATGACCGACCGTTTGGTGCATTGATGAAAGTTGAATTTGCAAATGGCAGACGGCTATCGCGAACGTCGTTCAGCACGCGATGGGCAATGACTATGAGTGCGCCAGTGGTGCGACCTGCGGCATACTGGGCTTTGTTGGCGCAGATGTTCACGTTGCCATCGCTGAGACCAAGATTGATGATCTGTGCCTGAAGCGTCGTTGCTCTGGACCACCCGAGCTGCCCCACGAGAACAGAGCGCAGCTCTTCACTCAACGAGTTTGGCCACTCACTGGTGTCGATGCTGCCTTCATCGACAGCAAGCGTCGAGTCTTTCCTGGACATGGATTGACGCTGTGGTAGATGAGCGGAGGTGCCACCGACAACAGCACCTTCGCCACGTTCGGACGGACCAGACAGCACCATGTCTTTGAATACAGTCGTCGCGGTCACAGTCGCATGCCCACCACGTCTAACGCGACTTTGAAGATTTGAAACCCCAAGATAAAAGATCCTAGGTTGAGGAAGGTGTAGATGAAACGCGGGATTTCTCCGACGCGTGGGGTTGTCGATGTCAGATGCAGCATCTGTTTGATGGGAGATGGCAGTACTGTAGGAGGTAGAAGAAGTGGTTTATAGTGGAAGAATCGCGGATAGGCTAGCGGGCGGGCCGTCCCTCCGAGCTTTGATTGGCTGATGTAGACAAGACTTCAGCTTGCCAATTTGTTGTGAGCATCTGCTATTATGAACGTGGTACGCGGAGACCACGAACTCAACGAATCCAACGGAAGCACGATCCCAGATATCGATAGCCCCCGCAGCTCTCGTTCTCTATGCTGCTGGCCTGCGAGCACATACGCTACAGAGGCATTAGCTCTGCAAGCAGAACTGGTCCACGATCATGCCTTCGCTTCGCAAACGCGATACTGTCCGGGTCGCCCCAGGCGACTCTCTCACGATGTCAGAGTCGAATGTAAGCCATGCGAGATGCGATGTTGGAGGCACGAATCCCTGCTGCCTTGAAAGAGCATCTTCACGCTTGTACTATCGCTGAATGCCTCTTGCTCTCGGATCGAGCTGTGTGGTCATTACTAACATGTTCTTCGCGCTACGGCTATGGCTACACACTCAGATGCTTGCCCAGTATGGGGCCCAGGTGCTGCAAGTGGCCATGAGCGTCGTACCACATCGATCTGTTTGCTGATGCGACCTTCCAGGCGGGCTTGAACACTCGCTTGCTGTTTCTGGGCTTGCACTTAAGTACATCTTATGCCCAGTTTTCCATGTCTATTCACTCGTGGATCAGGTGCTTGCTCACTTGCTGGAGGTTCACTCATTCACTGCCTGTTTGATTCATTCTTCTACATCAGCTATTTCAACTCTTTGACTCCAGCGGAAGTTTACAACAAACAACCACAATACCGGAACCTTTGAAGAAGCCAGAACACCAGAATAAGGCGCTGCACTTCAACCCAGCCTCCAACCAGCAAGGTACAACGCTGCAAGTACAGGTTGACGGCCGTCACATCGAGTATAGCCAATTTGCCCTCTCTAATCATCGAAACACCTTTCAAGAGGATTGATTGCCCAACACAATGGCCCAAGTTCAGCCTGACGCATCCCTTATCGCAGCGTCCGGCGACGGCGCCGCTGTCGCTACGTTTCCTTCTCCGTCTTCGCTCCCAATCCTGCGCTTCCAACCCGCTGCCCAGCCACGTCCTTTGAAATACGAAGTAGAAGAGCTGATTAAACTATGGCGGCGCAGCGAGCACAAGCCACCTTTTACCACAGGAGAACTGGTGGTCATCGCGCACATCTTGAGCGATTTGGAGCCTCAGCGACTCAAAGCAACGCAATACAAGATACTTTCGACTTTTGCATACTACAAGCGCCGAGCTCTGTTAGCATTTACCGACATGCTCGATGCTGAAGCAAGCGACTCGTATGACCCCGATTCAGAAGAGAAGCCTCAGCTCGACAATCTTCTTCCTGGCTTGTACGAGGCTGCGAGAACTTTCGAACACCCATTGACTTGCGTCGACGATTTCGACCCTTCTGATGATGCGGACATTTGCGAAAAGAAATACACGATTTGTACTAAGGCTGCACGCATCTACTTGCGCGAGTGGCTCGAGCCTCCGCGGCAAGGGTGCTTCGACTTTATGGGCCTACCTGCTGAGCTGCGCGAGAAGATCTACAAGATGCTCCTGGTGTATCCGAAGCCCGGCCTAACACTAGCCGACCATGCTCGAGAACGCGGCCGCAAAGAAGCACGTTTGGGAGTTTGGTCACGCACAGATCTGCAGATCCCCGTGTATAGCAAGGACCTAAAGGTTCCGGAGAATGAGTTCGCGGTAGAGAGCCCTACCAAGACGCTCGCGCTCTTGAGAGTATCAAAGCAGATTCGTCGTGAAGCACTGCCTGTGTTTTATGGCCGCAATGCTCTCAACTTCGGCTCATTGAACAATTTGGAATGTGCCTTTGATTTCTGGTCACACGAAATCGTCGGATCGATCCAAGAGCTTCGAATTGTCGTGGATTGGAATACCCCAGCGTATGTAGGGTCTCCAGCACCTGGGATTGGGAAGCTGTGTGCCCTCGGGGGTCCCAAGAAGCTCACTCTGACTGTGCCACATAACTCAGCCATTTGGACACGTTTCCGCGGCTTGAGTGATGAGAATCGAGCTGATAGGTTTAGCGTGCTGAGCAAACTCGCTCGTATCACAGATCTGAACGAGATCATCGCTCTGGCTAAGCGCGCTAAGCATGTCGAGCTCAGAGGTGACGAGTTCTGGGGAAATTACATACGCCAGAAGATAGGGCAGTCGACGAAAACACAATGAGGAGGTGAGGATCATGCAGTGGTGACGATTCTGAGTCAGGAGGCAACGAGTCTGTGGCGATTGCGCTTATCGCATGAGACGTAATGCGTTTGTGGACACAGAAGGGTATTTCAGGCGTAAACTGTAAGTCACAGATAAAACATGCGGCTATCATGACAAATTAGGATTATTGATCAAGCAGAGATAGGCGCTTCTGAATGCATCAGCAGTCTGTTTCGTTGCCAATAACACTTTTCTCAAAACCCAAGCTCCCATGCAAAGCACCGAAGTTACTCGCTTTCACATCTCCTTGTGGATGCTACCTTTTGCAAGACCAACATATCGCTTTCATTGATCATTCGACTTTGAACCACTCCTAATCGTGATGTCCGGATCAATATTGCCTCCTGTGTATCCAGTCTGTGGACCTCGATCAACACCGCCATGCGGTCGCGGCGGATGGGAGCGGGGACGTCTGCGGTAAGGCGAGGGATTGGCTCCGCCTCTCAGCTGAGGACGTCTTGGAGGCCCTTCTTGAGCATCTCTGTTGACTGGTAGAGCATTGGCTGCGACGGCGCATACGCAAAAGACAAGGAGGGTGATGACGCCGGTTGTGAGGTGGGCGAGGACGGTGCTGGTGCTGGACATGATGACTGTGTGTAAGTGACTTTTGTTTAATGAGCTACGTACTACTGCGACAGTGGATCTTATACTTCCCCTTGTTGGAGATCGATCTCAGAGGATCGCAGGGCATCTCAGATCCTGATCAATGGGTACATCAGTGGCGATGTACAAATCAGACCGGCTGCAGCCAATCACTAGGCTATTTTTCAAGCCCTGCAAACAGCCTCGAGGTTCGGCGCTTCGTTCTCGACCAAGACGCAGTAATGGATTGCAGGGTTGCATCATGCAAGTACCAGGTCCGTTAGCGTATCAAGCCTTGTCCTTATATCAAGTGAACACGTCAGGCGATATACCGGACAGTGCTTCTAGGGCCTTCTGTCGCTCGAACACGTCTTTCTGAATCGACAGCGTCCACTGTGCCACATCTCCCCATGTGGTCTTTCGCTCTGTCGCATACTCATACTCGCGTCTCACGGAAGAACTGATGAAGAAGCTCTGACGAAGAATCTGCGACGGCACTGCTGCTTCCAGATTGACCCTAATCTGAGTCCAGGAGCCAAATATACTGGTGTCCCCTGGCACAAGAGCCTTGCGAGGGACAGCACCGGGTAGATCGATAAGGCTTTGAATGGCATCGCCGTAGAGATTGCGTTGAAGCCTTGCCGCAGGAGTCGTAGCGGCATGCTTCAGCAGAAGACCAGACCGATGGGCATGCGTGTTTGGATGCTCGTAGATTCTTGCGAAGTCATGGCTACTTGGCAGCTCGAGTAGCCCCATGCGCGTCTGTAATGCGGAGGAACCTGCGATAACGAACGCGAACTGATGACTCACGCGTTGCAATTGGAATAGCTGTGGTACTGCTCGCTCTGCAATATACAACGGGTTGTGGCCCCGGTTGTAATATGGACGGTCGCGCGATGAGTGCGGCACCTGCAGCAAAATATGCTCCAACAACTCCGAGATCGCGAACACACGATAAGCGGCTGAACTGTGCATCGAATTTTTGTATAGGGCCTGTTCAGTGCGGAGGGATCTGTTCTCGGCTTGTAACTTTTCGACGATCGCTCGGAGTTCTGCATGCTCCACTTTTAGCTTCTCGTTGGCAGTATAGAGTACTGCTTTGTCAATGCCGAGATCGACTTTGTCGCACAGCAGACGTGTCCTCTCTTTGAGGAAGTCCGATCTCTCGATTTCCCAGGCGGCCTCGGCACGATCTCTGTCGTTGATGAAGTCCGACTTCTCTGTTGCCCAGGCGGCCTCCGCTCTCTGATGCTCCGCTTGCAGCTGAATGGCATGGTCCGCAAGCTGGACAGCAGCGAGATAAGGAACGGTACGAGCTGGCGTCGAAGTCATGGTTGGGGACTTTGTGTGCGTTGGCCGGATGTTGCGATGTTCGCGGAGCTCTGAATTCTCAGGCGCTTGAGGATGGCCTTCAAGAGTGCGCCCCTGAACGTTTTGGAGGCAGTGGCGCCGCACCTCGAAATTGGTACCACTCGAGGCGGAGGCGGAGACTGGTGAGGTCTTGAGGCGAATCGCCTCGCGGATTGAAGTTTTTTGATAATCAGGCGTCGCGTGACAGCTTGACAAAGTGCGCCCTCGGGGTGCGCGCCGATGAGTGAGGTGTCTCGCTGCCCACGAGATTTGGTTGGTATAGAGAGAGATCACACGATGCTCAGAGATGTGCAGCGCTCAACATTCGTCCGAGGTGCAAGTTGATGTTGAGAAAAGGAAGAGGAGTTCGGTGGGGTTCGGAAGACTTCTGAACGTTGCACAGCAAACAATTGCCAAGCATCGTGTCGCCTCCCTTCACAGCCCGACATTGTCTTCTGCAAACTCCAACGATTGATCAGTCGATCTTGCGGGGCTGTTCGCGAGGTTCTCCTGCGGCTTCTACTCCTCCTCACCCTCCACCTCCTCTGCAGGAGGTGGTGAGGTGGAAGGCAAGGTGGTGCGCGATTTCTATGTGTAAAAACGGAGGTGAAAGTGGAAGTGACAGCGAAGTTCGGAACTGGCGGGCCTTCATGCTGAATGGGCCTGAGAGGCAGCTCAATACATGTATCTGATACTCTGTATTGCCATGCTTAGACGTGCCATCCAAGTACGTGGTGCCTCAAGTTCCAATTTCTGCTCCTCTTGTGGCTCGGGACTGTTCAGAGTTTCTTCCTTCCGCTCCTCCTCCTCCTCTAGCACTTCGAAGCTCACACACTGCTGCAATTGATGTTGTTCGTTCGCAAAAATATCGTCGACGATAGCCTGCGGCTTCTCCAAGGTCATGCGGAGAACCCTGAGCGCAGGTGGCTCCTTGCTGCGATCTGCGATCACGCCGCTCGTCTTCCGAGTCCCACTCGTCGTTCGCCGCATCGTACGAGTCCTCCATGCCCTCCACATAATCCTCATCATCGTATGGCCAGAGACTATCATCGTATTTCCAGAGATCATGCTCTTCTCCTTCCTGGACCTCGTGCTGCTGCTGTTCGATCTGCGGAGGTGGATGGCATATCTCGCGCTGCTTCTCCTGGTCTTCTTTCAGTCTTTCGAAATCGGACCGCAAAGATGGTGGCCAGGTGGCCATTTCGTCGGCAACTTCAGCGCGAGCGGCCTCCCACAACTCCTCGATGATGTCAACATAAGCCTATGTGCTCGTCAGCGTCTTGTCAGCGGCTCGATTAGCACCCTCGACCGCTGAAACGTACCTGTGCCTCGTCCCAATCGTCCTCGCTGCAGATGATGATGATGCAGTTCTTGATCTGCCAGTAGCGAGGCAACCAAAGGTCCATGAGGTTGAGTTTTGCTCGATATCCCGCTCTCGCATATCTCTTCTCTCGCAGAAGTTCTGCTGCATAGTCGAAGTAGCCGTTGTACGTGGGCGGCAATGGCGGGTCTTCCTCCAGCCATTCCACGTCGTCGATCTCCATTTCTTCCGCCATGAATCGCAGTGGTAGAGTTCCGGATGCAGGACTTCGGATTCGCGGTGTCGGGTGGAAGAGCGGCGACAGCAGCGGATGCTCGCCTGAGAGCTTTAAGCAAACACTGTCCTTGGCAAGCACTCGCCGGCCTTCACAAACACTGGCCCGGCAGCAGAGACACGTTGCAGCTCATTCACCTCTGCTCTCGTGCGCTTCGATCGCCTGCAGGATCTCTCAAATCTCGTTTCTCGTTCTATTTCCCCGTCTGCCGGAATGGACAAGTCAGAGAATGCTTGTCGTACAACAACGCTCTTCTTAGGCAACATGGAGCGCCTTCGTATGCCTGTCATGTGCAGCGCGAGCATCCACCCAGCGGAAGAGGTACCGCTTCAGACGCTGTGCCATTGTTCCAAAAATTATCGTTCTTTCAGCTCTACCAGCTGATATGCATCAGACTGCGAACTCAGGCGATATTCGGCAGATTGGTAGGTATCAACCAAGTTAGAGTGTTGACGAGATGAGGTCAAAGCAGAATGCAAAGCCAAGATTTCGCGGCAAAAAAAAAGGTCGAACTTCGAAACTTCGAACCTCCGACCCGTGGACAACCTACAATTGCGAAATCTTGGCTTTGCATTCTGCTTTGACCTCAAAAAGTCCAAAAAAATTTGAAGCACTCTTTGTTTGCATGTGTCATCCTTAGTCTATTCATTTGTTAGTTGTTGTGGCGGTATTGAGGTGTAGGAAGATGCTTACGCAGGGGCCACTGATATCCGTTAGTGGTGATCGATTTGATGGACGGTTGATTAAGCTTACTGCTAATCTTCTCTGTATTGTTTCAAATTGACCAAATGTCCCGAAGGACATTAACTTTGATTTGCAAATGCAATATATCCCTTCCCCAAAATTCGGGCCACTCCCGCCGCAACGCCGAGGGCGGCGACGTCGACCGCTGGTCCCCACTATCCGTGTGCATGCTCTTTCATCATGGTACAACACATGATAGTCTTTGTATCTCGTTCCAGACGGCGATGATCTGCTTGGTGATGACCTTTGAAATTCTTGGTGGCATCGAATGTGTTCCAGCCAAGACCGATGGACGGCAGCGAGGAAAAGTGTCCAGGCACGCCGACGACAATGTCCAGTCTATATTCTGGTTGGATGCTGGCCTTCATAGTCTTGCGTTCACTCCATAGCGTTCATGGTGATGAGTTGCATGGAATGTGACTCAGCCGACGACGACGAAGGCAGCGATGGTATACGATGAAGACCTTCCGGGAACGGCGATGGCGACGACAGGACCTGTTTTGTTGCAGCATGATGGCCAACAATCAAGGCCATACCATGGACTATGATTATGGCTTGTCTTGTCTCCTCATAAGGCAATGTAGGTCCGGACCTAGTGCAATTCGAACTGGCGGCAGCATTGCGACCGTGACTCCAGAACAGTCCACTCCAGGCGGGACGTGCTACAGTCAATGATACATCAAAGCCTTTACTCACTCACTCAGCAGAGACCAACGAAGCAATGCAACAGCAATGCGCCCTTGGAAACCGACAGCATGACAGCACAGGACTCATACTTCACATGCGACGAGAACAGGAAACTACCGATAGAAGCTGAGCATTTGCATACATTCGGCTATATGTTCATACGTGAGGAACTTACCCTGTATCGCATCGCGACGAAAGTCCACTTGCATAATGCCGTCTGATCGCACCGTGTTGTGAAGTAGGATGTGAATTCCGAGTGCGCAACACAGAGAGATGAGGGGTGAAATTGGGGAAGTCGCAACGCGAAAAAGCCAACTCAACCCCACCATCCCAGTCCTACAGCTCATTGAACATCAACGAAGGAAAGAATGAGCACAAGCCATGAAAAACACATATCTCATGTTCGGTTGAAATTCATACACAGCGTAAACATCGTAACAACAAGAAGCATCGCCCGCTCCCAAAAGACCCAGCAAAGTAAACGCCGCCCTCAAAGTAGTGAAATCCTGACTGGCACAGAATCAAAAAGAGAAAACCCGCCATCCCAAATCGACGACAACATCTCTCAGACAACATTCTCATCTTCCCAGACAATGATCTCTCCCTTGACATCCCCCTTCGCATCGACGACAGGTAGGTCCACAACCTCCTCCGCAACGACAACCTCCTCAGCCTTCACAGCAGCAGCAGCAACAACAACAGCCACACTCTTCTCCTCATCAACAACCACAAAAGACTCCTTACTCAACCCCTCCGGAAAGAACTCCTCAGTCTCCAAATCCGAAAGCGGCGACCTCGACCCATCATCCATCTCATCTTTCGCCAGAACCTTCTTCCTCACAATTTCCGTAGTCGTCGTCGCAGTTCGAGGCGAAGAAGCAGTAGGAGCATCATACCCCTCCGGCGGCGTATTCTCTTTCCCACGATACTGCTCCTTCTTCCCCATCTCCCCTTCATCATCACTCGACAAGTCCAAGGTAAGAGTACTGTGCTCCATCAAATTCGCGGCTTCTTCTTCGGGAGTGTCTTCGTAGATTTCAAAGAACCAGTTCTTGGGCATGCTTTCTGCGATCGTCGCGCCAGTGGAAGGAGTTGGTGTCGACATTTTCGAACTCGTGTTGGGCAGTGATCCACTCAATGCCGCGTCGAGACTGAACGGTAGAGCAGAAGCCGAAGAAGTTCCAAAAGAAGGCGGATCAACGCGAGTGAAAGGCGCTGAGATCCGTCGTGAAGCACCGCCGACACCGAGAACTTTCCTCTTCGGGGATCTTCCAGCAGGTGCAGTCAGAGGCGCGCGCGGCGAGGACATTTTCCGGCGGAGAGGAGTTGAGAGTGCGCGCGGTGAAGCAGAAGAAGAGAAAGTCGAAGGCGGGGCCATGAGTGTCGTCGCCGGCATGGGTTTGGAAGTAGTCAAGCTGAAAGTGAATGACTTCTGCTGCTTAAGATCAAACGCGTTTCCTTTAGTCTTCTTTGAAGGCGAATCAAACATTGCCGGGTCGACATTTTCGCTATCGAAGTCGTCAAAGTTGCAAGGTTCGTATGCACGTTTGTTGCTTGTGCTGCTGCTGGTTGTCTTCATGTTATTGATGTTTGTTTTGCCCGACTTTTGCGCCGCTGCGAGGTTGACGCCTTTGTTCACACAGCCCTGTCAGTCACTCGGACGCGTCGCGTGGCTTCACCGACACATCACATACCATTTTGACGATTTTTCGCGCTCGCGAGGTGTTGTAGACGCGGGTTGTCGAGTGGTGCGAAAGGCACTCTTGCCATTGGAACGTGAGCCGTCATTTTGCCAGGTCTTCCAGTAGATGATGAAATACGCGTCTCGGTCGGATTGCTGAGGTGCGACAAGCGTGGAGCGGGCGAACGCGAACACCCTGGACTAGTTCGCGGGCACGTAGTCAAGGACAACAGTGAGCTGCGACTTCACGTCTTCTCTGCTCTGCTCTTGCACACGAATAATGAACGTGAAAGATGGTGTACAGTGTGAGAAGAGAAGCAAGAAGCGCAAACGCGAAGGAGATTCAGCTGCGCTCTCATTCCCTTAGGTTACACACAGACGCTGCGCTCCGCGTGCGAGAGAGGGGCTAATGCAAGGTGTGCGTGCTCAAGTCGTGTGAAGTTCGCGAGGTGCCTGAGCGTGTCCGACGTGTTGCGCCAATCAAACCGTGATTGTGGCGTCGACTGTGCCTCGATGCAACTCCACTTTGCTATCCGATGGACCAGGTTCTCGACGGCGCGATATGACGTTGAAACGGCAGCACGTTGTGCGATTGCGAATGTCGAGGACGAGTTGCAAGATACAGCCATTGCATTGAGAGTTGCTACACCTGCTGATACCTTCGCACAGCAAGAGCAACTGGAAACCATGCCCAGACGCGTCTCTCAGCTCAACTTTCGCCTATCTTTGGCACATCATCCCGCATCTCCGATCCGGATCCAGATTGAGCAAGAGCACAGGCGTCGTTTCAAGACGCGTGCAGAATGATCCGAACGGCGAAGATCAGTGCATTTCGCGTCAACGATGATGAGATCCTCGCCCAAGCACAGCACAAGAATTAAGAAGATGGCTGTACACTGCGTCTCATCCATCTCTCAACTGTCTAATCCCTGATCTAGGCTCACGTGCGCATGACTGCCGCTGCCACTGTCACATCCGCTGCCACTTCCGCTGCGATTTCCCGTAGCAGTCACGACGACACCGCCTTCTACACAAGGCGTGTGACGGCCTCAGGGCGTCGCAGGCAGGCAGTGACTCTCTTGTGGATCACCTGATGACATCTTAGGACATTCGTCGAGTCTTGCACGCAGCAGAACCAGCACCAGCGAAACCTACTACCACCACCCGACACATTTACACACAAGCGCCACACAGAACCCTAAGAAACCAAGATCAAAAGCCATATGGCCTTTTCAGATCGCCGGCTGCCAATGTAGTCATCGTCCCAAGCTCAAAGGAAAAAGTCGATTCTTGCATGCCATCAGACTGATTTGCGACTACGCCTTTGGAATGGCTGACAGAGAGCACGTCCAGATCGAAGCAAGTATAAGATTAGGAACATCCGACTTCTCCAAGTGTCGCGACTATCGTGCGTCGTGGTTGTGGGCCATCTTGGCGGTGTGGAAGCAAGTCGCGATGAGCGAGCGACATAGCGACATCGAAAGCGACACCCTTTGATCTTCTCGAACCGCTGTTTCTCGATTACCTGCAACGATCGCTCGCGATTCTCTGGCCTCAGATTGACCAGCGGTCTCGCTGTCTCGCTTGTCGCCATTTGAGTCACGTTCGGATCCTGCTCACAGTGCAACAACGCAATGTCGTATACAGTTGATCCTCGATTCTTCAAACTCGGGAGTAATCACCCTATCTCGGGTACATGTGTTTTGCATACCGAAGACGATGCTTCAAACCCGACCGATCAGCTGATGTCTCAATCAGGTAGAGTTCACTAACATGTGCGCCACATGCGGGCAATCGATCATCTACCAAATCAGGGCAAAGACGAGAGAAATCCCCCTACGGCCTGGCGGCGGATCATTACTTCTCAGACCGGGCCTGCGGCGCATCACACCACCTACATGATAAAAGCCCCCAAGTACAGCCGCGCCATTTTCCTCCCACTTTCCTCTACTGCCACCCTTCGCCCAACATGCAAAATCCCATCCTGCAAACGTTGCTTGCTCTCTTTCTTGGCATCGCCGCTGCACAAACCCCGGTGCAGCCCTGCGACGTGCGAGAGTACTCTTTTGCTTATTGGTATCTGCACTTTTATGAGCAATGACCAACGACCAAAGTGCCCTGCTGACAACAGTGTAGTCTATCTGCTCAAGATCTTGGTCCTGGCAACGAGGGTGGCGGGGCAGCGACCTTGGAAGAGTGTGCAAGCAGGTGTCGACGGCAAGGTTTCTTGTTTGGTGACCAAGATCGATATTTCTGGATTGGATCGCCCTCTGGCTCCTTCAATTGCGAATGCGCTCCAGCTATTCGAGCAGGAGCTGATCCGGTGGATCCTGCACTCTGCAACAGGCCTTGCCCGGGCAATCCTGATCAGCTCTGCGGCGGCGCGGGTGTTGGCGTGGGTGACGACCCTATCGTTGCGTCGATTGTCTTTGCTAATTGGGAGTACAGTCGCTTTACGTGCAAAATTGCTTCAATCCCAACCCAAATCAAGCCCAAGTTGTTGCCGACGACGGTGACACATCGTAAGTCCAAATGAGTGTGATTCAGGCAGCACTAATGCGTCCACGTTAGCAACTATGCGGGCTGCTTTGATGGAACTTCTGTTACAAGATCGCAACAAGAAAGTTCTGAATCAACATTGGAAGGTTGTGCTAGCTATTGCAGGATATATCCAGCATTCGGGATGTCCGGCGGGGGTCTTTGCTCATGTGGCTACGGTCCTCGCGGAGATAGGTATCAGGCTGCAGATGTACGATGCACAGCTCCGTGCAATGCCAACAACGAGCAGAGATGTGGAGGTACAGACGGCTTCAGTTTGTACACGCTTGGCGTAGAGGAGGTTTTTCCCGCAAGTCGTATGTGTACGAGTGTTACCACCACGAGCACCACAACGGTCACGAATACCGCCACTGCCACGGCTACTGCACCAGAAGGTACAGTAACGAACGTCTGCGCACGATCGACAATCACGGCTACTGGCAAAGCATCGACTACCACTATCACCGTCGTCCCTACGAAGCGCTATACTTCGACGTGCTACCGAACAACAACCAAGACTGTCTCATCGAAATGCCGTCCTCCAAAATCCCGCTACGCTCGCGAAACCGGACCTTTAGTAGCTCGCCAGGCTCCTGTAACATGCACAGTACGTTCGTCATATAACTCTCCTTCCAAGAATTCTTCTAACTTCACCTGCTATAGATTTCGAACGGACAGGTCACATTCGTAACCAGTACTGCGACTGCAACTGTGACAGCAACTGCGACACCTCCCGATGTCACAGTATGCTCTACGTCAACCGTAACCGTGACTTCAACGCCGACTTCGACTGTGACGAAGACGAATACGAAGAGTCCGGTGAAGAAGTATTATACTACTACTTCTACGAAGACTGTCACGACGACGAAGTATCCGAAATATGCGCCGACTTGTAAGAAGAAGAATGGGTATTAAGCCGATAGGAGGAGCGGAAGCGCGGAATGAGGCTCTTTTTTCTTTTCTGCGCAACGCACGTCGCCGCCGCAGATGAAAATTGGTTCCCACTGCTGGGAGGGATGTTTGTAGTATTGCACCATCTCGGATTTTACCCACCTGGTAGTTTTGAGGCCTCTTTTTCAACAGAAGCTACCCACTTCTACGTACATGTACGTGTTCTCCCTCATATTAAGAACAAATGCTGACGAAAGCTAGGTCAGAGAGCTTGCTAGACAACGAGAATCAAATCGCTAATAATATTCAACGTGGTTCAAATGTAAGGACTTTCTTTCTCCGTATCTGCCGGGCAGCTTCGAGCGATAGGCACTGAACTCGTATCGATCTCCGGAGCCGTTTAGCTGCTTCGTGTGCTTAAAAAGCTCCTGTCGGCAGCTATTGCTCGCCTTGGATTTCATGCTGCTAAGCTAAGACGTGGCCGCGTGGTGGGTTATTGTCGGGAAATAAGATTTCGGACAGTATGAGCTGCTGCCACTTGGGTGCTCGACCTGAGTTGAAAGTTCTGGTTTGCTCGCTACTTCCTTTCGCTAGTACTTTTGCTTGTCGTTGCTCTACGGATATTTAGTAAAGGATTCAAGGACAATCGTAGCAGTAGTGGGGAGATATAGGCGGAAGAAACGCAGCAATCTATAGCACAGACGACGCGTTTACGCGGTCACTTCCATTTGCTCAATTACTGGGTCGAATAGGTAATAGGCGAGATATATATAGATCTACGCTCTTTCGGTCAAGAGCCAAGATATTGCCACTGATTTAGCCTGCAACGCTCAACTTTTCAACGTGTCTCACTTATATGCCTCGCAATCCATTGCCCAGAAACAGGTTTCACCCAGCGTCTACACCACTTGACACAACCTTTCTTCGGATCCATAACACACGCGAAATGCGTCTCTTCATTCGTGGTGGGATACTTTTGCACCAATTCGATGATTTCCTCTTCTGTCACGAGGGGCTGGAAGGCTTCTTCTTCTTCTGCTGTTGATGACCACCATCCACCTTTTTTCATGCGCATTCGTTGATAGTTGTCTTCGGCACAATGTTGGCGTTCGGTTGCTTCTTTTAAGAGGGCGGCCATGCCGGTTTGATCTGGGAGTTGGTCGTTCGAATCGTTCTTCTCCGTTGACACTTGTTGATTTGTTGCGCTGTTCTGTTGGTTACCAGCGCCATTCAGTGGAGCTGTACTGTTCTGCGAATCTGTACTGTCGGGCCTGTTCTGATCTGTATTCGTCACCACGATGATTTCCCTGCTGCTTCTCGAGACTGATGTCCTGTAGTCCTTTTCGATCACTGTTGTCTCGGTTCCGTTACTGAAGCATAGATAACATGCCGTCGTCTTTTTCGGTTTGTGCTTCTCATCCGTACATGACATCATCCTTACAGTATCCTCATATGTCCACGATTCCCACTCTTCGCGCAAATCTGACCGCCAGCGATGCTTCTTCTTTCTCGGCAGCAGGAACTGCCGCAATTCACTCGATATACTCCTCCTCTGCCCTATCAGTACCATGAACAAATGCCAATAATACCTCGTATCCGCCCAAACCTGCCCCTTCTCAACACGATACGGCCGGAAATTCAAACTCATACTCAGCTCCTTCTTCACTCCAGTCAACACACCCACATACCCAGCATAAGTCAAACTCGAAGCCACAATCGGCCCACCCTTCTCCTTCTGAAAATCTAACTGCACAACCACTTTCCTCAACGAAGGCATTCCCCAATCCAATGTCCTAAAATGCAACATCTTACTTCCGTCCCCACTCTTCACCGCCGCTCCACCACTACTACACCCCATGAACAAATCCAAAAGCACATTAAAGCATACGAGCAAGTACATCGGCACACCTGTCGCCAGACTGATACCTTTCAACTCTCGATTCTCATCTTTCTCATAAACATTTCGCATTAATGTCCGTGAGACGAAGTGTACCCATTTCAGTGGTACGCCGTAGAGGAAACCGCTAACGACTTCGTCGAAAAGCGGCACCAACCCTTTAACTTCTTCTTCGAAAGCAGCGCAGACTTCGAGATAGCGTTGTTCAGGTGGAAGAGATAAGTCGATGATGAATTTCGGCGGGGTATCAGGATATCGTAGTCGTAGCATGCGAATTGATTCGGTGCTCGGTTTTGCGTGGCTTGTTCGAGAAGAGGCATTTCGTTCGCGGATTGTGTCGTTGAGGTGTTGTGGGTCGGCGAGGTTGTGCTGTGGGAGATCAGTGCTCGTGGCGGCCGCTTCTCGCAGCGACCGGCTGCGAGTTGCTGGCGCCATTTCGCGAGGCGAAGGTGTGAAGATTGAAGAGAGTGAGGAAATCAGGTTTGGTGGTACTTGACCTGCGGGCGTGGAGAGGTGGATACCGATTGCTTTATATACATGATGCAGGCAGGATTCGGGTCACAGGTAAGTTTAGGCTGCGTGCCGAGTGCAAGAATCTGCATGCGTGACTGCCTGCCGACTCGCTGCATTGTGTTGAACTTCGCGTTTCGTGTAGGCGGTGATGAAACTTCGATGTCTGCATGTAAAGAGGAGACATTGTAAACAGTAACTTAGAAGTGGACATGGAATTAACATCATCGCGAACCGGTTGCTTGGCTGTCGATCTCAGATGGCGCTTGCCTGGGATCCGTGGCCGTGTGGAGTTCAAGGTACCTTTTCTTCGCACGCATTCAATACACACCTTCTTCCTGCCCAACATTGCTCGCCGATCTTGAGCCTTCATGCCTTCACACTACTGACATACGGGCGTCCTAGCAGCAGGATGCCGCTGATGGGTGTTGGGCCGGCCCGGCATCTTAGCCCAATGTTGCACAGATTCACTGCCATGCTGCTCCGCCTTCTCACCACGGGGCGCAGTCGCAGCCTCCAGGCAGCTGAAGATCGGACGGGCAGTCAAGACCATGGCCGTCCCTTAATATCTTGAGACCCCGACTATTGCTGCTCGAGCACTGCCTATAGAATGAATCGCACGTGATTTACGCGACACAGCTTCCCACAGAGCCTCGAGGTCGGACCTATAGAATGCAACCTCTGGAAGACCCAAAGCGACAGATCCGGCTGCTGCGTCTGGTTCCCGGGGCGGTAGACGATAACATCTCATGCGATATGAGTGTTCATGACTGTGAGATCTCAGCACCTAGGTACCTAGCAATATCGTACGCGTGGGGCAGTACCGCCTATCCACGTGGGATATTCATCGACAATCATCTTCGAATGGTGCGTCAAAATTGCCACTATGCTCTGTGGCAAGCACGGTATCATTATCCGGGTGCTTATGTCTGGATAGATGCGCTTTGCATCGATCAAGAGAACCTTGACGAGAAAAGCCGTCAAGTGAGCATGATGAGCAAGATATTTGCCCGAGCGACCAAGGTGCTGGCTTGTGTTGGACCCGTTTATGAAGACAGCGAGTTCTTGTGGAGCTTCTCGCGGGACTTCACATACCAAGCTCTGTATTCAAGGCATGGAGAGGCTTTCACAGACGGTGACATGGGCGAATTCTCAAGAGAAAGCATTAGCTGCGAGCTACTCTGGGATTGTTTGGAAGCCAGCATTTCCGCAGAGAATCTCGAAAGATTTCTCAGGGCTTGTGACAGGTTCATGAACCGACCATATTGGGAACGCTTGTTGATTTTGCAAGAGATCGCCGTGGCTCGTGCAAAAGAGGTTCTTTGCGGCAGACTCCGCCTGTCATGGAGGGTGACACGCAATTTGGAGTTGTCACGAAGTCTCAAGAAAGCTCAGGCCCGATTCAAATTCAGCGACAATACATTTGGCATAGTATCCCGCTGTTTTCCAACGAAAGTCATAGACGAGGTTGTCATGTCCCTATTCCGACACTTCAAATGCGAAGATGTGCGAGATCGTATCTTCGGGACTCAAGTACTCCTGCGACTCCACGATGTGAAGCTCGACATTGAACCAGACTATACCATATGCGCCTTGGAGCTCGTCATGATGGTCATGCGGCGTAACATGCCGTGGACTTACACTAGCAACTTGCTCTGCTTGCTGGAAATCAGCATGGAATCTCCGGACTTCCAAGACCTGAGTGTCAGGAGATTCCACCAGGATGCCAGCATGATCTCGGGAGCCACATCGCACTATCACATGAAGCTTACAGCTACGCGGCTGCGCAGAGATGGAAAGGGTCGGTTGACGTGCAGCCTTGAGCGCTGCCATCCTGCTTATAAAGATCATGCGATGCTGAACTTCGTCACATCTGCGAGCAACGACAGCACTTGGAGAGAGATGTTCTCGAAATGTGTGAAAGTCTACGCGGGCGAGGAGCCCGCCATATTTTTAGGCAGGGAGACTCGAGAAGGCGATTATTTGGCTGAGGTCGAATGTGACGCAGGTCTCTACCTCGTGCTTCGCCATCGGGCAGAGCAGACTTTTGATATCGTCAGCCAGGGATTTTCACTCAAGTCACACTCAATATGTTGGGATCAGTGCGATTGTGCAAACCAAGAGATCGCACATGACACTCTGCTGGATGCATGGTTCGCCACGAATCTATCCGTTGAGGATGTCGTCGCCTTCATTGGCCAAGATCTACTTGGCTGTGACAAAGATGACAGGTTCCAGCACGACCCCACTGCACGACTGCGCCGTCTTAATACTCCAGTCAGCTCTCGTCCAGGACCAATTGCCATTATGAAGGAAGATGCTTGTGAGAATGAATTGGAAAGTGAGAACCACCCACATCACGGAGAAGACGAGGCGGAAAGCGCATCAGAGACTGACGACGCCCTGCAAAGTGACAATGGAGCTAACGCCAACGGATCTGAACACTTCTCCACGGCCTAGGCCTCGTGCCGGGGTCCTTCGCTGAGCCATCAAAGCGGGGAGGTAGTCTCTCGGCTGAAGCTTTACTTTTTCTGTTCGCGATACTGTCATGGCGAATCGTATGGCCGTATGACATGCCAAGCGCTGTACAAATATGCAAAGAGCAAAACATTGAGCACGACACTCTATGAACGCTTCCATTCGCAATGGACTTTGAAGGTTTTCGACATCCGCATATGGCAGGCCCTTCTCAGCAACGGGCTTGTATATGACTGTGCCGCACAAACGAGCCGATTGATCACTGAGATCGATGCTCGCAGTGAAGTACGCTGCTTGCACGAGAGCTGAGTTCGACGTGTCGAGCGATCCCTATCGCCTCACGCCACGCCAGTCCCACACTCTGCCAGAACCCCTCTCGAAGCCTCTTTCACGCACATTTTGCGACATCCCAACACCCATTTCCATCCGAGTCGAATGGCTGACAGGGTCCGTGTTGGATTCACTTTAGAACGCAATGGAAATGAGGGTTCGGCTGACCAGCACCACACGTGTTACTTTTGACGTCGCAGACCTTGTGAGTGTCAGAGATGGCGGAGAAATGGCGACAATATGACTGATTTGATTGTGGATTGAGTCACTGCGTACCCAGTCATTGCAGGTGACGGAGCCGGCGAGCAAGAATAGCAGGAAGAACTTCATCTTTTGAGAATCGCTGGTTGGAAGATGTGGATGTTTTTCGAGGCGCAAAGTTTGGAATATTATGTTTGGAACATATGAGCGGATGTGGCTACCATTTTTATGGGAAGCCAGTCTTTTGCTCCTCAGTCTGGTACCTGCATTTAGAGATTGGATAGCAGGCAGGGTATCATCTGGATCTCTGAACATCTGCAACCTTGTTGGCAGGCGATCTAGGGCAGCTTATTGGCAAGAAGGCCTCGAAATTCGTTGAGCTTATACCCCGTTGAATCTGTGCATGCAGTTGACAGATTTGTAAACTTGAGCGGATTTCTCTTTGCGAGGCGAAATGAGTTATAGGGCAAGTTCCTGGTTTTTTGTGGTAAGGCGCAACCTTGGGTATCTTCGAGCGGACGGAAAGGGCACGCGAGCTCTAAAGAGAGGTGGAGTTCAGATATAACACGCGTCTGGTCACTTTGCAGGACTCTCCTAAACATCCCTTGAGTGTCAATACTATCGACCAGCCTCATCAGCATATCGACGATGAGAGATCTATTCAGTGAACACCGAACAACACCATATCATCCCGCTCACCGAACCCAAGAACTCTTCTTCTCTTCTCCTCCCCTCACAAATCCAACTTCCTCCTACTAATCCAAACCCTCGTATCCTCAGTCGTAGTATACGTCCCCGTAGCCTTCTTATGCTTCGGCATCTTCCACTTCCCCCCACCCTTCGGCTCAATCTCCCACAAAGAAATGATCGTCGCAGTAAACGTCATCGCCTCCTTCAACGCAAAAGCTCGTCCTTTACACATACTCGCTCCACCACCATAGGGTCTGATACTACCCAAATCAGCCGTAGATTTTCCATCCGAGTCTTTTTTGATATGCCGGTCGGGCTTGAATACCATGGGATCGTTCCAGTAGTTCGGATCTGTATTGTGGAGATCATGTGCGGCGTGGACGTATTCCCCTTTCCGGAGGAGGAGAGGTTCGGCGCCTTTTTCGCGGGATTGGAGGATGAAGTCTTGATTTACGGCTTTGAAGGACCAGGGAGCTGTATCGAGGCGTAGAGTTTCGACGTAGACGCTTTTGAGTAGAGGACAAGAATCGCATAAGCGGTCGACGTCGATTTTTGTGATTTGGGGTGGAGGTTCGATGGGTAGACCGGTGCGTTCTTGAGCTATTGTCACGTAGGGCGCAATTTCTTCTCGGAGTTGAGCGAGCAGGACGCGGTCGGCGTAGATTCTGTTGATCATCCAGAAGACGAAGGAGTTGGAGTTTGCGTTTGCTGCCCACATTAGAGCCCAGTCGATTGCTGTGCGGGCGCGGATGGAGAAATTGTGTTTGCGGTAGACTTCTGTGCGGGCGCGGATTAGGGTGCTGATGTCGTCGAGAGAGGACCATTTTGATTCGAGAGGTTGTCCTTCGAAGTATTTTTCTAGATTTTCGTGGAAGGTGTCTAATTTCTCGACGCAGGCTTTCCGGGCAATGTGTGCGCGAGTTAGAGCGGGGATTGGAAGCCATCTTGGAAGAGATGCTGCCATCATGAGAAAGCCCATGTCGAAGGTCCAGACATCTTGGATGAAGTCTGGGTAGTTGGCGAGGAAGTCTGTACCCACGATTGAGGGGACAGCTGTCCAGGCGACGAAGTCTCGGAGAAGAGGAAAGAGGCTAGCTTCGACGACCGAAGGACGAGCTGATTTGCCGTCGGCTTCGTCTACCAGGAGAACAGTGTTGGCCTTCTTCTCCCATGGCATGTGGTCAACGGGACTTTCGAGGTAGGAGACCAAGTTGTTGATGTTGTCTTGTGCGCGACGTGCTGTGTTGTTCATCATGTGCTCCAATCCAGGATTGGTGAGGATCTCTCGATAACATTCAACCAGCTCCTTGTACGCTGCATCGTACTTGTCGAACTCGTTTTTCGGAAAGCAGAAAAGGTTGATCATCAATTTCTTGGCCACCGTTTCCGCGTCTGCGTTCTCCTTCTTCGCGTTTATCAGAGCAGTGACATGGCCTGGCGTGTACACAATGTTGTGACGACTGCCGCCGAAGTTCAACGCGAATGCTCCATTTCGGTAGATCGAGCGAAGTCCATTCAGAAATGACTCTCCATCCAAGCCCATTTGGGGAATATGGCCAAGGAGCGGGAGCCAGTATGGATGAGCCGGTACTGTGAGGGCGCCATTTTGATGTCTTGACTTGGTGTTGCTGCTGCTCGCGATTCTAGTGACGATGATGACAACGACAGTGGCCAAGAGTATTGTCGCTGTCATGTTCTGTAGCGGAAGTTGGTACCATGTCGGCGGCGAGGCGTGCAGTTCCGGCGGCTGCCAGTCGGAGCTTCCGTTGGAGGCCGCCATTGCTTTGCGACTTCCTTGCGAGCTGGTTCTGGCCTGTCGCACCTAGTGTTTCTTCCAGGCTTCTAGCACCACATGGTATGAGTAGGCGTGAGGTCAAATTGGACGTAGGATCGGGCTTGCTGACACAGTGCAAAGTGGCGTCGCGTGCTTCGTATCGAGCCCGAGACACGCCTTCCGAGCATCCGCTTACTCCAAGGATATACCACTTTCGCTGCAACTGCCCTCTGTTCACCTCATTCGTTGTTCGGCCTCAATCCAGCAGACGTTCAGAAATTCCGAACATGTGTCGTGGTATGGCAGCCACGCGAGGTTGAACATCAGCTCTGACATGATTGGCCGAAAGTGGTCTGTCGTCTCCACCGACAATTTCGCTGGGTTGTGAATCCTGCAGAAGACATCCCAAGCCTGACACAAGACGTGTCGTGCATATCGACCACATCTCGACTCATTCTCAGCTCGTCGGTGCCGACTTGGACCACGGACACACGCAGCTACGACTATGCGTCTGCTGAAGAGGCATACCGAAAGCAACCAGCTGCGCAGGATGCGTCGATCCCTCCTTCGGCAAGACTGCGGCGACGGCGACTCCGCGACTATGTCTCATCATCGAGCTACGGAGCTTGTAACGCGCTATACGCATTCGACCTGCCTATACCTTCGAGTATAACGTCGTGTGATGCCGCCACTTATCCCGCCATGTCGTGAGCTCAGCAAAATTTCACCAATAGCTCGAGCACTGGCCATTGCTTTCGGACCTTCTGCATGCAACATCACAATTGCAAGCGGTTAAATCGTTGTCAAGTCAGCTCTCAGCTATTTCTTAACCT
Source organism: Cercospora cf. flagellaris (assembly GCA_005356885.1). Taxonomy (NCBI): domain Eukaryota; kingdom Fungi; phylum Ascomycota; class Dothideomycetes; order Mycosphaerellales; family Mycosphaerellaceae; genus Cercospora; species Cercospora cf. flagellaris. The sequence goes on along the minus strand of RJLU01000014.1, from coordinate 312,847 downwards.
CTTGGCTCCAAGACGCGCCCTCCAGATCTTTGCATTCTTCGACGCCTCCGCCCCGCGGCCAAGCAGCACTAGTCACTAAATGGTTGCTCGCGTGCATTATACCTGTTCGCGGAGGAGCGTCCAAGGAAGCGTACTGACAGCAGGGCGATCAAGACCTTGCGATGTATTCCCAGTGGGCAAGTCTCCTGGCGCAAGAGTATACTGCAGTATATGCGAATTCGAGACGCTTTTCCACAGCTGAACGTCTGACCCAAGCATTCCTCAAGACGTACAAGCAAGCAAAGGCTTCAAAATCTAATCTACAACCAGGCAAACCCTAAGCAAAATCCATACCCTGGCGCAAACCTTGTCACGAGGATGTCGCTGTATCACAGGTGCAACGGCCTCACTGCCCAGAAAACACGAGACTCTTGGTCCGCTGTGACTTTCTCTCGGGAAGCTGTTTCGGGCAATGCTGTGCAACCAAAACCGCGACAAGAGCAGGGCCGGCCGCAGGGACCTCACTCGAAACCTTGTCGGCGCTGCCCATGGGGTGGAACATTCCTAGACTGGGAGCTTGTGCGGAGCTGTTGATCGAATTCATCAGAGAAGGATCGCGTCGCACATAAACAGTCGCAAAGACCCCGTACTCAGCTCTCTTTTGCTTGGAACTTTGCTTCGCCTTTTTGGCAGGACTCCTTGTCTACGACTGAAGGAACTTCACGGCGAACTTCGTGGCTTCGGCGCGACCTTTCTGAAGACATGGCGGACATCAAGGCCTTCGAGAAAGACCACTCTCCAGATGGGTCCGGAGAGATTCGCCGAGTTTCTGTGGCATCGGTCGACTTGACGAACAACATCGACGCAAAGTACGTACTGTATATGCAGTCCCGTGTTTTGGGCTTGGCAGCTAACTTCACACAGAGTGAGCAACCCACTCGCGGGTATCTCGTATGACGACCTCATGAAAAATGTCGAGGACTTTGCGCAAGAGAAGGACCTGAGTGATCAACTGGATCTCCTCAAGAAAGGAGCCTTGATCGCCCAGGATCCAGCAAATTTCGAGAGCCTCGATCAACTTGATGAGCACGAAAAAGAATTCTTGCGATACGAGGCCAGTCACAAGTGGCGCCATCCATGGCAGCTGTGTACGTGAAACCATGCAGGACCGCCCTCCTGACTATGCTGACAAGAGACAGACATGACAATCATCACTTGCTCCATTGGGGCAGGTAAGTGCAATCACTTCTCTCAGTCACTTTCGTACCTTTCACTCACCCCACTTTGCCCATAGCCGTGCAAGGGTGGGATCAGACTGGCTCAAACGGAGCCAATCTCAGCTTTCCAGTTGAATTCGGCATTGGCAATGGCGAGACTCCTGGCGCCCCAAACCAACTTCGCGATCAATGGCTCGTAGGAGTCGTGAACGCTGGACCGTATCTCGGATCTGCTTTCACCGGCTGCTGGCTCTCTGACCCTTGCAACTTCTACTTCGGACGTCGTGGAACGATCTTCATCTCTGCCATCTTCTGCTTACTCACCCCAATCGGTGGCGCTGTCTCGCAGAATTGGGAACAGCTGTTCATCACTCGATTGCTTATGGGTATTGGGATGGGTCTGAAAGGATCCTCTGTGCCAATTTTTGCTGCCGAAAATTCTCCCGCGAAAATCCGTGGTGCTTTGGTCATGAGCTGGCAAATGTGGACCGCTTTCGGTGCGTTACTCTCTCGCAAAATACATGCTGCCAGGAGAGGCGATGCTGATATCGAGCAGGAATCTTCCTCGGATTTTGCGCCAATCTCGCCGTCTACCGCGTTGGCGACATCGCTTGGAGGCTGCAAATCGGATCTGCATTCATCCCAGCAGTGCCTCTCACTGCACTGATCTACTTCTGCCCTGAATCGCCTAGGTACGCCGCCTGTCAGACCTCCTGTCATCGAATATTTGGCTAACAGTGCTGTAGATGGTACATGAAGAAAAATAGATATCACAAGGCTTACAAGTCCTTGCTGAGACTACGATTCCATCCTCTACAAGCAGCACGTGATCTGTATTATATTCACAGCCAACTTCAGGTCGAAACCAGCATTATTGGAAAGAGCAACTACGTGACGCGCTTTGTGCAGCTCTTCACGATTCCACGTGTACGACGCGCTACTCTCGCCAGTTTCACAGTCATGATTGCGCAGCAGGTATATCTCTTCCCTCAAAGCCGCAAGCAGAGCGCGGAAGCTAACATCAAACACTAGATGTGCGGCATCAACATCATCGCCTTCTACTCCTCCACAATCTTCCGCGAAGCCGAAGCCTCCGAACGTGACGCCCTCATCGCATCCTTCGGCTTCGGTCTCGTCAACTTCGTCTTCGCCTGGCCCGCAATCTGGACAATCGACACCTTTGGCCGCCGATCCCTCCTCCTCTTCACCTTCCCTCAAATGGCTTGGACTCTCCTCGCCGCAGGTCTCTGTTTCCTCATCCCAGGCAACGGCCCAGCGCGACTAGGTGCAATCTCCCTCTTCATCTACCTCTTCGCCGCCTTCTACTCGCCTGGAGAAGGGCCTGTACCCTTTACTTACTCGGCCGAAGTCTTCCCGCTCTCGCACAGAGAAGTCGGAATGGGATGGGCAGTCGCGACTTGTCTCTTCTGGGCCGCCGTGTTGTCGATTTCTTTCCCAGCTATCCTCGGTGCTTTTACTCCGACCGGAGCTTTCGGATTTTATGCTGGATTGAATATCGTGGCGTTTGTCATGATTTTCCTTTTTGTGCCTGAGACGAAACAGCGTACGCTCGAGGAGCTGGACTATATTTTTGCTGTGCCTGGATCGCAGTTCATTCGATACCAGGCGACCAAGGCTCTTCCGTGGTGGTGGAACCGATGGGTTCTGCTGCGCAAAGGAGCGAAGTTGGAACCGCTGTATAAATTTGATGAGACGATTGAGCGGTCGCAGAAGGTTGGTGTCGCTTAGACTTGAACGACGAGAAGTAATCGACAAAGGCGGCCGGGATGCTGTGGACGATACACGGTGCGAGATAAGGTGTTGGTCGAGTCAACGTTGTCTTGCACGATGGGCTGGAAATCATGAAACGAGGAATAATTTGAGCTTTATATACCCAAGTCGTCATTCTTTTTTATGCCCTCAGCAGTACAATACAATCGTCACGAGATCAAGATCCGATGTGCGATTTTCGAACTTGAAGGAATCAACATGTCAGAGGATCTTTTCGGAAGATTCGCGCAGCAGATGTTGAATTCCGTTCGCACTATAGATGGATGGATGGACTTGTGCTCCAACGACAGAGAGATACATCCATTGTGCTCTATTCAACGAGATTCTTCGCTGCTGTCTGAGATCGAGATATCGATATTGCTAATCCTTTGGCTTCCTTGACTCCGTCCAAACGACACCTCTCCTCGAATGTCTAGCGATCAGCCGCGTATACTTTCGTTCGTCGTTTATCTTGTCGTCATATGATGTATCCTCTAGATGTGCAAACCATGCTAAGAAATGTCGCCACATTCACAACTTGCTCCTCGGCTCAACCATCTTTTCCACCTCCGCAAATTGATAGTAATAATTCAAACACTCCTTATTAGCCAACGTATCCGAAGGCTTGATCTTCTTCCCACTAACAATCTGCTTCACAGGCAATTCCACCTTTTTCAGATTAATAGTTGTTGGAATCTCCGGAGTTTCGAAGACATAGCGTGGCACGCAACGTTTCCCGCAGTCGCGTCCGATAGCTTCTTTGACTCGTTTCACAAGATCTTGGGTGAATTTCTTCCCAGGCTTCATGAGCAAGAACAACATAACGCTTTCGTCGTGATCTTGCGGTCGGCGTTGTCCGACGCAGATACTGTCTTGTAGCTCATCGGGAAAGTTGTTGTCTAGGCAGTTGTAAATTTCAGCGCTTCCGAATCGAACGCCGCTGGGATTCAGCACTCCATCTGAACGACCCAGGACCCAAACTTGTCCGGTCTTGGGATGGAACATGATGAAGTCTCCATGTGTCCAGACATTGTCATATTTGCCAAAATACGAGTTGAAGTACTTTTCGCCATTCTCGTCGCCCCAGAATTTGTTAGGTTGAGTCGGAAAGCCCTTCGTACAGACCAGTTCTCCAGGTTCGCCGAGCGGCAAAGCCTTTCCTTGAATGCCTTTTCCGCCTTCAATCTCTTGATCGTATGCCTCGACTTTCATGCCGAGTGCAGGGCCAACGCAACCGCCAACGTATACAGGTTGCATGAGATTCGCCATCGTGAAACATGACGCGAGATCTGTGCCGCCGGAGATATTGTCGAGCTGGACTTGAGGCGGAAATGCTTGGTCGTAGAACCATTCGAATTGTGCTTCTGATAGGACCATACCTGTGCTGGTGACACGTTTGAGACGACTGAGATCCACGACCTCACGGGGTAGGACGGGAGGCTTCGCAGTAGCCAGAGTTTGCATCCATCGCGGAGAGACACCAAGATCGGTGACCTTTTGGTCCTGCACGATCTTCAAAAACGTCGTCAAATCTGGTTGAAATGGCGAGCCATCGTAGAGAATGGCCTTGGCTGAGTTCGCGAGTGAAAGGACGCTGACGAGGTACATGATCCAGCCAGTTGTCGTATATTGCAGGACGCAAAGATCATCTGGTGAGATTTGTGCCATGTCTCGGTGTAGGTTCGCTTCTTTGCGATTGCTCAATAGCACGCCGCCGACATTGTGGACGATGCATTTTGGTTGACCAGTTGTGCCAGAAGAGTAGACGATTAGAAAAGGGTCACCGAATGAAATGCGTTCGAAATGAAGCTCAGGATCGTTTTTGGCTGTTGAGAGGAAGAGCTCGAGAGATTCTGCTTCACGGACTTTGGAAATGTCTTTCGGTTGACGTTGTGTGCGAGGCATGCTGACGATGCTTTCGAATTCGGTTATACCAGTCATGCCATCGACTATTTCGTTCATTTTGGGCCGAAGGTCAATCGTCTTCCCATTGTACAATGCCCAGTCGTCGACGAAGACGAATTTAGGCTTGATTTGGCGAAGTCGGTCGAGAATGCCTTTCGTTCCCATATCAGTCGAGCTGGAGCTGAAGATTGCACCACGGGCCGTAGCAGCCAGGAAGACGACCAGTGTGTCGACACTGTTCGATGCAACGACAGCAATACGGTCGCCCTTTCCGACGCCTCTGGCTCGCATGGCATTGGAAAGATAGCCTGTTCGGGCTCTCAACTCGGCCCACGTAACATTTCGAACTTCTGTTCCACCTTCACGAACCTCAACACATGCAATTCGTTCATCTTCTTTTCGATCTGTCGACCACTTGCTCGCATCCTTGGCAGGTGAGTAGAGGATGTTCTCGGCAAAATTGAGCTTGACTCCCTCGAACCACGGCGGGATCGTGTCCATGCGGGCATTCTCATCCACGACACGCTCATAATTCCCCTCATGAATAAGAGGAAACTGCAGGAAGAGCTCTTCCCAGAATGCAGCCCGCTGGTCCACTGACCAGGCATGAAGCTGAGGCCATGTGTCAAGCCTCGTCCCACGCTTTCGGTTGACCTCTTGCATAAACTTATAAGCCAACGTGCCCTTTGGGTTCGGAGGATCCCACAGCTTGCGAGGCACCGTCGTGGGGTCCGCCATGGCGTGTCCGTGAAGAGTAATGCGAAAGATCAGCTGCGAGGGGAGAGAGACAGCTCTTGACGTCAGAGTAACGAGAGAATTGGTGCCTGACAGTAGCGTGTAGATCGCAGAGCAGAGACGACTCTGAGCTTCGGCCGGCCAGTAATCAGACCCAAGCAACAAGTATGAATTAAAACCAAGGTAGTTAACAGCGCCTTCCAGCACTGCTTTACTCGTGAACCGCGTGTCAAACCAACCAGGTGGAGGTTGCAAGACACCACGCTAGTCCAACCTCGGTAAGAGACGGAGCTCTAGGTCGGCATGTGAGGGGACCAAAACATCGCCCAGCTTACGAACTACTGTAGGACCACGACTCATGGGCAACGAAAAATCGTCATGTCGCATCGGGCAGCCATCCTGTCATCGTGCATGCGGGCTGAAGATCGAAGTGGCAGTGAGTGATAATAAGAAAGCGAGGTGAGCTGCCTGGAGTTCGTGTTTCCCGGTTTCCATTGCTGTACAAAGCATTGTTACACTACATTCTTGCCCCTGTCGTATCAGACTTCATTGAGACAATTTTTACTGTTAAGCCATTGGGAGCGAAAATCAACATGAACTCGAACAACAACAACAACTCGTCCGGTGGCCGGAGCAGCCACGACTTTGCCCGAGGCGGCACGTCGAGCAACTCCAATGGCAACTCCAGCGGCTCCAGCATGGGCTCTTCGAACAACAACAACTCCAGCAGCAGCGGCGGCTATGGAGGCAGCTCTGGTGGCTCCAGCATGGGATCTTCCAACAATAACAACTCGAGCAGCAACAACAACTCCAGCGGCCACTCGAGAGGAGGAAGCAGCGGCGGCGGCTATGGTGGTGGTAGCTCCAACTCCAACAACTCTTCTTCTGGTGGCTATGGAAACAGCTCCTCTTCCGGTGGCGGCTATGGAGGTAGCTCAGGCGGCGGCGGCAATTCCTTTGGCGGATCGAGCGGTGGCGGTTATGGCGGAGGCGGTCACAGCAGCAGCGGTGGCGGCGGTGGTTACGGCGGTGGTAGCTCTGGAGGCCGGTCCGGTGGTGGCTCGTCTGGTGGATCGCGATTCACGACCGACAAGAAAATGGATGTCGCATATGAAGCGGGGTACAAGGACGCCATGGACAAAGTGAAATCCGACATGATGCGAAACTTTGGCAACTAAAAATGGTATGTCTCTCTTGACTCTTTCAACGCATCCACTCTCGCCGCTGCACGAGCCTTTGCTGACCTCGTCGTCGCAGTTTCTTACGAATAATGTTGACGACAGCACCGCCCGAAACCAGATCGGCTTGGGGTTTGAGGATTTTCGAGCATGCAAGATGACGGGTGCTTTCCGATGTGGGGACCTTTGGCGATCGCGATGTGGATAGCTCTGGCGCTTGTTGGCCTGATCTGTCCATTGCGGTCTTGCGTTCGGGCACATGTATAGGCGTTCAAATGTTTCATTGAGCTTCAAAAGATGCATTACTTTGACTTACCTTCATGCTGCTGATTCGAATAGGCCGATTCAAGCTCTGCCCAATGCGACGATGATGGCTTACCTCCGAAGAACGATGTTGACTGCAAGAATGCATCGCTTTGCCACCGTGCATACAAGAGCTGAGGGAGTGTGGTCGTCAAGCGGCTGAAAATACAATATGCAGCGTGCCGAGCGTCCGACACTGGGTATCCTGGTCACCATTGTCATATGTGCCTGTTGATAAGGCTGTCACATTCTGCAGCAAACAAAGTACCAGCCGACAGCAGACGACTGCGGCAGAAGGTTGCTGCTCACGATCGCCACTCATCGCACAGGTCCCGACAGGTCGCACGGCGTTTCCCTGCATGCATTCGTGAAGAGCGGCTATGGTCTTCCACTAGCTGTGCAACGACGCAGACGAGTCGCAGCGACGTTCGAAGCGACGTTGCATTGGTCCGGTTCGGCTGTGCAGGACACATCCTGTGGGATGAGATGCGCGCCTATCGAGGTGCATTTACCTGTCACTGCAATCAGCCTTTATTTCAACATCGTGTGTGATGCAATGCGATGCCATATTCTCGATCATACAGGGTGCCGTCTCAGCATGAATGCACCGGTCAAAGTGCGCTATGAAAGCCATGCATGTGTAAGGCAACTAATCATATCGAAGTCGGAAAAAGCCTTCAAGAACCAAATTGATCGCTTACCTGATGCCATTCATGTCCTCCGCCTTCGAAGGATCGTGTAGTCAGAGCGGCTCTTCCTGGCTCCTGCTTTCCTACCATATCGCGGGTACGAAGGAGCAACATGTTGTACCGGTGGACTGTATTGAGTCGTTGTCATTTTCGTATTGCTACATATCGGTCATTAGTCGCAAGCACAGCAAGAAGCTCAATCGCCGCCGAGACGTCTGCCGGAGCCGCTCCAAGCTGAGCCAGTAGCCCATGAGCTTGGGAGTGGTCCGTTGCCCTGTCCTCTTGCAGCCGCTGGTTGATTGGCTGGTCTGCCTGCGAACGCGGTCCCGTATGCACGATTCGTTTGTGGTTGGCCAGTGCCTGCGAAGAGCTTCTGGATGAAGAGGGGTGTGTTTGTGTATTTTCCCCCAGCTCCATACTCTGGCCAGATGCGGTCGAGGAAGTCGTACAGGTGGGCTGCGAGGATGCCAGTTGCCTGGATCATGGTGTGAAAAGGACCAGCCATGAGGTATGTAACAGCTAGCATCGCATAGGGCAGATACTTTGCTGGCATGTTGACGATGTAGAATTGGACTTGTCTATTCGGGTCTTCCAATGCGAACGTGTAGATCAGAGCCATGTTCAATGCCTGAAGAAGGACAACCCCGCCAAGGTAGACGCCTCCGGTGAGCTGCTTCGTTGTCAGCGCGCTGCACATCCAACAAGCGATAACATCTACGAGAGTAAGACATCAAGGTAAAGGTATGTAGGGAGCAACAACCACCGCCTGCCCACAAGTTCAAGGCCGCCAGTATTTCTCAATAGGCATCCCACCATGCCCACACTGCGCGAACGCTCTATTGTTTATGCGAATGACGAACGCCGCACAGTGCAGGGGTAATCTTGCTCGGTTCCAGGAACCGTGACAGCTACGAGGAGCTGGCCGGGCAGATATTCCGAGCGTACATTGGTGAAAGAGAGGAGGAAAAGGTAAAGAAAGAAGACTGCGAGATGGGTAGTCGTGCTTACCAGAATGACAAGCGCCACGAACATGAGGTAGAAGGCGTATGCACCAGGAGCACTGAAGCGCGGCGCGCCAGTCTCGAGCATGTTGCTGTACTGGTAGAAGAAGAAGGGGTCCATGATCAGCCCCAACGAAGGGCCAGTGACGAGGAAGCACGTTATCGCGCGCCACAGCTCTGGCAGTTGGCGGATGGTGAAGACATAGTCTCGAAGGAAGACGACCCAAGAGAGGCTATACAGGCCGAGATGTCCGGGCACGCTGATGAGGACGGCTGCGGCTGTGATGGTTCTGCTTAGCATCAGAATCTGCGCCAACTTGCGCGTGCAGCAAATTTCTTACCTGGTGACGGGCGGCGCCTGGAAAAAGGCTTCCTGGAACGACATCCTCACCGCGTTCAAGTGGTGTTGCGAAGCCGCCGCACTGCTGCAACTGAATGTGATGAAGGTGAGGAAGAAAAGAGAGTGGAAGCAAAGTGTTCTCTTGTTTTCGAAGAGTGTCGGCAAGCGCGTTGGTCCGTGGCACGTGCCAGAATAGGCGGCAGCTGCCGCGAAGGGCCACCACTAAATTTTGGCAGAATGCATTGATGCCAAGCACTCGCACGCAGTTTTGGTTTGGGCGGAACATTCGTCCTGACGACTTTGACGACACAGCCAGCCTACTAACCACCACAGCACCTGTTCTTTCACTCGACCGCGAATATGGCTGTCGGCAAGAACAAGAGACTGTCCAAGGGCAAGAAGGGCCTGAAGAAGCGTACCGACCCATTCGCCCGCAAGGACTGGTTCAGCGTCAAGGCTCCGTCGACGTTCAACATTCGCGAGTACGATCCCACCACCCACTCCCGCACACGAAATGCCTTCGCGCAGATGAGGAAAAGCGAGGATAGAGAGATGGATAACTAACGCTGGCTGCAGTGTCGGCAAGACCCTCGTGAACCGCTCCACTGGTCTCAAGAACGCCAACGATGCGCTCAAGGGTCGTATCTTCGAGGTCTCGCTCGCCGATCTCCAGAAGGACGAGGACCACGCTTTCCGCAAGGTTAAGCTGCGCGTCGACGAGGTCCAGGGCAAGAACTGCCTGACCAACTTCCACGGACTCGACTTCACTTCGGACAAGCTGCGCTCGCTCGTCCGCAAGTGGCAGACTCTCATCGAGGCCAACGTTGTCGTCAAAACCACCGACGACTACCTCCTCCGCCTCTTCTGCATTGCCTTCACCAAGCGGAGACCAAACCAGATCAAGAAGACCACCTACGCACGATCTTCGCAAATCCGCGCCATCAGGAAGAAGATGACGGATATCATGCAGCGCGAGGCCCAGAGCTGCACTCTCAGCCAGCTCACCACCAAGCTGATCCCAGAAGTGATCGGCCGTGAGATCGAGAAGAGCACTCAGGGCATCTACCCACTCCAGAACGTATGTACATGGCGGGAAACAGGGTCGCGTGAGGCAGGATAAAATGCTAACAAGCGCAAAGGTCCACGTCCGCAAGGTCAAGCTCCTCAAGTCGCCTAAGTTCGATCTTGGTAACCTCCTCTCGCTCCATGGCGAGTCCTCCACCGATGACGCCGGCCAGAAGGTCGAGGGTGCGCGCGACTTCAAGGAGACGGTCTTGGAGTCTGTTTAAAGAGGTTAAATGGGGCATATGATGCTTTACGGTAACACATGGGCATTGGGCAGTGTGGCGACTTCACTTGTTTGCGAGTAGAACGGCGTTTGAGAGCAAGAGGGCCATGGAGATGAAAGATGCATGGGACATCTATACCAGCGCCACGTTAGGTCCTTACGCAAAATCAGTGAAACGTTCAAAATGTTCAATGCCGATGACCCTCAAATTCTTTCCATTCTGTGTAGCGTGGTGATCTGGAAAGTGCGTCGACATGACCAGGGCTTGATCACTGCATGTCCTTCGCCGTGACATCCAATGAAGTGGCGGAACGTCGTGACCTGTCATCAGACGTGCGATGCTTAGCAGAGAGTTGTATTGCACTGCACTCATGGCTTCCAATTCCGATCGTTCACATTGAGACACCGCAATCGCGCCTCCCATTTGCAATTCATTGGCCAGCTTGCATTGCCCACTTCACTTCTACATTCTGACAAACTAACTCATTCTCTCAAAACAAAACTGAAATTTCAGAATCACAAGCATTTGCTCCAACGAGCGTCACACAGCCGCGCACCGCACTTCATTTCAACCCACCATAAACCGCAACCCGAAAAACAAGAAAGAATCGAAAAGAGTCAAAAATGGCACCACCAAAACACCTCAACTTTATCACAGGCAACGCCAACAAGCTCGCTGAAGTCCAAGCCATTCTCTCTTCTACGCCCGTCGAACTCCAATCACAGAATGTCGATTTAGTGGAGATCCAAGGGACGATTGAGGAGATTTCGAAAGATAAGGCGAGGAGGGCTGCGGAGGCGGTAAGTCGATCACTGGATATTCCACTCACTCGATTCTGGAGCACATATGAAAAAGTGAAAGCGAAATAAAATAGGACCCTTGGTTTCTTAGAGGGTCAAACAGAACTGAGGACTTGAGAGCTGCTCATGTCGAAAGGGCTCCAAGTGGAAAGACAACGCTGACTTTGAACAGGTGCAAGGCCCAGTACTGGTGGAAGATACGTGTTTGTGTTTTAATGCGTTTAAAGAGTTGCCGGGACCATATGTGTATGTTGTTTCTCAATTGTTCAGTTGGATTCGACATGTACTTTTTTGTGCTGTCTTTCTACTTCGCTCATGGCTATTTTATGGCTATGTACGCTGACCAGCTCTACAGGAAGTGGTTTCTGAAGGCTCTCGGCGTGCAAGAATTCCACAAGCTCCTGGCTGGCTTCGAAGATAAGTCTGCTCAGGCTGTATGCACATTTGCGTACTGCGAGGGACCGGGCAAGGAGCCGATTGTGTTCCAAGGCCGGACAGCCGTGAGTTCTGCTTTTGTAGACGATACTTTGCAGTGGAGCTGTCGCTGACTGATTGATTGTAGGGCAAGATCGTGCCTTGTCGCGGACCAACAGATTTTGGTGAGTTCTGGTCTTCTGTCGTCTTCTCGCTCGCGCAGTGCTAACTGTTTGAGGTAGGCTGGGATGCTTGCTTCGAGTACGAAGGACAGACATACGCCGAAATGCCCAAAGTGGAGAAGAACAAGATCTCGCATCGTGGAAAGGCTTTGGAGAAGCTGACGGAGTGGCTCAAGCAGGAACTGTAGATGCCTTTCACGCTTCCAGATCTTCGGCCATCGTTCCAAGTCAACATAGAAATCGTATAGACTTCCACCCTCATCCATGCAAGAACATCGGATCATCTTCATCCTTCTTCCCACTCGCCTGCGCCTCAACCTCTCCACCCTCCTTCCCATGATCCTTCTTCCACTGCTTCACCCAACTTTCAATCCGATCCACATTCCCATCAATATCCTCTGCCTTCTCACTCTTCAATTCAACCACTATCTCCCCATCGTACGCATCCCTCGCCTCCTGCAACAAAACCTCCATAATCTCGCAATCCAGATTCTCCTGTAGTTTCTTCTCCTCGTACCCTCTTGCTTTCAACCGATCATACAATGTCCCATTATCGCATCGCACAACAACGACCAAATCAATCAAACTCGGCGGAAAGAGATCGCAAGCGTGCCAGTCGATGATTTGCCCGCCTTCCTCAAGGTCGTTTTCTACGACGTCTAGCAGTCGGTCTTCGTCGACGATTTGGAGATTTGGATCGGAAGGGTCATCGGATTTTTCGCCAATGTTGTGCTTTTTGACTACGTCGTTGACGCTGAGGTGGTGTAAGGTGGGGATGCGGCGGGCGAGTTCTTCGGCGTGAGAGGTTTTGCCTACGCCTGGCGTGCCGGTGATGATGATGTTGGGATCTGTTCGCAGCATCGTCATGATTGTGCGCTTGGTGAAGAGTCGGGTGTTTCGGGAGAAGAGTGGTCTTGAGAAGAAAGCTGCGCGACGCCAACAGGTTTTGAGAATCATGGACGAGTGACTTGCGCGAAAGGTGGGAGCTGCGTGGTGACGTTTTTTGAGCTTGCGGAGCTTCGTTTCTTCACAGCCCTATCAAACTTTGGATCTCAATACTTCTCCTATACAGCTCTACACTCATCCTGCCTTTGGGAGGCTAGACCGTGTCGCGGCCAGTTCTAGATCGCCATAGAGACAAAATCTTGGGAGACGCGCTCAAGTTGGCACGATGCTCGCGCGCAGAGCTCTTCCACACCTCCAGCAACCCTTCCGACAGTATGCGAAACGACCGTACTCGACGACGGAGCTCAGCAATGGCATCAAGATGACCTACGACCTGTATGAGCCCGAGCAACAAGCTCAGGGTGGCCCAATCATCTTCGTTCACGGTCTCTTCGGCTCCAAGAGAAATCACAGGAGCATGAGTAAGTACGATTGTCCTTGCACTATCCTCACGCAGCATTGAGCCGCTGCTGACAATGCCACAGAGTCCTCGTCCGCGACCTGAAACGACCAGTCTACGCCGTGGACACTCGCAACCATGGCGACTCCTCTCACGATCCAAAGCACGACTACACAGCCCTGGCCGAAGACATCGAACTCTTCCTCCAACATCACAAACTGCAGGATACCTGCTTGATAGGCCACTCAATGGGCGCAAAAGCAGTCATGGCAGTCGCTTTGCGCAAGCAAGTTAAGATCGGCTCTCTCATCCCCGTGGACAACGCCCCAGTGGACGCGGCACTTAAGAGCGACTTCGGCAAATACATTGTCGGAATGCGAAAAATTGAAGAATCCTCTGTAAAGACGATGAAGGAAGCGGACAAGATTCTGCAAAACTATGAGGAGTCCTTGCCTATACGACAATTCCTCCTCACGAACCTTATGAAAGGCGAGGATGGTACGCAGAAGTTCAAGGTCCCTCTCAAATACTTGACTCCTGCTCTGCACGGGCTAGGAGACTTTCCATTCAAGAATCCGGATGAGACGAGATTTGAGGGTCCGACTTTGATTGTGCGAGGGACGAAGAGCCATTATGTCAGCGACGAGACGCTGCCAATTTGCGGAAGGTTCTTTCCCAACTTCGAGAGAGCAGACATTGATGCTGGGCATTGGGTGATCAGCGAGAAGCCAGAGGAATTCAGACAAGGTAATTCAAATGTGGTGTATGGGCGTATGTCGACCATTGATGTGCTAACGACAAGCAGCTGTGGTGGAATTCCTCACCAAGCACCAAGATTGAGCACAACATGAGACAATGCTGTAGAAGACTCCCGGCCAGTATGAAATGTGGTCAATGCGGTGCGTTGATCTGGGTTGGACTCCGACAAGTGCCCGCAGACGACTGTCCACGACACAAAGTCATCCAGACATCATCCCGCAAAGACCCCACGCATCGGCATGTCTAGATACACTCTGCAATAGCCGGCCGATTCCAAGACTGCAGACTGCGCGGTAGCTGCCACACGTTCGGGCTCGATACGCTGCCACCATCTATGCGCGCGCAAGGTGTCGACGCAGACGCGCTGTTGTAACCGTCGCAAGCAAGCACCGGCACGAGAAGCAATATTATGACCAAAGCTATGCGATGCTGTTGTTATCAGCTCATTGCTTCCGTAGAGGTCCGCGGAAAACGGCAAAAAAGCAGCGAGCTAGACCTCGCTACTGGCAAACCTTTTCAAGCTAGTCCAATCTGGAAGCGAGACAAGTGGAGTGAGTGTGGGCCTTGCGCGAGCTTGAGTGTGGGCAAGCATTGTCAATGGCTCGGCTCTGCTCGTCGTCCTGCCTGCCATGCTGTTACGGTGGCATTGAGAGCTATGCCTGCAGGTCCGATAGCGCACTGATGTGTTATGAGTGGGTAGGATGTAATAAAGTAGAGGAGTGCAGCGCATATCGGCGACGAGCAGTGGTGGTGTTGAAGGTCCGGTGCATGATACTCTTATTACCCTCAGTCCTTCTAACCCAAGTTCTTCTCCCTCTCACCTGTCTTCCTGGGCAGATCGATTGTCATCCAAGCGCGCATATTCGGAGCAGCTCGATCCGTAACGTCCATTCCGATTCAACATGTGGTCCCTCCTAGCATTCGCCGCGCTGGCCTCAGCACAATCCAACGATGAGAGAATCCTTGGAGTCTACATGTTCCATCGACATGGCGACAGAGTCAGTGCACTCCGCAACCTTTGAACAACACTATCGAAACGAGATCACTAACCATCGATCACCAGACACCCAAAGCCCTCGCCCCAACCAACCTCACCTCCCTGGGCTACAGCCAAGTCTACTCCTCCGGCGAATACTTCCGCTCCCGCTACATCTCATCTGCCTCTTCCTCATCATCCTCCTCATCAAACAATTCCACCCTCATAACCTCCATCTCCCCAAACATCGTCTCCTACCAACAACTCGTCGCCTCCGCCCCGTCCGACACGGTTCTCCACAACTCCGCCCAAGGTTTCCTCCAAGGCCTTTATCCACCCGTCGGCTCCTCTCTCGGCACTGAGACTCTCCGCAATGGCTCCGAAATCGAAGCTCCCATGAATGGATACCAACTCATTCCGATCAGTACTCCTTCGGGCTTCGGTTCTGCGGGTGCAGGAAGCGAGGATGCGGGCTGGTTGCAGAGTACGAGTAACTGTGCTCAAGCGAAGATTTCTTCGAATGAGTATTTCTCTTCGGAGGACTATGAGGCTTTGTTGGAGGAGACGAGGGAGTTTTATGAGCGGTTGAGAGGAGCGGTTGAGGAAGTTGTCGGAGCAGGGAATGTGGACAGTGAGGTTGGGGAGTTGAGTTTTAAGAATGCTTATACGAGTGAGTCTTCCCAAACCCTCTAACTCTCCCCTCAAATGCCGGACAATGTGATGCTGACGTTCGAAATCAGTCTACGACCTCCTCTCCCTCTCCCTCGAACAAAACACCACCCTCTCCAACACAAGCACAATCTCCTCTACCCTCGATACTTCCACCCTCGAACAACTCTCCTCCCTCGCCAACATCCACGAATGGAACCTCGCATACAACACTTCCTCCCCAATCCGCGCCGTCTCAGGTTCAATCCTCGCTTCCCAAGCCCTCTCTTTCCTCCAATCCACCATCTCCTCCCAAGGCAAAACGAACCTCCTCGGGATCCAATTCGGTGCCTACGCAACTTTCGCTTCATTCTTCGGCCTTGCTCAATTGGAGAATGTCAACGAGGAATTTAAAGGTGTTGTGGATTTCGCTAGTGCGATGGTTTGGGAGATGGTCACCAACTCCTCATCCTCGTCTGAGGACGCATTCCCAAGCGAAGATGATATTTTCGTTCGTTTCCGTTTCCACAACGGAACCACGACTTCTGATAATGAACTTCTTACATACCCGCTTTTTGGTTCGGGAGAAGATGTTCTGCCATGGAATGAGTTTGTTGAAGGGATGCAGAAGATTAGTATTGGGAGTACGGAGCAGTGGTGTACGGCTTGCGGAAACTTTACGGGGGAATGTGCGGCTTATGGGGACGATGCGCAGGGTTCTGCCTCTGCTGCTGGGAAGGAAAGTGGTAGCGGGAATGGATTGAGTCCGGCTGTGAATGGAGTTATTGGTGCGATGGTGACTTTGGCTGTTGTGTTGGGCTTGGAGGCGCTCGTGCTCGCACTAGGTGGATTGAGGGTTGTGAGGAAGAGGGAAGCAGCGCAGGGGAAGGTTGAGGAGGAAGTGAGCGAGGGTGAGAAGGCTTAAGGAGGGAGTAGAATCGTGAAAGTTGGCATGGAGACTGGAGAAAATAACGTGAGAGTGGTTCCATGACACGCACGAGAATAATGCACAGATTTGACAAGATTATACGTCGAGATGAAAGTTCAATTGCCAGAGTGAAGCTGCGCACGCGGTTCCGTTAACCCCTTGCCCTCCTTGCCCTCCCGGCAACAGGCTGCGTAGCAGCAGCCGCCCGTTGCGCTCTTGTCCGAACGCCAGACGTATCGCTCATAGGCCGACTAAGCACGTCAGGCGATTCTCTCGTTTGCCTTGCCGAGCGTCTTGCTGTCCCTGACCTGCCGGCCCTGGTGGCCGTCGGACGATCGATGTTCAGCAGACCTCTCACAAAATTCCTGAGCGCCGAGTCGCTGAGACGCCGTCTGTCAATCCTTTGCAGGACCCTTTCCTGTAGAGGTTCGAAGGCGTTAGCGTTCAGATATGTCCGAGCAGCGTTGATAATGTTGTTCACTGCAGCTTCAAGGTGTATATTTCGTGTGGGTTGATTGCCGTTGTTGTCCGGGGCAGTCAGATCCAGTCTGCCTAAATCAGAAATGAGGTCGTGCAACGCTCGGTCGCGCTGAGCATTGAAGGAAGTGATGATACCACCTAGGTCCTGGCATTCTTTAAATTGTCGCTCCCAGAACTTGTGAATTATGTTATTATCTTGCTCATTGGCTGGAAATTTTGCCGTGCGCCCAAAATCGGTCAACACAACGTCGGGGTAGCTGTTGGCGTTGTCCGTTGACGGTCTGATAAGTATATTGCTTTTCTTGACATCAGCGTGACAATACCTAGATCTGCCGGCTCCGTCAAATTGAACAAGAAGAAGTGCAGAGAAAAGCTGTTCGGCCATGTGCCAGCAGAAGGCTATCGGCAGCTGTATCGAAGCCTGACGATCTGTGCCTCTCAGAGTTTGGTCAAGCTGTACCAAGCTCCCACCGGAAAGCAGCTCAAGATCATACCAGTACTCATTGTCGAGAGTTGCACCTGGAAGCGTCCACTTGCTATCTGGGTGGAAGTTCACGATATTAGTACTGCCATGCTGCGCAAGACCTGCGATTATCCTCGCTTCGCGGGTGACAACCGCAGCATTCCGATGTTTAAATACTTTTGTAGCTCCTAAGTTGGCTGCAATCCTCCGCGATATCCCATCGACAGGAGAATTCTTATAGTCGAGCGCCAATACATCCCTTTTTGCTTTTCTAAACTCATTTCTTGTGATAGTCGCCTCCACAGTAGAATACATTCCGTCGCCCAAGTTGCGAATGCTGTGTTTCTGCTGTCTGAAATTGGCCATGTTCGTATTGAGACTAACATCCGACGGTAGTACTCTGGCGGCCATGTTGTAAGATACTGCCTGCAGTGTTCGAAGATATGCGATACAAATGAATGAAAAGCACAGTGCCGGACTGTGCTGGTAGCCGCGATACGAAAGGAATGAGAAGATAGACGAACGTGGAGAACTTGCGTTTGCAAGAGCGCCTCGAGAACATATCCAGTCTTCTCTGGTCTATTCTTGCCAATATGCTCAAAGGCCTTTGTTGTGCCACGTGAGCACCATCCCCAGCAAAGGAAGGGGAGATGAGCGAGGCGATCATGTCTTTGTTAGTATGCAGTCACAAAGAGATAGCAACAGACCGAGACCACGAGTCTTTCGCAATGGTGTTGGGCAGTCTGTGCAACTGTCCATGTGAAATGCGGGTTATGTGTAAGGTCTCAATTCGTGGAGTCGTAAAAGGGTATCTCGTTCTAAGTCGTCAGTCAATAAGTTCAGAATCGGAATTAGTCTAATCCATCCCATTCAGTTCCGTATGGACAATCTCCAACCTCGAAAATTCCGTCCGGTCCTGAAACAAGGAACTGGTTGCGCCCAATCAGCTCCCAGTCTCGCTCGACGTAAGTGCTCGGTTCAGAGGCCACGATCAGATGCTCTCCGTGTCGCTGCTCCGGTATACCGACATCTCTTTTTGGATGAGGAATCCCGTCCGCGTTGTCAGGATACTTCCTGTTGAGTGTGACTCCTGCTTTCGTACTGTAGTACAAGCTGGGAGGCAGAGATGTCTTGTGATTTCGGAAGCGGCAAGCGACAAGGCTCACGCCATCTGTCGCGCAGAGGTTCAGCGAATTCGCTCTCTTTGCTACGCCGAGTATCTTTTGCTGCAGGCCAACAACAGTTGCAACTGCTTTGTGGAGGGCGGCTTTCATTTCTTGGGCCGAGTATGTATGGTAGAAAGTTGTGGCATCGCCACCTTGGGTCAAATAGGTCATGTAGAGGCCAGCAATATGCCTGGCAAACAAACATTAGTACAAAAACAGCCCGAAGTCAAGCGACATTACACACTCGGAATCAGTTCCGCCATAGACATTTGCATAGGCAGCGTGGCTCATCTCATTGATGACCGCCCGCTTGATCTCGGAGAAGTCGCTCACGGCTCCATTGTGCATGAAAGTGTGCCTTCCGAACACGAATGGGTGATTGTTAACGTTTGCGACGGCCGTTCCTGATGAGGCGCGAATGTGACCGAAGAGGCAACGCGTTTCGGTGTTTTGGCATATGGACAGAAAGTTGGACTCATGCCGCGGAGGTTGAATGGTCTTGTACAAAGCTGGTCGCAGTCCCTTTGCGATGTCAGCCACATGCACATATGGCTGATCGTCTAAGAACGACACGTCTTTCTGCGCGCCATCTGCACTTTCTCCAGTCTCAGGAAGTTCGAAGTCCGAGTTGGCAGAAGTATACCAGGCTATGCCTAGCCCGTCGAAGTTGAAGACGACATTGCGTGCTTTGACATCGTCCTCGGCGCTCTGGTTGTGCTCGTGAGGGAGGAGCTTAGGGAGATAGTGGTCCGAGACTTGCTTGACCAGAGAGTGCTTCGGCGTGATCAGGACATCTTCGAGAAGGCAAGGCTCGGTGGAAGAGATGTATGCAATCCAACTGGGAGAAGTCAGCTTGGCACTGATAAGGTTCACATGGGGGTTCGACGTACCGACACATGTTGATGTTTGCAGGTTCGCGATAGGAGTGAGAATAGAAAACAGTGAAGGGAGGGGCATCACCTACCGTCAACCCTAGAACTGCTGCTCGAGGTCACGCCTGCCCTTTCACTGGTCGTGTGCCAGTCGCCGATAGGAAGGCGCTGTCGTTGGCCTTGGCGTTGGCCGGCGTCGGCGACGTCGGCCCGTGGTGACCGAGCTGGGAGCTGGAGCTGTGTGCATGCATCCACTCAAGTACGACTGCGTCCAGATAAGTTATCTGGCGACATCACCGACAAGATGGCCACCGTCCCGCCCAAGTTTCAGCAGTCCTCTGTACCTGCGCAGGAACTGCTTCCCTTCGACGAGCGTCAGCCGCCCACAATTCGACTGTATCCGCTCAGCAACTACACGTTTGGCGTGAAGGAGACGCAGCCAGAGGAGGACCCGTCGGTTAAGGATCGCCTGCGACGCCTCGAGGAGCACTACGAGAAGCATGGCATGCGCCGGACATGTGAGGGCATCTTGGTCTGCCACGAGCACAACCATCCGCACGTGCTGATGCTGCAGATTGCCAATGCCTTCTTCAAGCTGTGAGCACTGCACACGCCGCTGTGCTGCTAGACTGGGCTAACTCTTCAGACCTGGGGACTACCTCCGCCACGACGTCGACGAGATCCAGGGCTTCAAAGACCGCCTGAACGAACGACTCGCACCCACAGGCTCCCTCGCCGAATCGACAACCGCTGCAGACCGAGATTGGAACATCGCCGATACCCTCGCGCAATGGTATAGGCCGAACTTCGAGACCTTCATGTATCCCTTCTTACCGCCTCATGTGACGCGCCCCAAAGAATGCAAGAAGCTGTATCTCATTCAACTGCCAGAAGGCAAAGTTCTGAGCGTACCCAAGAACATGAAGTTGTTGGCAGTCCCACTCTTCGAACTGTATGACAATAGCCAGAGATACGGTCCGCAGCTCAGTGCCATCCCGCATTACCTCAGCCGCTATCGCTTCGAGTTCGTCGATGAGCAAGGAGAAGTCGTGTCTTACACGCCGGGTGGCCCGATCGACGAGAACGTGAGGACGAAAATCTTGGCTGGAGGCCAGAACGGAGTTGCGGCCCAAGACGATCCCCCCAAGCAAGATGAGGAGATGGCGCAGGCAGCATGAGGTTGGAGTATATTGAAAGAACCCGACGTGATTCGAGCAAGAGTTGTCTGCACAGAAATTGTACAGCTCATGCGGCCAGCTCGTGCATCTCAACCCGTCGCTTACAGCCTTCGGATGAATCTCCAGTGGAAGCGTACGCGCTTGGTGCTCTTCAGCCAGCTGGAGCCCACCTATCCAGTGTACGCGGGGAAGTCGAGACGGAGGCTGAGAGCGAAATATGCGAGGCATGGGCTGCTGCACTCCGTCCTAATCCCGATGATCGGCATTGTCAAGCTGCTCCAGGCAGGACATTACGCCGCATTCGATTCAGCATGGGCTTGGGATTACCTCTGTCGTCTAGGGTACCGATCTTCTACCACCAGCGCTTTGTGTCACAATGGCGATCGACATCGAACGTGCGCAAGCAGTATGGACCACAATTGTGGCATTTCATTGGCATGTGCCGCTTCGACTCGATGCACATCGATAACATGCTGCATTAGCCGCATGCCAAGAACTCTCAAACATCATAGCAGACGGCTCGCGAATCACTAATCACTGGTTACTATGGCACACAACTCTCTCTCACATACGTATAAACGAATTACGCCCAGAGTAAGACGCGGGAGAAGGAAGAGCTATTCGTGCTATCCAATGCCGGTGCTCACAGGCCTTGGTGTACTTGTGCCATCAGCCACCGTTTAAGCTTGGCGTTTTCGCGTGTTGCTGAGAAAACTGCTTCCGGCCACCTGCAGGTACTGCTATTTCATAACTCAGTGACCTAATGGAAACATGGGTTATGCAGCAACACTTCTGTCCATTGCAAAGCCTCTGGAACAATTTTGGACATGCAAGCCACTGCGGCATAACGATATCGCCATTTCGGAAACTTCGACCAACCTCCAACGCAGGAACGAAAACTCGCTCGTATTCTTGTGCTCTCGGAACGCGCCACGAGAATTCTTGAAGCCACTGTACGATGCGTACCTGCGACATCTGGGGTGACAAACAAGCATGACCGTGGCTTGCCAGGAACGATACGCACGTGTTCATGGAATCCTTCTGGAAGTTATCCTTGACGCCATTGCAGCTCGTGCCGCAATCCCGTATTCCGTAGCGTCGGTAGACGACGCACTCCGCGATTCACATCCTTCGTCGCTGATCAGCTCGTCAGTGCCTTACTCTTGTGCAGATTTCAGGCGGAAGCAAGGTCTGTGCCGTACGACCTCCCTCAACAAACGCAGATAATCGTCATTAGGGCGGAACAGCTCTGTCGCTTCGAGGTCGCCACCACTGATTTGCATCATTCCACGCTGCAAGCCGCCTATTCTTGGAGCAGTGCTCTATTGCCTTCCCGGTGTATGTCAAACTTGCATCCAGCTTCTCACCGTATGGGTCCAACGGAGCCTTTCTGCCGTGCATATGCTACATCAACTGCGGCTGAAAGAATGCCTTGAGTTGCCCGATCGAGTAGTTTCACCTCCTTTCAACCCGCACTGCCGCTGGAAGCGAAGGACCTGAACAGCACCGACAGTATACCCATCGCTATGTTGGCCGTATTCAATGATGCACTGCAGCTCGGTTGCGAGACTACACATCGCCTCGAGCACATCGAAAACTGGGAACACGAGAGATGCACCCGCTATCCACAATGCATCAGTCCGTGTTGCAGCTCCAAGAGATCACGCAGCTGAACATGTGAGTAGAGTCAATGCCTTTCTTCCGGTAGGCGGAGGAACCTTGAGAATCGAAGTATAAAGACAAGCAGAATTTCATCTTCATCGCTCTCTGATCAGCAGCAGCATCTCGACTTCAGATCAAAGCTCCAGATCGTTCACAGCCCCATCTCGTTCATTCGCTTTTTCAGCAAAACGCTTCCGTCGCTCAATCATCAAAATGCAGTTCTCACTCGCCACCATCGCCTTCTTCGCCCTCAGTGGCATGGTCAACGCCTACCCAAGCCCAGCTGAGACAACTCCTGCTGGTTACGAGCCAGTTCCACCAAGCTACCCGGAGTACCCTGAGACCACAACCAAGAAGGAAGAGCCCACCACAACCAAGAAGGAGGAGACTACAACCAAGAAGGAGGAGACTTCCAAGACGCCTGAGACCACAACGAAGAAGGAGGAGACCACGAAGAAGCCTGAGACCACCACCAAGAAAGAGGAGACCACGAAGAAGCCTGAGACTACATCGAAACCAGAGACAACCAAGAAGGAGGAGTCCACGACCAAGAAAGAGGAGACCGCCAAGAAACCGGAGACTACCACCAAGAAGCAAGAGACTACAACCAAGAAAGAGGAAACTTGCACGAAATCCGTCGGCACCTCCTACAGCACGGGTTACACCACTTCCACGAGCATCAAGACCATCAAAGTGCCAGTGACCCAGACAAAGACTGTTACATCCACCGCCGTCAAGACCATCAAGACCACAATCGTCAAGCCAACCACTTCTTACCAGGAGGAGAAGACGACTACCAAGAAACCAGTCGTCAGCACCGGCACCAAAGAGAGCGTCATCACCATCACCACCAAAGTTCCATTCACCACTACTACGTACGAAGACAAGGTCGAAACCATCACCAAAACCATCACCGGCGCCGAAACTAAGACCTCGGACGTGGTCACCACCAAGACTGAGGTTGAAACTAAGGTAAGAATGATCGCTACAAGGCATCTTCAGCTCGCGAAGGACTTTGTCTCAGACATGACGATACCTTTCACTGACTGCTTTTAGCCTGTTGTTACCTCGACGACCTCTCTGTCCACTAAGCTCGAGAGCAAGCCGGTGACCAGCAAGATCCCATACACAACTTGCGTCTACGCTCCACAGCCTTACTTTATGTAATAGTCTTCGACTCAAATCTTCAATCCTGACTCGCAACAAACAAAACGATGTCCCCGCTGAGGATGATCACATCATCGCGAGGCTTTGGAAGATGGCACGGGTACATGAACTGCGCATAGAAACATTTTTATGAATGATGAAAGCTCTGGTCACTCTTTTCGAGGAGGATGTTAGATGGGTTGAACAGGGCACTTTGTTGATCTGGAGTATACATATAGCATCGATACTCGAATCGATATTTTACTTCTTGAATCTTTCTTGTTGTCCCATGCTTTTGAGCAAGGATGTGGCGTTCTTTCCTGACCATTTGCCAAGCACTCTGCACTTCCGCTTTCCTCGTCTCTCACATTTGCATCTTCCAACTCACGATACAAACATGACCCCAACACAGCTTATCCCATCACAAAACATCAGTGGAACAATGTTGTTATTGAAGAAAAGACGTTTCCCCAGAATCTCGGCTCCAACAACCCCAGAGTCCCAGACAAGATGAAAGATCAGCAACAAGAACCGTTGCTCCACTCTCAGCAACGCCACATCCAGCGAAAACGACACATTGCGACAACCCTGATTCGTCCTAGCTGCCATGCCTCGGCTGGTTCGCACGAAACTATGTACCTGTCGTGGCTTTTGTGGCTGCGAAACGATCCAACGACAAACGAGCTCCATCTACCACTTATCCGCGTGCGCGTGCGCGTGCGTGGAGGAAGGAAGGGACGGGAGGGGTGTGAAATTTGTCTTGACCTCTCGTTCTCATTAACAACATTTGAGCATCATTGTGTTGAGTTGAGGTGCTGAACGCAAATATGCCGGCCGTGCTCGGTGTGCGCAATATCGCGTTCGCGATTGTCGCGATTGTGTTTCTGATGTTGTTTTATCATACGTCTGGAGGCACGAGGGCACCTATTAGTTGGTCACCGAAAGCACCGGAGTTCAAGGGATTTGCGCCTCTGCCTGAGGGGATTACCGTGCCGGCTTCGACGCAGCAGCAGGAAGATGAGAAGTTGAGGCAGGAAGCGAATGCTTTGGGAGGGGCCGGCAGTGCTTCGAATCCGGTACATGTTCTGCCTGGTGGAGAGCAGGTCGCTGCAGATGGGAATTCTTTGGGAGGACTTGGAAGAGGGCCTACTGCGGGTGGCGAGTTGAGTGGATTGGGTGGTGGGAATGCATTGGGTGGAGGTTCTTTAGGAGGATTGGGAGACGGTGCAGCTCCTCCTGCTGCTCCCGCTGCACCCGCTGCTGATGCTGGCCCTTTTGCTGCTCCTGCTGCTGGTGGCTCTCTACCTGGTCCCGCGATCGATTTGGCTGGTTCCCCTCCTGCTCCAGCTGCTCCTCCCGCTGCTCCAGGAATGCCTGCAGCACCCGCTCCAGGAATGGTGAACGCGCTTCCTGTGCCTCCTGTGCCAGCTGCCCCAGGCCCAGGAGCACCACAAATGCCTCCTATGCCAGCTATGCCAGGACTGGGAAGTTCACCACAGATGCCACCTGTTCAGCCAAATCTTGGGAGCACGATGGGCGGAACAGCACCTGCTGCACCACCGATATCAGATCCACACTTTCAGGGAGGTTTTGCAGACGCTCCGTTCCAGCAAAATCTAGACTTGGAAACGCCCAAGATGGACATTCTGAAGCTTCGTCGCTATAAGCCCCATAACTACAAAGGCGAAGGAAACCCTACATATGCCACGCACATTACCACTCCAGGGGGATCATTGAACGATCCTTATTTTCTTGCCGCTCTACAGCTCATCTTCCGCGTGCTATGGGACATTCGATCTGGCTCCGCTCAATATCCGTTCACCGCGTTTGTTGCTCCACACATCACAGAGGAGCAACGCAGCGTCCTCGCGGCTGCAGGAGCGATAGTCCGCGAACTCGATTCCATTGAATGGCACCCCGACAAGAATACCCAAGGCCGATGGCAATACAATTTCGCCCGCCTGAATCTCTGGCGTCAAACAGACTTCAGCAAAATCCTATACCTCGACGCAGATGCCTTCCCAGTGCAGAACCTCGATGATCTTATCGGAGCTGCTACCAGATCATGCAGGAAAGAATTACTGCCCCTAGAGGACCAGGCGTCCGGAGAAGAAATCTGCCCATATACATTCATGGCCGCTCAACAGAACCTCCTCGCAAACCCTACGGCCACGATAGAACTCAACACGGGAGTGATGCTTATTCAACCCAACCTCGCCATGCACCGACGTCTTACACGTGAACTCACAGCGAACAAAAACTGGGATACCGCGATGGCTGACAAGGCTTTCCTATCTGAGATGTTCAAAGCTTCTGGTCCGTTCCCAGTCGTGCAGTTAGCGAGAGAATATAATGGCTTCTTTCCTGGACCACTAGATGAAGGGAAACTGAAAGTCGTGCATGAGAAACTATGGGTTGAGATGCAGGAGTCTGCGCCGTGGACGAAGGGGATGTTCAGGGAGAAGCATGCCGAGATGAAGGCGTTCTATGAGAGTCCAGCCTTCCAGGAAGTCCGGCTAAGAGACGGCGAGAGGGTATATTAATGTATGTGTGCGCAGTAATGTCTGTATAGAATTAATTGACGGATGAGATGTGAATAGATGTGAGAGTGCTGATGTGTGACTTCACATGACGTCTCGCGTCTTTGACGCGTGGTGAGAAATTTCCAGTGCTGGTGATATGGTGTTGACATGGGAGAATAAATCGCAAGAGTGAAACTGAGTCGAAAGCCAGGATGAAATTGCGAAACTGTTATGATATTCGTAGACGGAGTAAGATATCAAATCACGTCACACTGTCGGAAAGAAACAGCAACTCCTCGGCATCAAGACTTCATCTCCACCACCTCCACGCGCTCGACTGAAGTATCCTTCTGCAACTCAGTCATAGTGATCTTCTCTTGCTGCTCCTGGAGAGCTTTATCCTCAAATACTAATCACAAATGTCAGCACATCACCAAATGCAACATTAGATTTGCACTTACAGAAAGTTAATTCTTCCAGAGTTCGGCCATGTGTCTCCGGCCACAAGAAGTAAATGCAAACGACTTCGAATGCCAGCCAGACGCAGTACATGATAAGATACTTCCAAGTAGCATTCTTGAGTCCAATCGGATTGACAAAAGTGCTGAAGAATCCCGCACCCCTGCCGAAGAACTGGAAGAGGGCTATACCTCTTGTTCGAACGGCGAAGGGGAAGAGCTCGACAAGGAATGCTAGAGATATGATTAGCCTAATCCTGAACATCTTTCCATCGCATCACCTACTATACGTCAATGCATTATACCCAATGTTATAGCACGGCGAATACAAAAACATGAAGAAAATCACCGCATGCCCCGCGGCAATTGCCCCGGTAGTCAAGAATCTCTCCTGCGCGACAGTCCAGCCACAGTAACAAACGAGCAGAGAACTCGCGCAGAGCAGATACATTTTCCTCCGAGGGAACCTTCGCACAAGCAGAGAAGCGCAGGTAGCATTCACCAAAGCCCAGCAATTGAGTCCAATATTAAGCTTGGCTTTGAATGATGAATCTGTGTAGCCAATGCTTTCCAGGATCGAATTCAGGTAATAACTGATGAGTGTGTTGCCTGACCATTGGGTGAAAAGACCGAGTAGAGAGCCGATGAGGACACGCTTCCGCATACCAGGAGTAGCGAGCATATCGAGCCAGGATTGCTTGGAAGTTTGGAGTTCCATTTTGATTGTATTTTCGATTTGTGCCATTTCGGCATGGACGAGGGCGGAGTCGCGATTGCCTTCGGCGTGGTATTTGATGAGGATTTCGTAGGCTTCTTCGCGGCGGTCTTGGGAGATGAGCCAGCGAGGGGATTCGGGGACGAAGCTAGCAGTATGTTAGTAGTCAAGTTGCGCAAGTAGAGAAGATTGAATATTACAAGATCAAAGCAATCTGCACAAAACTCGGTACAGCTTGCAGTAGAGAAGGTACTCGCCACGACCAGTCGCTCGGCGCCAGACTCTGTGTTCCAAACGTGATGCCTGCAGCTGTGATCGCTCCGATGAAGTAACTCGCGTTAAATAAACTTGTGAGAATTGGTCTTTCTTTGGGATATCCCAGCTCACCCAGCATGGCCGCTCCAGAAATGATGCAAATGGGGATCCCGAAACCCAAAAGCCAGCGAGCGGCGAGGTACATTCCAACGTGCTGTGAGGCACTTTGAACGGCGGCCCCAAAGACCATGACCCAGGAGCCAAGGAAGATGGACCAGCGACGACCGAACTTTTGCGTGACCCAGGGAATAAATGGTAGGGAGCAGATTGCTCCCAGACTGTACAATGCTCCTATAATACTGCACACATCATAATTATTAGTGTTTGCTATAGTGAATGTATGCATACTTTCTCGTTGCTGATATGACATACCCTAGAATTGCGCCCTCAGGATGGTCAAAGTACTCTTGCCATGGGTCGACGATCTGCACAGCATTGATGATTTGACTGTCGAAGCCAGAGGTTATCTCGATTCCCATGCCTGAGCTCCCTCGTCAGTTCAAAGATCTCTGCATCTTTTATCCGCGTGAGAAACAGTCACGCACATGTTGGGAACAAGAACAGATACAGATATCTCAAGTTTGGTTTCTTCCACCACCGGACTTTATCTTCTGCGATGGCACGCGTGAGAATCGGATCTGCGCCTTCTGCTTGCGATGTGAGCTTCATATTCCAGGTTGTAAATCTGTGTCTTCCGCACAATGGGGGAGATGTCTACGAGACCGCGCGAGCGGGCAAGGTTCTTGAGATTTCTATACAAGATGGTGTAGCTTCAGGCTCAGCTGGTCACACCTTGATCTCCATGTGGCCGAGACGGGGTTCGTACGACAGCTTTGAGGAACCCAGGTCCGGCGTCCCAGCCACATGGGTATGTCCACTCAGTCTTGGAGCAACGACAGTGACACTCAAGCCGGGCTTGGCAGCAGGATATACAACATCACAAGCGATGCAGGATGCAGTCAAGTTGGAGGCACTGTCTCGGCGCAGGTCCAGTCGACCAATCAATCGCAGAGTGGTTATTGTTCGACTGGGCATATGTTCGCTTAAGGTGAAGTCGAGGCTCAATGGCTGCTGATCCCTGTCCAACCCCGTGGGGAACCAGAGGCTTGGAGAAGTGTTTTAGCCTGTATTCGGGTGAATTGCAGGTTTCACAGAATTGAAGCCAATGAGGGCGAATGACCTGAGCTAAGCTCGAGAAATTCGCAAACGCTTAAGCATGGCATGTCCTGATACATTGTACCACGAGTTCAAGCTTAACTTCCCGCTCCGGACTGAATTTGGCTGCACTGCGGCGGGAAATACCAGAGACTGGCATCCGGCAGTACATTGAAGCACGAGGCACCGCCTAAGCAGCATCTGCCTGACGCGCCTTTCCTGGTGCATTCACGTCAAGTAGATCCACCCACGACGACACGAACCTGTTTTGTTGTTGGCGCCATATGGTCCGGCTTGGCGAGTCTCTGTCTCTGGTCAGCACTTCTGCTCCTGCACCACACGATTTCTGTCTCAGAACTTACCACGTTGGGCCTTGTGAATACCCGGTGGTGACAACTTCCCCGAAGCCTATTGCAGGCCTCGAAGCAGACTTTCAGCAAATGAGTCTAGATTGTGTCTCGCAGACGTCGTCTCCCAACGAGTCCCATGTGAAGTGAGAGAGCAGCTGCAAGGTGCTAGAGCTGGGCAGCTGGACGCAGCGAAGGCACAGGGCTGAAACTCTCCTCGAAGAATACCCCAGGACCTATTGGAAAGATCCGTGCGATCGAAAAGTTGATTTCGCCAGTAACAGCACGGAGTGGATTGCTGGCCCTTCAATGAAGAAGTCCTTTCGACTGGCGTGAGCCCTTCTGATCCGATGGTTGTCGTTTCAAGGCCAACGACTAGACAAATGCGGATAGCTCGATATTGTGCAGGAGTAGATGTAGCATGGTTTCAGTCCAGCTAACGGTGACGAGAGTGGTGATCTCCCGAGATGAACGAGTATGTGCAAAAAGTGGAGTTCGTTGTCCTTCATGGCAATCACTTCTTCGGCACCACTCCAGCACCAGTCGCTCCAGTGCCAGCAGCAGCGCCTGAGGAAGCAGTCACGGCCTTCTTACGCCACAATAGCTTGCTCAAGAAATTCGTGACAGGCAGCATAGTCCTCGTCGCAAACCACGGTGTAGCCCAGACACTCACGATAAGCCTCAAGGGTATCAGAAGCTTCGTGATTGCATATGCTGTAGCAAGCTCCGCAACGAGTCTCGTGCCCTTCTCGCCCTTGCCAAACCACTTCCCGCTCCTTGTTTCGCCGCTCAACCATCCTTTCTTCCGCATATAGTTCCCGAACTTCTGAACGCCATCGCTAAACCATTTCCCCTCGCTGATGAACGGCGGGAGCCAATTGGTGTAGTGGAAGAGTGCTGCCAGTCCGAGCAGAGGTACGACTGCTGTGATCTCGTGAAGGATCAGGAAGGCGGATATGTGAGAGAATGGAGCATTGCGGAGTGGCTGCACGAATCTTCGTAGGAACTTGGGTAAACGTGATTCAATGCGCGCAACGCGTGCGGATTCTTTCGTGGATGGTGGAGTGGGCTGAGTAGATTCGAGGCGGCGCGTCAATTGTCTAGAATTGAAGCGGAGAGACTGGCGACCAGCGGTCCATGCTGGCCGGAATAGTCGATTCATGGTGATGCAGATGAACAGCACAGTGGATGAGTTGTTGACGGCGGGATGTGATCTTATGTCCCTGCTATCCGCTATGGCATGACGTAGTATCTAGCATTCGTCACATTCCAACAACACTTTCAAGCCCGTATACTTCCATTCACTTTTTACAACATGTCACACGAAATTGTCACGGAACGACTGCTTCTCAGACCAGTCACAGAAGATGATTTGCTTGCCTTCCACAAGCTCCAATCCGACCCACAAGTAACAAGATGGACGTACGAAGCCCGCTTCTACGCACAAGGACTCTCCTGATGGTGATACAGCAAGCAAGGACCCAATGAGACAATACAGCGCTCCGAGCAAATGCTCGATGACCTGCTCGTGCTAGTGAACGCCTCAGATCCGCAACAGCCTACTCTGATTCATGCCATCACAGTCCCGCCTTCGCCGGAGCTTGTTGGGCTAATAGGCACGTTTCGTCCTCGGGAGATAGGCTTTTCTCTTCATCCTGCATACTGGGGCAAAGGGTACGCTCAAGAAGCCACCAATACCTTCTGCACATGGTATCTGGAACGCTTTCCGAATCATTCTCTCTTCGCCAAGGTCAATACTGGTAACGAAGCAAGCGTGAAATGTCTGCGCAGATGCGGGTTCTCACCTGCCACAGACTGGGAACTGGCTCGCGTTGAGGAACTGAGTAAAGACAAGGAGAGAGAAACATGGCTGCTCAGAAAGCTATCATGAGCTATTTTCTCCATCTAACTTGCTTGGCAAGCTCACGTCGCAGGTTTACTACGGTACTGCACCTTTGCTCGCATCCTCCCGTATTCAGCCTGCGTCACAGGCTCATACTTTGCTGGCCTTGCTGGCGAGGTGCATTCTGACAGGCACTCTATCACCGCCTCTGGATCCGCGCTCACGAAGTATGGTATCGAATACCGAGCCCTCGTCATCCTCTGCTCGTCGTCTGTGACAGAGTAACGATCGGCCAAGGGTGGCAGTGTCACTCTATGCAGCGTTGACTTAAGCATATCGTTCGTCCACCTCATCAACAAATCTCCTACATTCATCACGCAAGCATTCTTGAGTGGCGTTGCTGGGATGTATGCTCCGGGCTTGTGAGGGTGCTCGACTTCCAGGCCGCCGCAGTCATCTTGGAACAGAAGAGTTATTATGCCCCAATCGCTGTGGCTAGAGATTCTAGACGCTTTGCCCGTTTCGATATCCGAAGCTGGAACTGGAGGGTAATGCAGGAGCCTCAGCTGGTTGTTGTGTCCCGAGCAGTGTTTGACGAAGAATTCTGCATCGGGCAGACCCAGACCAGTCGCGATGCATCGCAATACTTCCTGCGCGACAGAATTACATGACCAGTAAAAGGACGTCGTAAAACTTTTGAAATTCACCAAGCTGGACTCTGGAAGCCAAACATTCGGCTGAAGCTTGTTGTCTTCAGAACCAACCTCATATGATTCCTTGACGTCGACGACTGCACGCAACTTTTCTCCTTCCGCTTCATCGCCACCGGAATACTGAGAGACTTTCTCAAGACCAGGATAAGAGTAGCCACGATGGACTTCGGGCCCGTCCGGATGCGGTGCCTTCATCTTCTCGGAAAGAGGTAAATTGAAAAGTCGGTTGGAAATGGCGAATGCTTCGTCGAGAAGATCTTGAGATAATCCGTGGTTGACGATGTAGACGAATCCTACTGATTGGCAAGCTGAGATCAGGTCTTTCGTGACTGCAATTCGATCATCTGCGCTCGTGGGGTGCGTCCATCTTGAGAAGTCGATGATGGGAATCGTCGCATTCCCACTGGGCGCAGCTTCGCCGACTGATCCCATTCTTGGTATTGGTCCTGCTTCCACGAGATTGGACTCTCTCGGATACGCTCGTGGGAGATGTTCTGATTATGTTTTTCTTTGCGTTCCACGGAGCGATGGGCTCGCAATGCGCCTGAGACTAGTTTTTCCGCAGCTGTAAGCATGAGCAAAGATGTATCCATCACTTTGCCTCAAGCCTGCCGACAGCTATCAGAGTGATAGGCAGAGCTCCACCGAGCTTCAGCTTCAACAGGGTTTCATTAGGGCTGCACGGCTGTGAAAGCTTCAGCATCCTCCAGTTCAGCCATGGTGTCGATCAGCTTCCGTGTGTAACACGATCGCTCCAACTGGTAAGTTCTGCTTACAATACACCTTCAAGATGAGTGTGAAGACTTTTTGCTCTAATAACAGGTCTCGTCTTTGGCCTCCCGCATTCAAGATTTTATCAGAGCTTCTCATGCATGTCAAGACCGGGATTAAGTGAAAGATAGGGCAAGCTGCTGCGTGTTGATACACACACGACATCCTCTAGCGATACAAGATCCATATCATTCACCGCAACACCGAGACAGCGCAGACATCAGGCCCAAACATGACCGAACGACCTCCCAAAACTAAATTCGCCCGCTGGGCCCACCGCCTCGAATGCCCCATCGATACAGATGCAAACTACCGCAACACCTTCTGGTGCAACCGCGATCTAATCCCCATCCCCTCCTCCCGCCGAACCTGGACATGGCAAGGCTACGCCGGCTACTGGGTAATCGCAGGAATCAACACCACAGCCTGGACAAGCGGCTCCTCTCTCCTCGCTCTCGGCCTTTCCGTCCCCCAAGCCATGGGCGTCATGGTCGGCGTAGCGCTAATCTCCGCCATCATCGCCGTCTTAGCTGGCTGGCCAGGAAGTCACGAATATCTTGGTTTCACTGTTTTGTGTCGAGCGAGTTGGGGGATGAGAGGTGGATTTTGGCCGGTGTTGAATCGGATTGTGACGGCGATTGTGTGGTTGGGTATTCAGATGTATTGGGGTGGGCAGGCTGTGAAGATTATTTTGGGGGCGCTTGTGGGAAGGAGATGGGTGGAGTTGAGGAATACTTTGCCGGAGAGTGCGAATGTTGATACGGCGAGTTTGATTAGCTTTTTTGTGTTTTTGATTATTTTCATGCCGTGTTTGATGGTTCCGCCGGAGAAGTTGCAGATGCCGTTTCGGGTGGGAAATCCATATACTCCAGTGAGCAACGAAATGCTGATGAGGTCTTCGACAGGTTACGTTCGTGATGATCACATGCACCATGTTCGGTATGCTTGGGTGGGCGATTGCAACAAACAATGGTCCGGGCGAGTTGCTGTACACTCCTTCAACAGCCAAGGGATCGGCTCTCTCGTGGGCAGCGCTTTACGGTCTACAATCGATCATCGGATCCCAAGCATCTGGCTGCCTCGGACAATCCGACTGGACTCGCTATGCAAAGACTCGTGAGTCCTCTTCCATCTTCACTCTGTTCACAGACCTCAGCCTGTACCCACCAGCATGAACATCAGCCCAAATCGTCCTCTTTGTCGCCAGAACCACCAACTAACTCCTCCCAGCCAACGCCGCTCTCATCGGCCAACTGATCATGGCTCCCTTGACAATCTGTCTCACCGCCGTCTGCGGCCTATTGATAACCTCCGCAACAGCCGAGATATACGGCGTCTACCTCTGGAACCCCTTCGAACTCCTCCTGCACATCCAACAAACTTCCCTCTCCCCAGCCACCCGAGCCGGAACATTCTTCGCCGGGCTAGGTTTCCTCTGCAGTCAACTAGCCCTCTGCATCGTCCTCAATTGTGTCTCCGCAGGAATGGATCTCGCAGCACTATGTCCCAAATGGATCAATATCCGTCGTGGAGGGTATTTCGTTTCTGTGATTGCTATTGCGATTTGTCCTTGGAACTATGTGACGAAGCCGACGACGTTTATTACTGTTTTGAGTGGATGGTCGGTGTTCTTGAGTCCGATGACGGGAATTGTGATTGCGGATTACTTCTTGGTGAGGAAGAGAAGTTATCATGTGGGAGATCTGTACACGGGCAACAGCTCGAGTGCGTACTGGGGAATCGCTGGCTTCAACTGGAGAGGCTTTGCGGCCTGGACGATGGGCATCTGGCCAGTTCTGCCAGGCTTTGCGAGATCAGTGCAAGGTACCGCGGCGGACAGCGGATGGGATCATATCTATCAGATGACTTACTTCTATGGCTTTTTCGCGGCATTGGCAATGTACTGGGCTCTGCACACCGCCTTCCCGCAACCGAGACAGACTGGACGTTCGCCGTTCGTGCTGCAGGAACACGCAAGCATGCTTGGGGGTGATGAAAGAACAATGTCGGGGGATTCGGAAACTGTCATTGTGGAGGCTTCCAAAGGCGAGGCATAGGGATCGATGCTGGAGGCATCTATCTGTCAATTCCGCCATCGTGACATGCAGTGAGCTCAATCATAATAATGCTTCGTGAACCTGCCGCTCGCTCTGTCATTACCACATCCGTACATCGCTGTTTGCCATGCTTTTCAGGAGTGTCCTGTACAATAAAGCAGAATGCATTCTTCGGTCAAATGCAAAATTCGTGCAGCCTAGCGGCTCACAAGTCTCCGATGTAGACCCAAGTCTTGTCTTTGCCAGAGCCCTTCTGTGCAAAGAGACTGCTCAGGTTCTCCTTGATAGCCTCGTTCGTCAATTTTGGAAATCTGTGATTTGGTCAGTGAAAGCAATTCGTGCAACGAGAGACAAACTACGCACCTCGCCTTCAAGCCCTTATGAAGTTCAAGCTTGCCTAGCGGGCTGCCGACTACCGCCTCCTTCAGCTCCTCCAGATCTTCTTTGCTCAAAGTCTTTGGCTGTGGCTTACGACCGCGCTTAACAGCCGGCGTCAGTGCAGTCGTGCTTGTGATAGGACCCTTCTCGCCCTCAGCGGTGCCAATCAAAGCGAACACAGCAGACTCGGCGGAGTGGTTGAAGTTAAGCCTGGGCTCAAGAGGCTTTCGAGGAGGTGCCATCGCAGTGCTTGCCGGTGGCTGCTTAGCAGATGCCGAAGGAGCAGCAGATACAGGTTTATCCCAGTAAGACGTGGAGAATGGATCAATGGTCATGCCAGTGAATCCTGGGAGCAGGAAGCCCATGCGCATACCATCCATCACAGCTGGTTGCGTTGTCGCAGGAACACCGTTCACAGTCAGTACCTTCCCATGCTCGTTGGCAAAGCAGAGTCCTGAGCAGTCTGGAACAAGTTCTGTCGTGACAAGCTTGCGCTTTCCCTTTACTTTGTCGTCCTCATCGTCGAGGAAGTCGTCCATCTCGTCTGCATCGGCATTGCTGTCGGCCTCTTCATCATCGTCCGAGCCGAGCTCTTCACCTTCCTCGGGCTCTTCCCATTCTGCCTCGGAGTCGTAGTCGTAATCCGTGTCCGGTCGTGATCGGGCGAAGGGATTGCGCATTGTACGTCGAGTGGTCCTCGGTGAAGTAATCTTGGTATATGTTCCGCAGTATGCTGGTCGCACGTCCTCGCTGAAGTGCACATACTTGATGTCCACCTTGCGGAGGATTGCGTCTGGGGACTCGTTCGACGTCTCTTCAGTCAGATCTATCGGCTCTTTCAAGGTGCCTTGAGCTTTCTCAAAAACCTTCCGGACGTTGGGGTGACCTCTCCTGCCACGGCGAGACTTACGCAGCTCGCCAAAGTAGCTGTCGACGTTCGTGTACGAAGGTACCAGACCAAGATCATATTTCTCCTGAATCAGAGGATCTTTGAGCTCGTGATCGAAGCGATCTTGATCGGCTTCCTGGTTTCTTGACGATGCCGGGGCAAGGAAGGTGTGCTTCGGGGCCTCGAATGGCAGGAAAGTCTTCTCGTAGTCGGAAAGCACGGGTTTCTTGGTCGATGGTGGTGCAGGGCTGCGTTTGACAGGCGATGCGGTCGACTTGATCTGATCTGCGACAGCATCGAAAGGCTCGAGAGACAACGACTTCCGCCTAGAACGAGGTGTGTTCTCTTCGCCATCTGCATTGCGCTTCGCTGGGGTACTCGGCTTGCCACCAAAGAAAGCACCCAGACGCATCTGCTTGCGCTCTTTGGCAAGCTTCTCTTCTTGTTTCTTGGCCTCCTCCAACTCCTTCTCGCGCTTCTTTGCCTCCTTCTCTTCGGCCTTTGCACGCTTCTCTTCAGCTTTGCGGGCTTTCTCCTCGTCTACCTGAGCTCTCTTCTCCTCCCGCTCAGCATCCTTCTTCGCCTTCTCGGCGTCGGCCTGTGCTTTCTTTTCCTCCGCTAGAGCCTTCTTTTCAGCACGCTCGCGGGCCTTTGCCTCTTTGGCCTGGGCTTGCTCCAGCTTCTCGGCAGGTGTGAGCTTTCTTCGCTTCGCTGGAGGAGGTCCACTAGTGGAGGCTGGAGTAGATACGGGAGCAGTCGATTGAAGGGGTATTCCAGTCGAAGGCGGCAAGTCGCTGCTGGACGCGATATCAACGACGCTACTTAGAGCGGTGCTCGTGCTCAAAGCCGGGGATGCAGCGCGTTCGTGGCGGTCCTGCCCGATGCTGCCACCAGGACTGGCATTGCTAGAACGTTCGTTCTCTGTATCCGGCGGTGTCGGCATCATGAATTGGGTGCCCTTGAGGTTGATCGGTCTGTGATCGGGTGACTCGTCTTCCAGTGAGCGTTTTCGAATGTTGGGTGCAACTGGGGAGGACAGAACGTCCGCCATGTGTACTAGCCTCGCAATTTATCCTCAGAAGAGATTGGAAGCAGAGACAGGACAAGATGCGGTGCGTGAGAAGTGTCTCAGTTGTTGACGGCTTCTCCAAAGTAACGCGCTCGGAAGCAGCAGGAGCAACGCGTCGAATGCCAAGACGAGTCACTAGCGCGTTCTGCCTGCCCACCTGCCCACCTGCCCGCGATGTTCACGGCTCCTCCTTCTCCTCCACACGCACCAGTGAAGATCATCACAATCACAATGGACAGTGAAGACTTCGAAGATCTCTTCGGCGAAGAAGTCACGTTGCTCGGACCCTCATCTCAAGGGTCACTGACTAAAGCAGCAGCTAACTTAGCCATCGACCATGAAGAAGAAGCCCGCCAGCCATGTAATACAATGGGCGAGGATGATGAAATGGAGGACGACGGTGCAACAGCATTTGACTTATTGCCTGTAAACACGGGCTCATTCGCAGATACTGTGCGGCAAAACGACTTTCGCCCTCCTCAACGACTCACACCAAGAGCATATCCGAAGTATGCATGCCGAAATACGAGCGGAAGTGCAGTTCTAATCATTCATCAGTGCCGCCGTGATTGACAAAATTGAGGCTGTCTTTGAAGAGATTGTGGATGCTATGCTGCACGACAAGCTTGAGATCGGCATCACCTTGAAGACCCGGCCAAAAACAGCGCTCCTTCCACGATCTCACACCAGCTCAAATGGTGATGCTGCACCGACGAGACGCTTATGCTTCCCTGGAAAGACTGCTGATGAAGCATGGCGATTCTGTATGTGGTACACGGCGAATGTCATGTCGGCCTCTGACACCTCGCAGCCGTAGTCCTGCGGATCCTCGAACTCATGCACGAAGCTCTGCGAAATGATGTTGTGCTCTCGAAGAGGTATACCTGCAGCCATCGTCGATCCGCGAGACACCGACTACTGACACGCACAGGGACATCTATTACCGAGACCCGGCGTTGTTCGGCAGCCAGACACAAGTAGACCGATATGTCGATGACATCGCATTCACGTTCGGCATTACAAGAGCAACCTTGAATGTCTCAGCAGCAGCAAAAGGTCTCGTCGCCGGTGCCATGGTCAGTCGCCGCAAAGATGGCAGTACCACTTCGGCATCATCCGAGCAAGAAGGAATCCTCGTCCCGACCCTCAAAGATATCCTCTCCATCGGCATGTCTCATGTGAAATGGATCCTCGTCATCGAAAAGGAAGCAACTTTCCGCTCAATTGCGAACTCATCATTCTGGGAAAAGATCAAAGCCGAAGGCATCATCATCACTGGAAAAGGCTACCCCGACCTCTCCACCCGTGCTCTATTGCGCTTCCTCAGCACACCCTCGAGCAAAAATGGCTTCTCATCGCCTCCAGTCTTCGGCCTAGCAGATTTCGACCCCGATGGCATCGCAATATTATCAGTGTACAAGCACGGCTCCAAAGCACTTGCTCACGAGAATGAGAACCTCGTCGTTCCGCAGCTGCAGTGGCTCGGACTGCGTAGTGAACACCTCCGGATTGGCCACTCTGATCCGCATGCGATGCAAGGCCTTCTCACTCTCACCAAGAGAGACAGGGCGAAAGCAGTCAAAATGCTCGAGCAAATAGGAGCAGCAGGAGACGAAGATTCTGCCCTGCAGAGACGGGAGCTTCAGACCATGCTCATGCTGAATGTCAAAGCTGAGCTGCAGTTACTCGATGCTGTGCCCAATGGCATGTCAGACTTGCTAGAATCAACGCTGGGCAGACTCTGAAGGAAGCGTGAGTGAACGCACGCAGAAATATTTCGTCGCTAGTTGCACGCATATTGTACAGCTCTTACTCTACACATGTTCATACATTGCAGCTGTGTATCCCCAATGCTTCCCGTGTCCTTTGCGGTCTCGCTGTCGTGGTATCTCTTTCAATAGAATAACATGAAAATCCCGCCCGAATCCCTCTTTTCAAACTCTTCGAAATGCCCTCAGATGTCCCCATCAAACCCATCGCCCCCTCAGCACCTCCTCAACACATCCAAAATCCAATCTTTCCCCTCCCTCCCCTCTCTCAACCCATATCGAAAAATCAATGGGAACACATGCATCTGCTTATCCCAATCCAACCACTCCCCTTCCACGCCCGCCTGACTACACTTCTCCCTCATCAGGATGGCGTCCGGACCAAGAATATCATACCCCCCTGTCACGCCATGCACTTTCACTCCTCGCGTCTTCAGAACATCCACCGAAGAATGCAACGGACTAACTCTCGTATCCGTAGGAGGCCACTCAGCACACCATTTCTCCGCTGTAGATTTCACAAACGGAATTTTCAAAATGGGGTCCTTCGAAGCGATGGTGTGCATGTCCGGGTTTGAACGTCGGAGGTCCGTGGAAGGGGAAATGGCCATGATGGCTTTTGCTGTAGGTCTTTCCACTCCGTCTTTGTCGTCCTCAAGAAGGGCAGCGAGAATGAGTCCGAGGACAATATTCCCGCCAGCAGAATCTCCCGCCAGGATGATATCTTCGTCCTCGTTTTGCGCCGTTTCCATGAGTGTGCGGTATTGTTTGAGCATGGCGGGGAAGGAGATTGGTGCGGCGCTGTTTGGGGCCAGAGGATATGAGACCAGCGTGATAGCGAAGCCGTGCGGGTGCAGTTGTTGAGCAAGTTCGCTGACGAAATACCAGTGTTCACTACTTGCGGGCATTTGCCAGCCTCCACCTGAGTAGTAGTATATTCTGCGTTTGCGCTTCTTCTCTTCTGTGGCAGAAACACTCCTGTCCTTTGTCACACCCGTTTTGCGGTCTTTTGGGACAAGGTCGTAGAGGTAAATGTCTTCGACCTTTCGCTCGCGAACGTCGCATCTCTTTCTGGCGTGTGCATGTGGTGTCAACTGAGGTGATCCAGCGGGATGTTCGGTGCTGGAGGAAATCAATTTGGAGGAGAATGGTTTTATCAGGTGTTGGAGGAGGAACATCAGTGTGCTTCGATCGTGTCGTTTCGTTACACGTACCGTCGGCTGTACGGATGCTATATCGTGGTTTGTGTTGATGTGAGGAGCAGTGGCTGCTTGGGTCGCCATGTTGGCTGGCGTAGAGGATTCGTCTACAGACATGGTGAAGCCCAGTTCGTCTGTCTATCGTTCGGTGTTCGCGTGGGTCTCTGCGTGCAGAATTCGGTATGATACTGTACTTCCTTCACTAGCTCGAGCAGAGAATGGTGCTAGAAAGAGATCGTTGATGGCGGGAGAACTATGGTGAAGTGTAACACCTACCGCATAGGAGGACATTGACAGCCTTGGCCGCGAGCCATGGCGCCTCTTGTCGTATCCATAGTACCGCCTAACGAGGTCGCGACTTGCTACTCTGTGGGAGGATCAAAGAGCCGCATCGTCATCGATCAATGGGGTCAAAGGATTTCAGCCTCCATCGGCCTCGTAGAGTTGCGATCGGAGCTGACCCCTGTCATCGTTCGCGCATTGACCTCCGCGATCACCTCGCGTATCATCTGCAGACTGCACTTCTTCTTGACGCCCGCGTGTGCAGCCTCTGCGACGGTGGTAGAAGCCCAGCACTCTTCAACACGGATGTGACAAGAACCTCCGTTCCTCAAATCGCACTGACGATGACAGGATCAAGCCCAAGTTGACGCGACTGCCAACGTCAACGACGCGTTCAGACACCAGGCTTGTGATGAGCCAGTCTACCTGAGCAGGCTAGAAATCTTTCCATTTAACAGGAACGCAGCAATGTTGAAAATACTGCCCGCTGCCTGGACGACTGCGCGACGCTGCCATTTCCGCACATGTGCTGGTCTTTTCGGCTTGGCCCGGGAGGCCCTACCAGAGACCTTGCGATACGACACTGTCACTGTTCATACAGTAAGAAAGTCAGTTGTGGGTTGCTGCCTTCAAAAGTAGGTGGACGTCAGTAAAATTGCTGGCAGTCGAATTGGTTGAAGACATGGCTCGGCAAGTCCAAAGCCACGGTAGCTTCCCGTGCACCATCCGCCGCGCCTTCTCTATTAATTCTTTCCACTTTCTTCTTTTTCACATTCTGCAGAGATTTATTGGTGCTGGCATTCTTCCTATCACGTTGGAGCGCAAGATGTTATCACGACCTCGCGGGAGTGATTTCATACGAGGTCTACCGCACTGTCAAACCAGCAGGCTACCATATCACGAGCTACCTCCTTTGCACAATCTCGGACCATTGACTCGCCATCGACCTGATCCACCACGACTGCGACGAATTTGGCGACACAAGTACTCCACTGTGCGGGGTCCCCAACTTTCCTCCATCGGCTGGTGGTGCGGTGC
The DNA here is from genome assembly GCA_005356885.1 of Cercospora cf. flagellaris. Lineage (NCBI taxonomy): Eukaryota > Fungi > Ascomycota > Dothideomycetes > Mycosphaerellales > Mycosphaerellaceae > Cercospora > Cercospora cf. flagellaris. Next base: position 271,902 of record RJLU01000014.1, on the reverse strand, counting down.
AGATCGCTCAGATCGGAGTCTTTGCTCTTTCATTGTCTCCCTGTTCCTCGCTTCGCCGCGAAAGTCTGCCGATGTCTGCGACACGACCGCCAAGAGCTGGTCGCGCGTGGTTCCATTCGTGATTGACGGTCGGGCGGGCAGAGATGGCTGTCGGTGGGGAAGATCGTGATGTGCCATCTTGGAGTCGGTGACTTGGACATGTCCAGGCTTCGCCGAAGGAGAAGGGGAATCTGTGCACGGGTCACCCGCTGTGCCAACTGACCACCCACGCAGGTGTAGAAGGATATTCCCATGTGTGGTGTTTCATCAGCGCCGAAGCTCAGAAAACTTTAAAAATTGTCTGGACATATATCTACACCTGCCTTTGAGTGCTCAGCAAACTTGCTGTCCTTTTGGATGCTGCCGAGTGGGGGTCGGTTTCTGTGTCCGAAGAACGACTGTCGACTTGGAATGTCGTGATGTGTTGTTCGAAGATCGGCCAGGGGGTCTGGTGTCTACCGTCGGCGAAGAGGACGTTGTAAGAACTGCGCTGCATTCTGAAAAAGTCCTTGGAGTTGGCGACGCATCATGGCCATCGAGTTTCATGGTTGGGAGTGACAGACTTCTGCGGCTTTCGACTGGGAATGTCGTGATGTGTCGCCAGGTGATGCTGCTCCCCACATGGATATCGAATCGGAATCTCTGCACAGCAGACTCTTGAGTTCGCTGGATGGTTGCAAGCTGGATGACATGGTGGATGGATAATGCGGAGAGTCGCGCACCGCAGATTCGACGACTTTCGACTTGAAGGAGGTCGTGATGTGTCGTTGAAGGAGAGGTCATTTGACGCAGTGGCACTCCATCAACTGCAGAAAAAGGAGCTCACCCTGAATGAGTGTCGGCCGTTCGTCCGTCGGAAACGCCACGGCCTTTTGCTCTTGGACAGCCTGGTGCCCTCAAGTCTATGGGGAGGGACAGGAGGGGGCTCTTCCAGTTGCGGCTGTCCGATGGGTTGGGCGACTCATCTTAAAACCAAATGACCAAGTGGGGGTCTTTGGCTCATGGACAAATTGATGGTGTCTCTTCCTGTTGTCCATTTGGGGCGAAACCATTGTGAGGGCGAGCCAGCGTGGCTCAGACCTCCTGGTCGCTGATGAGAACGAGCGGGACTATCAAACGTCGGGCAACTGACGTTTGTTAGCATCTGTCTGCCAAAGGAACTCTGAGGCCAGGAGGAAAGATTACACTGCTCGTTACTGGAGCTCACGTCGAAGCCTCGGTGCTGGGTCGTTGGAGAAGCCAGGGCTGATAGATCGCAGCTTGTAGAGATGGAGGCAAGATGCGGATCGATCGAAACGAATATGGGTGGGACGACATATACTTGATGAGAAAGACCAGAGCACAGCCTCCTGTTTACATGACAACGGGGGGCAAATAGGTAAGGACGACGCCCTTAGTACGGCTGCTGACATATTTCTACAGGAACGAACCTCGATCAGCAAGCAAGTGCAGAGCACGTACTTCGATATCGCGAGCGGCTACATTCACGTATCCAGCGTTCGAACGTGAAACCATGCTAATTCAACCAAGATCAACAATGATGCTCACAGAGCTTCGATGCGGAGGAAGGTCTACGGTGACACAAAACCACACGGATCGGGCCCTGCGTCTAGTAGCATGACCTACATATGCGGCGAGAAGGTGCCTCCACTGCGCGAGGACAGTTTTGGATAGTGCATGGCTGCCAGCTTGGCCAAGCTCGAACATCAAGCGACGAAAAGCAGCAAGGCAGGCTCTCCCAGAAGGCCCAAGTCCTGGCGAAGCTGTAACCCACAGGAGCAGCAAGTACGAGATACATTTTGGAGGGAAGTCAGACCTGGATATCCGTAATCGCAGAACCAACACATGAGAGGTCGATATTCGTAAATTCCCAAGGACGGCACGTGCTCGCCTGCAATAAGGAAGCATAGTCAAAATCAGGTCATTGATCATATATCTATCCTCCGTAGCCACGCACAGGTCATACTCGCTATGCTATGCTCCCAAAAATGCCCATTTCAAAACGCCGTTCCCTCATCAATAGCCTCCAATGCTCGTAGTGCTGTCGTCAGATCCATCCCCACAAACGCCTCCGCCAAACTCCAAATAACACCACCCATCCTCCTCTTCCATCACAACTCCCAACTCACCCTATACCCCACCCACTCACCCCATCCCATTCTTAATATTATCATACTGACTCTCGGGATACTCCAAAACATTCATAACCCCATCCAACGTCGCCAGTCCCTTGACAGTCAACTGCACCAAACCCCTCGCCAAGCCCTTCCCAGCCTCTGTCGTAGCCCCCACCCCAACATCCGTAACATTACTATCCCCATTCGCCTCCCACCACATCGCGCCACCCAAGTTCTTCTCTTTGATATATTCCATTTTCTGCTGTGCCATTTCCGGCGTATCGTAACTCACCATTGTTTTCGTAGCCTCGTCGTACGACCACGAAGCACCAATCACAGGATCATAGAATTCTTTCGCACCGCTCTGAGGTAGGTCTTTGTAGTCCCATACGCCATTTTCCCAGCTGCCTTCTCCGACGTCGGTATATGCTGTTCCAGGGCCGACAGTGTTGGTGAAAGCTCGACCGTAGAGCGGTAAACCGAGGACGATTTTACGGGATTCGATGCCGTTTTGGATGTACCAGTTTACGGCTTGATCAGTGGAGAAAGGTGTACTGTTCGTGTTGGAAGTATCTTTGAAGAGGTTGGCTTGGTGGCCTGCCATCGTATCCCAAGAGCCGGCGTAGTCGTAGGCCATGAGATTCCAGAAATCGAGGACCGAGTCCATGCCTGCGATGTCGAGCTTTTGGTAGTTTGCGGGACCGGCGGCTGTGGCGACTGTGAGGAGGAAGTGAGGTTTGACTTTCAGTTTGAGGGTGGAGGCGTATTCGTCGAGGGCGGAGCGGATGGCTTGGAGGAGGAGGACGGCGTTGGTGGCTTCGGTGGCATCTTTGGGGTATTCCCAGTCGATATCGAGACCGTCGAAGCCGAGGTCTTTGAGGAGTTTGACGGCTGAGGTTGCGAAGGTCTGGCGGCCTTCTGGGGTGGAAGCGGGTTTCTGGTAGCTGGGTCAGATGAGGAATGCGGCGAAAAAGTGTCTGGAACACTTACCGGAAAGTTGGTGCTGTAGGTCCAGCCTCCAATACTGAGAAGTGTTTTCATGTAGCGATTCTTCTTCTTCAGTAGGTAGAGTTGTTTGATGCAGCCATAGGCGTTGTTGCCAGTTTCGCTCCAGCTGTCATCCGGGTAATGCTTCTCCAAATCTGCGTAGGTGTCACTGAGGTAGACTTCACCAGTTTCGGGTCGTACATTTGCGAAGGAGTAGAGGACATGGGTCAGTTTATCTGCGGGTAAGTCGGCCGGCTGGTAGTTCCTTCCATAGATGTCCCAGTTTGGGAAGTACATCACAGACTTGTATGGTATCTTGCCCTTGAACGGCGGCTTGCTGGTTGTGTTCGTCGCGGATTGTGATGAGGCCGTGGAGTTCACAGAGGCAGTGGAGGCGTAGCCAGCTTGCCTTCGCTCAACTCCATTACCCTCTTCGTTCACTAGTATCGGCGTGGCAGCAGCAATGGTCGCCAAGACAGCCGTGATCGTAGTAAGCAGTCGCTTGGAGAACATTGTTCTTCTCGCCATGATGTTGGTCCGTACTTGAAAGGGTTCGAGGGAGGTCCAAGGAGATTTATACACGTACCGGGTATTCAGATCAGGTCCGGGAAGTCAGCATCCATAGAAGACCCGCTTCTTCAAGTTCGTCGGTAGTCGCAGGACAGTCTCCACCTACATAGAAATCTGGACCGCATTCTTATTCTATACCAGCCCAGCCCACGTCGTACCTTGATCCAGGAACAAACAATATGCATAATTCCTGGATTGCGGTGGTCGTCAGGTGCGACTCCGTTTCTAGAAGTACTCAAATTCCGAGACGGTGGCAGCTGCATTGATGGGTGACGGGTGTACGCGTTTGTGCGACCACATTTCGTGCAACGCCCTCTCCACATTTGTACTTTGCGCACTTTGCGACGCGTAGAATCGCGGCTCTTCGCATGTCATCACCGCTCAACTTCTTGGTTCGGACCGTTCGCGCTGCAACGTGTCGTAGGTTTTCAGCCGTTCCGCTGGCCGACCAACGGCTGCGCTCCGAGCAACACCGCATCCTCTCGTGACGACCGATTGCGATCGCAAAGTCATGTTGCTACGCGCAGCCTTGTGTCAAGGACAAACCGGGTTGACAGATGCCACAAGGGATGTTGTCACCGGATGTCTCCCGACGGTCGTCTCAATTGTCATTCCTTGCTCGGACGGAGCACATACAGAGGAGCTCAAAGACCTCGGTGAACACCGGGCTCTCTTTCAAACAATGGTCGAGATTCTGGTGTCCACCAACTTGGGAAGGCTGTGCATGCGGCATCTTGGCTCGGTGGCCAGAAGCCTCCCAGCTACCAGGTTCGTATGGGACGCAGACAGGAACACTCTGCAGGTACAAGCCGAAGTCGCACAACAGGGCCTGGAGGAAGACCACCCGGGTATCACAATGGGGCGGATCGTGACAGGAGTGATGCATTCGCATGTTCGACAAGGCCTGGAAGATGACCTGTTCTGTTCCAGTCTGCCTCGGACCATATGGCCGCATGCGAGTCGGCAGCATACAGCAGACGGATATCCTCGTGAATTGAAGCTCCACTCATGCCCACACTTCTCAGTGCGTGTCTCGTGGCCGGGTACTTGCTTCGATTGTTCATCCATCTGGTGACGGAAAGTAACGGCTCGCAAACCTGATCACACTGGGTAATGGAGTACCTGGAAACACTTGTGAGTCGCAATCCCAGGTGCTTGTCTCGTCCAGAGATGTGTCATGGCTTTTCCTCCTCAATATCTCATTGTTCATTTAGTTTTGCCGCACAATCGCCCGGCGATCGTGATCATGAAGGCCACTGTTCGTTCGACGGGCAAATGCATGATCAGTATGATCCGACTTTCGCAATTTCGCAACATCAGGCCGACGTTTCCTCTCGTACCAGGCCTTTTCCAGAGCCTTCAGTCAGATGATCCAGCACTTGAGGCGTACGCAAGAGGGGTCACCTGCTCTCGCGAGCAGGAATCATGGCATCTCATCTCAATGTTCGAGCTGTTCGGAGCTTCAAGGTTCCTGCGAGTCGCAATAAATCCTTGCTTTTCCTCTTGATCCCCAGCGCTCAGCTCCCAGTACCAGCGGAAATAGCAGCACTCGCCCCGGCTTCCACAGCACCACCACTCGATCCGGCTCTCAAAATCTGCCAAATCCTCATCCCGCTCGACACAGCCATAATCTCAAAAACCTCACCCAACTCTCCCGTTCTCCCCGCACCCAAGAACTCAAACTTCACCAACTTATTCTTACTCCACTTCATATTATCCGCCCAAACAGCCACAACCTCCTTCCCATCCGAACTCTCTCCCAAATCTCTCTCATACCTCTTACCTCCACCTTTACTCGAGCCTTCTCCACTGGTACGCGAACGCACGATCGTAGGATCTGCTTCCTCGCCAGCATCCACAGCAGCACTCCCACCCGTCTCCGAATCCAACCTCACAAGTTTCCACCCCCAAACATATTTATTCTTCGAAACATGCTTCACCTCCTGCCCATGACTCTGCCTCCACACAAACCGTTCCTGCACCACCTTCTCCCCTCCTCCCCTCTTCACTGGCGCCGAAAAACTATAACTCGGACTCTGAAACGAGAATTTCGTATGTAATTCCTCCAAAACATCATACTTTGGTAAAGAAATCATGTTATGAATTGACATGTATCTTTTACTCCCGATTTCTGCGAGAGTAGTGTTCTCAGAAGAAGAGGGATTCAAAGAAGTAATATCCCCTCGATGAAGAATAAACTTCGTGCCTTTCCAACCAGAAACTAAAACAATGGAAAACAGTGGTTGATTGAAATGTTCACCGAGGATCCAAGTTGTTTTTCGCCAGGAGAGTTTTTTGTGATAGAGGTTGAATCGACTGGGGAAATAGATTATAGCGTTTCCGTTGGAGTCGAGAGAGTAGGCTGGGACCGCGCTTTCTTTGCCTGCGACTTCGTGGTATGGAGGGGGCAGCTTATCGTCGGAGTCTATGCTTGAAAGGGAGGAGCGAGGTGTTGAGGGAGCTCGGGAGAGGTTGTCGTCTGGGATTGGGTCTGTTTTTGTGTCTGTTGTGGTTGCCATTGTCGGGGTGTTACTGTTCTTGAAGAGGCTGTTGATGTTGCTTCTGTGTATTTGTGCTTGTGTAGTTCTAAGGGTCTTGAGACAGCAGTTCTGTGGAGGGATGTGTTGAGAGCTTGAGGCGTGGTATAAGTGGGCTGACATTGGTCCGAACACTGCCACAGCTGCCTGATCCTTCGTGGATGAAGTGGTGGAGCTGATCCTTGGCTGTTGACGATGGCGTCGTTCGCGTGTGCAGCCGAGGCCGGGGCGAAGTCAATACCAAGACGCGTTGTTTCTACGCCGCATCGGATGAAATGCACATTGTCGCGGGCCCATTATTCTTGCTATCGCTGATGAGCTGCACGCATGCTCGATCAATCTTTCCAGAAGAGCGCTGGATGAAGATGGTGACTAGTATCACGCAGCAACAATGCCGCATACATTATGTAGATACTGTACAACATATTATCCTGTGGCATTATACAAGCTGTGTATTCCCGCTTCAATAAGGGAGGAACTTCAATCTCCCAGTCTCTGGTATCTTCAATTATGCCCCAATCCTTGAAACGCCGCGCTCAAAAACATACCCGCTGGCAGCCCGCATTAATGATGGCCTGGCTGAAAATCGCCATGTGATGCGATACCGTATGCCATTCCTTCGAACACTCCGATAGACATACTATGTCTGTAATGCTGCTTGAATGCCAATTTGCTGCTCGCCTGCAACAGCATCTTGGTCTCCTTGTCCTTGTCCTTCTCCTTCTTCCTCGTCATCGCTCTCAGCAGCAATATCAATGCCAGGATCCGGTATGACAAAGTCCAGCGACATGAAGCCTGTTGTCCTCGGTCCAATGAGTTTAACCTGTCGCCCTTCCTTCTGCCTCTCTTCATTCCACATCGCGATCCAACCTTCTAGCAACTTCTCGCCAGCTTTTGCGCCCGTGAAGCCCAGATCATCCCAGAAATACCCCGTCGCGACACCCAGTATCGCATCTGCCCAAGCGCGGAATGTGTACGGGCTGAACGCTTTCAGCAATATCGCATTAATGTGCAATATGAGATCTCTGAATTCGTCGTCCGTGACCAGAGGGTCTAGAATCTCAGGATAGAGATTCGCAAACTGTGGGTACAGATCTCCAGCGATAAGGTAGTCCCTCTTCACTCGTATCACCCTTGTCTCCTCATGTTCCTGGCTTTGGGGCGAACAGTGAGCATTAGGGTGAGGGAAGCAAGGATGCTGTGGCCCCCATTCAAACTCGTCGTCCTCTTCATCCAGGTCGCTCTCACCGCCGTCGCCTTGTGTCTCGTCCCGTCGCGCTCGCCTCGAACTATGTACACTCGCTGCTCTGCTTGCCGTCGATGGTGGCACTACTGGCTGCGCAGCCAGATCGCCGTACAGATTTCGTTCAGTCGAGGTGAGTTTCGGCGGCGGCGGCACTTCTCCATCGCGCAACCCCAGACTCGTTCGCGAAGCATTTCGCGATTTGGTAGATTTGCTGACTTTGGAGCGATTCGATCGGGCGGATTTGGCAGAGCGGAACGACTTTTGCGACTGCCGCCGCTTCAATGGTACAGAGGCTCGCCGGTCGCTTCTCGCATCGTCTTTGGGAGGTGGAGGAGGCGGTAGCGTGGTGGTGCTCTTGTTGTTCTGGAGGTTGACGACGTTCGGTGCGGGCGGAGGAGACGAGGCGTCGGAGCGCTGTGCCTCGGTCACGCCGGCGATCTTGTGCAGAGTGTCCATGTCCTACGGGCGCATTGATATGGGTAGGATAGGCTGTAGCAATCGCGTGTGGTCTGGGGAGCATGGGGCACTCATTCACATGAAACGAAGCGATGCAGGAGAAGGGCTTCGGTACATTGGCACTATCGAGGGATGATGATCGACGCTGCAAGGATCATGCATCAGCCAGCTTCACTTCACCCACTCTTTTACACTTCACGCCTACTTTCAATTGCACAGTACGATGGAGTCTCGATTCGATGGGCTACTAATGATGGCTACTAATGATGGCTACTTTTGATGGCATATTCTGAAGTGTAGAACAAGATTCACCACGGGATTCGCGTCTTTCCTGCTCAGCACATAACATCACCGCCACCTCCTTCGGAAAAGATTCAGCCGCTTTGCAGCCACCGCTCAGGCCATATTCCATGGATCCCGACCTCTCCATTGCTCTCTTCACCAGCTCGCCGAAAAGAAGTCGCAACGCCATGAAAGCTGCCAGGCTCGAACTTCATGGCCCGGATCGTCCTACGCTCCTTCTTCAGGACGCCGGCTGTCGCATGTTTTGCACGTCCGCTTCAGCAGCCGGAGTACCGCGTAAGTAGCGATGATTACAGTAAAAGGAGATATGGAGGAAGCCGCTGCGCATGATGACTCGCGCAGCTAAGCTCACCCAGAAAGGTCCGAGAAGGTGGTTCGACCAATCTCTTTACCGGTTCTTCTCGACCATTGCATATCTTATGCTCAGCTTTCCACCGCGGTAGGCACCTACATGTTCCCATTCATATTTCTGAGCAATCGTGCAACGGCCTTTCACGTGGTCTTCACAACGATGCCACAGAATGCCATCAAGAGCAGGGCCGTGAGCACTACCCATCCAAGCAGAGAGTGACACGAGCGTTGCTTCCGAGGCCGTGGTGTCTGTACAGCCTGGCAGAAATCGCCCCAGATCCGTTTCCAGATAGAAGTCCTCTCAACTCGTTCCTCGCTTCCAGCCTCCAAGGATTCTTCAGTCACGAATGAATCGCCGTCATGACCATCGAAGAAAGATGGAAGAATTGCCCTCTCGCTCGCCAGCGAAGGAGCCCGGCCTCTTGTACCACCGAAAGGATAGGATCTATCAGGTTGGCCATCATCGAAGTCCAGAGCTTGTCTGCGAGATGCTGCGAAATATGTGAAATCCACCCTGCTTGCTGGTCGTGGCGGCATCACAAGTCCAGATCCTGCCCCTTCTTCGCGCTCGTAAGCTGGTGGAGGTTGATACTCGGGCGGGAAGCCCGCGATCTCGTCTGCGCGGGCGCGGTGAGTATACACAGGAGGCGGCTCATCCAGTAGGGAATCGGACGAAAAGGTCCGTTGCACGTTGTACGCATGCTGCAGTGGCTCTTCTGCCTGGCGATATACTGCTGGGTTGATGTCGGCGTCGCCGTGGCTGTACACCGAATCATGATCATCGTATAATGTCGCTAGGACATCGCGAACAGAGCGCGCCGACCGCTCATCCCGCTCCGACTCGGATCGAGCAACGAAGAAATTAAGTCGTGCTCCTCCTTCTCTAACGCCTGCACCTTCGTCATCTGCCGGTCCTCGTCGCATCACGCTCTCCTCGCTTCGCTGTTCGTCTCTCGCGGCCGAAGACATGGCGCAGTATGATCAAATGCGAGTTGTACTTGCGCGGGACCAAAATGCGAATACAATGACGAGATGAAGGTGATATAAGATCGAAATAAATAAATGCACTGACAGATTAAATGGCAGGTACCCACATGCCTGGGGACTACCGTCCACAACACTGCCACAAGCAGGAAGCGCAGAAATATTTCACTACATTTTCTTGGTTCTCCGTCTTTCTACCACAACTTGAATCAATCTGCGCCTCACACGCGAAGCATCGGATTGCAGCCTCAAACTTAAACTTCCCACCCCTCTACGATCCGCAATTCCAAACCTTGCACGAACGACATACATACGTAGGGAGGCTATCTAGCCCTCTTGTCTTCGAATTTGACCTCGAAACTTCTCAACGACACACCTCAAGCACCTTCGATGCGAGAAGCAAAAGAAGTGTAAAGTGATTCATTGCAATTCTGCAGAACAGGGACCACAACAAAACCAAGCTCTGTAGCTCTCCTCCGGCGCCATACCAAGCAAACCCCGTATCCGCCCATTTCCGGACCAGACCAACGCTGTTATAGTTCTACCCCATCGCTACCGGAACTTCCATACTCAGGAATCTGACCTGCTGGCAGGTGGATGGAGCAGAGGTTCAGCCGACAGCCCACCAGCTACTCCACTCAGTCCCACTCTCCAGTTTGCAAGAAGCATTGGTCTTCAAATACTAATGAGGCCAGGAAAGAGGGGGGAGAAGATAAGATAGCCTGACCGCGTTATATAGCTACGCGGTCAGGTCAGAATTCACGCAGTCGAGCCAGCTCTACGCATCGCCAGAGAGTCGACTTCGAAATGCTTGGCCTGATCTCGTTTTTCAGTTACGCAGTCAGGTCAGATTTTACGCGGTCAGGTCAAAAATTACGCAGTCGAGCCAGCTCTAAGTTCACGTAAGCACAACCAATAAGACACTCCGAAACTTAAATGCTTGGCCTGACCGCATGATACTTGGCTCGACCGCATTAAGCAGTCAGGTCAAAAATTACGCAGTCAGCTCAGAATTCACGCGGTCGAGCGAGCTCAAAGTTGACGTAAGCACCACCAATCAATCGACCAGAAAGAAGCCGGTCCAACCCCGAAATGCTTTGCCTGACCGCGTTATACTTGGCTCGACCGCGTTATGCAGTCAGATCAGAATTTACGCGGTCAGGCCAAGCTATTACGCGGTCGAGCCAGCTCTAAGTTTACATAAGCACGACCTAGAAGATGCTCACAACGAGCGACCTCTGAGGAGCTAATCTGACAAAGAAATGCTTGGCCTGACCTCGTTATACAATTATGTCACGAACAATGCAGCCCGTCCTAGGCAACTATTTACGCAAGACCAGGCAATGCCTTGTGACGTTAGCGAAGCTGCACTTCCATTCACTGGTTTCCTTGAGTTGGTAGTCAAGAGTGAGAAGGGAGGCCTCGATGCGGGTGGGTTTGGAGCAGCAAGACGATCCCCGAAGGTATAATAATAGAGATCCTAGTGTCGATGCGTTGGAGTATCCTTGCGCTTAATAGGAGTGGGGCGGCTCGAAGATGGAGTCATTCGGCAAGATAATAAGCAGGCAAGTATTCAAGGTGTACAATGTGTTCGCAAGGGCGCGGGATCGGAGCGAAACATATGTGAGCAACACGAGGGGCGTATCTAAGTCTTCTTGCTGGGCAGAGATCCCCAGCGGTCTACGCCTTGATGGCGAAGCGAGCACAGTCCACTAGCTAATGGAACGAAAGCATCTATGCTCGATCTCAGCTCGAGAATTAAAATCTGTTCGTGGGACCTGTCGATTTTGTGAAACAAGCAGCTTATATCAAGATCTTTTTCTCGCCTTCTGAAAGCCAGCGGGAGTCTGCGCCCGGTGAAACACAACTCCACAACCAGAAGCCGCCGCGAATCGCATCGGATTTTCCAGCCATTTATTGCACTCTTCCGCGTTGTGCAAAGCGCATGTTTCCTTGATCCGCCGAATCCCGAAGTGTGGACCTGACCCATAAGATTGAGTGGTGGTATTCTTAAAGATCGAACCGATCCCGGGCGTGTTCAGCCGTGAATGCTCTACGCGAGAAGATAACTTGAAACCGTCTGAACTCTGAGTAGACAGCACCACTGCTTCTGCGTGACTCAAATCTGTGCTGGAAAAAGTCATGCCGTACTTTGAGTATTTCAAAACTTCTTCTGTCCAGCACGTACAAGTCCAGTCCTCCCAACTTTTCCAGACAAAGCTACTGAGCAAAAGTGCGTGACCGACGACACGGAAATGGCTGTCATCAATGAACCGCCCAACAAGAACGTGTCCCAAAATTCGTACTAGTATGTCGCCCGGCTTTACTTCAGGCCATGCAACTACAGACACAGCGTCGGTTGTGCAAATCCTCACAGGATCATGTCCCTCACTACTTGGCAAGGATGTATTGTCCCTCTTGTCCAGCTGGATTCCAGCCTTCAGCAGACGGATCACTTCATCCGCGGACTCGGGATCCGGCACTACTCGTGACCTGAGATCGGCACAGAGCCGCCCATAACAATCCTGCCCCACTGAACAGATAGCGTTTATGCCCCATTGCCACTCTGGCAGCTTTAAATCTGCGGGCAGCTTTAAAGGCCGTGATGCTTTGAATCGCTGTATGAGATCACTGGTACCAAGTTCGTCAAGTGCCAGCAGATGTGTTAGATCGTACAGGATATCCTGATCCACTGCATCCTTTCGAGGTATTAGGTGGACCGCCAGATCAAAGAGTGCCATATTATAGTCGGGCAGAGGCTTTTCTACATGAGTTCCGTCCCAGTCGAGAATTTCCAGAACGCCGTAGACGCGATCCCTAGCATCCTCACATAAGAAACATGCCAGCGTCCGCCAGCAGTCATTCAGACTCATATTAAGTCTCCTGTTGCTTTGGGGGTGGGGATCAATCAAAGCACACAAAGGCTCAATCCGATCAAACCATTCATCATCCTGTGTACGAGAGTGCCAATCGTACAAGTCTGTATGCAGCCAAGCAATATCCTTCCATGTCGTAACTCGATTGCCGCATAATACAAGCCGCTCCCGGCCACTGTGCAGTTCTTGCAATATCCACAGGCGACCGAAATAGCTACGCGAAGAGAACTTGCCGAAAAGGTTTATTAGCAGATCCGCTGGGTCTGCTCCTGTGAAGACTTGCACGCGCTCCAGCCGCGGAGCATTATCGGAGTATTCTTCTCTTGGTCCAGCGTTGGACTCCAGATCTTTGCAAATATCGTAGATGAGGTCGCTAGATACGTCGCTAGGCCCTATACAAGCGAGCACCGCTACCGCGCTCGCGTATATCTTGGCCATCATAGTCACTTGTGCGGTCTTCTCTCGCAGGTCCAACTGGTTAATGCACACAGAATCAATCCAGATATATGAGTCTGGAAAGTGCAGCCTAGCTTGCCACAGAGCATATCGAGCATTCTCGCGGACTCGTACCCGCATGTCATATAGCCGCAAAGCAGCCTTCCTTCTGGGGCGAGATGGTACACTTTGGATATTGATGAACGCCGTCGGCTGCGGCGAGCCCCAAGTATAAGAGATTGCTCTGAAGTCTGGCGCGTGTTCGAGGTCCCAGACGGATACGGTACAGCGGATTTCTTCGTCTTCCTTGCCAGCGTAGATCCAGAGGAGGCGAATTTGAGAGCTCGAGTCTGTCAAGGGAGGTGGCTTCCATCGGCACGGAACCTGGCGTTTCGTCTCCATTTGCGCAGTCCAGTGATTGTAGACTTTGTACAAAAGCCTGCAAAATATAAAGGCTGGGTAAGAGACAGTGTGGCATCAATGCCCATCCTTGATGAATGCAGTGGCGACATGTCTTTGACGGATGCAGTAGCTACATGTTGTGGTTCAACTGCCTGGAACGCCGAGAAGGCTGAGCCTTGCACAGCCCGCAAGCCATGCAGCTACCCGCGAAGCTGTACTACGGCCAACTATGGCCTCGTTCACCTGGAAAGAAAGATCAGCGAAAGCAAGAGGTGAGAGGAGGGAAGAGGAAATTCGAGAAGGAACGTACGAAAGCATACGTTCGAACAGGCGCTAGCGACGCAATTCACTTTCGATGCTTTGCTCTGCCTCCTTCTCAACGCGCTCCTCATCCCGCGCGAGGAGCGGCAATTGATCACGTGTACACCCACAACAACTACCTCCAGCAGTCGCGACAAGGTCTGAACCGGAGACAGGCTTTGCTAGGGCATATGCACAGGACGGCTCCATAATCAGAATCCGAGTAAACATGGCCTATGCTGCTCGGATTCTATTAGAGGCGGCTGGCTGCCTTCTGCAAACATTGTCCAGCGGCCTCAGCAAGATGGTACCTGTTACCAACGAGGCGCAGATCCTTCTTCTCAGACGTTGCGGACGTGCCTTGACCTGAGGCACACCAAGGCCTCACCTATAGAAGTTAGTGGTTGTGATCGGGCCCGGACAGCAAGATGAGGCGAAAATCAAATGAGAAGCAGAAATTCAAGAGTGTTAAAATTAGGTTCGCCTTTCCATTCAGTCTCAGTACCTCTCCTCCTCTCACTCCAAGAGGAAGTACTTTACTCAGCCTTGCTCTCGCTCTACCAAAAGTACAGAACAGGATCCGATCTACCAAGGTACAGTAAGTAGTAGGTAGCAGTGAACGCTCCACAGCAACAACAAATACTCAATACATGGCGCCGCCAGGAGCAAGCGACCCACTCCTACTCCTTGCGCCTCCACTTCTCAACTTCTTGATTGCCCTCCCCACAGAGCTCAAGCCGTGTACTCCAAGCTCCAATTCATCGTCTTCTTCCCCATGTCGCAGCTGATGATGATCGCTCATCGAATCCAGATTCTACCTGTAATCCGCATCATCACTCAACCCATCCTGATCATACTGCACACCCAAGCCCGTGGCACTATGCCCATGCTTATCAACCCCATTCATGCCATGGCCGTTCCCCAAATGCCCATTCGGCACAGGCCACTGCCCATCATGCAAGTCCATGCCATCCTCCTCAATCACTTTCCCCATTCCATTGGCGTCCATTTGCTGCTGCATAACAGCTTGCGCCGACACAATCTCCGCCAAGCGTTTCAGGCGCGGTGTCTGTAGCCAACTAGGCGTGTACGTTTCGAGCGCGGTAATAACGCGAGGTTCGGCGATTTCGTAGGGGCCCGAGTCTTCCATGTCGACGGCTTGGAGGAGAAGGACGTCGGACTTCGGGTCTGTGACTCGGGAGGCGACGGCCTTCATGATCTCGCCGTTGATAGGTTGCTCGTAGTCGGCGACGAGGTATTGGTTGAGGAGTTTTTGGATCTGGTTGGGTGAGAGCCTGGAATGTGGTCAGCAATTGTTCGATAAAACAATATTAGATTAATACTCACATCCAGCAAATATCCTGAATGATCTCAATATCATTCAGTGTAGCCTTCTTGAGCTGCAGCAGCTTGGTAGCTTGCATCAAGTGCTCAAGCTGGAGTGTACCCTCAGGCATATCGTGGCTCTTACACCACTCCTCAATCCTGGTGATGTTGTAGTTGATCTGCAGACCACGCTTCCACGAGAGGAAATTTCTCCTCATGAGCAGATCGTTGAAGGCGGTGACACCAACAAGTCGGAGCAGTTCCGTGACTGTCTGTGTGATGATGCTGTCCTCCAGGTAGAATGCCTTCATAGCCTTGAACACGTTGTTCAGCAGGCTCAGCAGGTTATCCATGCTGTAAGCTGGGGTGTTCGAGGACTGCAACAGCTTGCCGAGGAAGCGGTTGTTCTCGTTAGTAACGAAGCCAGGCAGCGATTGCGATTCGATGATGGCAGGCACAATCATCTTGTGGAGCTTCTTCTTCAAGACCTTCATCCAAGTGTGGTAGATGTTGAACTCCAAGCTCTCCAGATCGTGCTTGACAATCTCCAGCAGACGGTCATACTCAAAGTTGTCCGTCTTCTGTGCCTCGTACCAGTCCTCTGCCAGGAAGACAAAGGACAGCATCTCGTGCACGTTAGAAAGCCAGAAAGCACCAGGGTTGATAGCCTCGTCACCATCATGTTGCATGACCTCTTGCTGAATGGACTGCATAACATTCGCCAAGAAACGCTCAGATTCCTTGACAAAGCCGTTGTTCCACATCTCGCTGGTGACCAAGTTGATGAGGTATGCCGGGAAGAGAACTTCCTTGTCCGTTGGAGGTGGACTGCTGCCAGGTGCTGGAATCTTCAGGTTTCTGATGAGACCCATCGTAACCTCGTCATTGAGGCCATCTTCATCTGCAAGCAAGTTCTCCAGCTCCATCTCCACGTTCTCCAACCCAGGGTTGAACGTGGAGCCAGAAAGGTTTTGTGTATGCCCACTAGCCGTCGCACCAAACGCCATCGAGACTGGCCGCGGATTATAAGCGCCACTGAAACGGTCGGTCTGTATCGTCTCAGGACCGGCACTTCTCCTCTTCGGTTTCTTCGAGGCGACGAGATTGATGAGACCAGGCGCAGCGCCGGCAGCAGCGCCGTTGGTGAGCTCGCCGTTGCTGACGGGCACCGCCCTTTTGGCGAGTTCGAGCTGATCTTGCAGATCTGTAAGCTGTTGACGCAGGCCGATCTTCTCGCTCTCGCTGGCAGTCTTGGCTGCTCGGGCTGATTCGAGCTCGAGAGTGGTGACACGCAGGTTCTCGCGGAGGCTCTTCTCCTCTTCTTGCAAGCGACGCATGTTCGCTGTGCTCTCTTCGTAGCTGGTCTGCAGGCGAGCCATGTCTGCCTCCATCTGTTCCAGCTTGGCGGATGTGATACCGGCCTGGTTGGCTTCTCGTTGCAAGTCGTTCGTCCTGTGCTCCAAAGCATTGTACTTTTCTCTCGAGCTCTTGACCTGGCCTTCCAAGCTCTCGACTTGGCCCTTGAGGACCTTGTTCTCCTTTCGCATCGTGCCCAGATTTTGGGTGAGCTCGACCACCTTGTTCTCCAGCTTGTAGGAGATCTGCTTGAGATCTCTTGCTTCCTCTCGCAGACCCTTGTATGTCTTGCGTGCTGTCTTGCCGCGCCACAAACTCTGCACGAGGGTGACTTTGCGGCGGTAGTCGCGCCAGCCTTTGAGCTGTTTGTAGCTTCTCCAGTTTCGCTGAATGATGATTGCTGCATCCGAAAACTTCTTGTCCAGAATCATCTTTCGGCATAACCAACCCTTTGCCGCCGCTTCGAAGCGGATGAGATTGTTGCGCTGCTGTAGGTACTGTTTGCGTACCTTTTGCCCTCTCCAAACCCGCTGGATCGTGGTCGCGCTGTGGTTGCGCCGGATCTCTTCGACTTTTCTCCGCGCCAGGTTTGCTCGTGCTCGGGCCTGAAAGGCTTTGATGCTGTCGATGGACTCAAGATACCGACGCCGATAATATTTCGCGCGCAGATTCTTTTGAATCATGATTGCGGCCGCATTCAATCTGTTTGTGCGCAGGTTCTCCAAGAAAGCAAGCATACCAGCACGGAAGAAGATCTTGGTCAGACCCAGCTGGTATTTGTCAGTCTTGTCATTGTTTGCAGCGCCCAGTGCCTTCCGGAGAATGGCGTTGGCCATGTCTCGGATCTCCGTCGTCCATTGCGCAGATGGGATCAACATGTAGTAGCGCAGCGCAAACTCCTCGTAGGTCCATCGGGTCGGGTAACCAGCACAGCTGATGCGGACAGTCTCGAGAACACCACAAGCACGAAGTTGACTCAGAACCATAGGTCCTTCGAACTTCCATGCTTCCTTCGCCTCGTTGGGCTTGATACATCTGATGTAATGGACCTCGGTGTTATTGATGGTCTCCATCAGCTGAATCAGCGAACTCTTGAAGATGCCGCCAAGCGTTGGCTTTCTTGCTGCTGCTGCGCCCTTTCGAGCGCCTACAGCACCATTCGCCTTGCCTGGAGCAACAGCAGCAGTTTCTCGTTCTCGCACCGCCGCACTTGACTCGAGAACCTCGACCAGGAATGTGTTCGAGCTGCTGCGCAGCACTTCGAGGTGCTCATCTGGAACGGTATCTCTGTTCTTCTCGATGAAACCGTCGCTCTCGTAAGTCACATCAATGGCGTAATGGCAAACAGTGAAAGCACTCTTGCCGAATCTGGGCTTCTTGTAGAACTTGTGCTTATCCTGCGAGAAGTTGTGGTGCAGCTTGTTGACAAAAGATTCGTCGGACCCCATAGGCAGCCTACTTTCTTCGTCCAACAGAGCCAATATACCCAACTTGCCTTCGATCAGGTCGATACACGGCTGGTTGTCGCTGAAGTCAATGAACTTCCAGTCAATTTGCTCTCGCAGATATTCTTCCTGCTCCAGCTTAAAGACATGCTGGTTGAACTCTTGCTGCAGCTTCTCGTTGGCGTAGTTGATACAGAACTGTTCGAAGCTGTTCTTGGCGAAGTGCTCGAAACCGTAGATATCCAGGACACCAATGAATGAGGTCACTTCCTTGACGACTTCCTCGGGCGCCAAGAAGGCATTCATCGTCTCGACAAGCCAGTCGAAAAGCGAGGAGTAGATGTATTTGGCCACAGAGTCTCGCACGACCGTAGCTTGCTGTGCAGTCAAGTTGGACATGATCTTCTCGCCTCGTGTGACGAGCTGCTTCTTGATTGTCCATTTGGCAAACTCGTCGGCATTGATACCGAGCAGCTGACACGCCTTCGCCAGCGATGGTTCCGAGGAAGCCAGCTGCGAATCTGTCCTTGTGGCAGTAATCTTAATATTACCAATGTGCAGCAGCGCAGCCAGCAGCTTCCACAGACCACCCTGCACCTCTAGCGAGACACCCAGCCGGTCGAGCGATTGCCGGGTCTCCTTGAAGTCCTTTGCGTCGTCCACGCCATCAATGTGTGGTGCAGCACCCTGGTTCAAGTAGTCAAAGTGCTCTACAGGCACCAGGCCCAGCTGTTCCCGCTCTTCCTCTGTCGCTCCAGCGACGAGTTGGTAGAAGATGTGGTAATTCCGCTCCTTAAGCGGTTGGAAAACCAATCGTGATCGCTCGAGGAGGTAGGTTCGTATCCGCGCGCCAATAATGTCGGTGCTCTTGTTAAACATGATCTCAATGTACTTACCGAAACGCGAAGAATTGTCGTTTCGGGTCGTCTTCGCGTTACCAAAGGCTTCCATGATAGGGTTCGTAGCAAGAATTTGCTCTTCCGTTTCACTCATCGTATCGGCTCGACCGCGGCTGCGAGTGCCAGGCTGGTCGGGAGGTTCTCGTGTAGCAAAATATCGCATGATGTATTTGGCACTGACGGTTTTACCAGCTCCCGACTCTCCCGAAACCACAATGGTCTGGTTCTTCTCATTGCGAAGCATGTCCGCAAAAGACTCTTCTGCTATGGCGAATAGATGCGGCGCTTGCGAGGCTCGGTGCTTGCCGGCGTAGACTTGCACCATGCCCGGCACGTAGAGCGAGTCGACTCGAGCAAAGGGATTCGTAGCGATGAGGACGATACCAGAATAGGTGTAGATCTCCTTTTGCGCATATCGCAGCTTGATGGCCTGCAACACGGCAGGTTCGTTCAGATGTGAGAGATTCGTGAGATCGTCGCTGGCCTCGAGCATGGCCGGGTTCATCAGCGGTGGGAGGGTTGAGCTCAGAGCATCTTTGTTCAGCTCGTCTATGGTGGTCTCGATGGTTTTGTCCTGCACTCATTAGCACACTTGCCATGCTGCACTGCTACCCTCCAGCGCCGTCCGTACCTCAGGCGTCGGCTGGCCATCTCGGTCGTCGAAGGTGAAGACCAGCGTGACCTTGTCCCCATCGACGTTCTTGCTCTTTACGGTGCTGGCAACCCAGCCGTCGGCGGCATCAGGCTGCCAGCAGCGTGTCCCGACAGCATATTCGTGAGACATGGTGGCGGTGGGGTCGTGGGAGGAATAAAATTAAGTAGTAGTAGTGGTCGTCGTCGCGGCGCTCCTGCTGCTTCCACCGCTGGCCTCCCCCTTCTCTCCACAGCGGTCGAATGTCCTCCTCCTCGCCGCGCTGGTGGTGCACAGCCGCTGTCAAAGCCGGTGAGGTGTGCAGCACTCGGGGCGGTGGTGTGCGGGTGAGGCAGATGCGGCCAGGCGCATCACTCTCGGAGGGTTGTGGGATGGGGAGCGTGTTCGGCAAAAGGACAGATTATTTGTCGGCGTCTGGAGGCTGAGAGCTGGCGTCCCTGAGCGTCCAAACGCGCGATTGAGACCTGGCTTTGCACCCTGGCCGCTCCTTCGGCTAGCACCGAGCCCGCGCCATTCCCCTTCGATGTGGGCGCGCGCGCGACAGTTTCAGAACGTGCACATCGACCACCATCTCGTGTCACTCGCGCCTTGTGCACGCTGACGAGTCTTGTGCGTTGTCACTCGTGCACGGGAATCTGTTCATGTGATGGGAACATACTCATTCATTCACAAACGGACATTTTCACAAAACACCGCCCGCCAGCACTCGTGGATCGTCAGCGGGCATGGACGCAGCGCCGAAGCCCCTGTCATCAGCAGCGAGCGGCGGTGAAGAGTCGCGAAAAGGAAACGTCCTCCATTTGCCTCCCGCCCATTCGCCCAGCTCCTGCACACCTCCTGATGCTTCTCCGCCCACCGCCGTAGTAGTCCCACTAACTTAGCACCACCTCCACCGCAAAATCTACCACGGTGGTAGAAGGGCGCTGTTGACACTACCGCCGCAGATTCCTCACCTTCCTTCATCATCTCCGATGGGCAACGAAACTTGGTTGTTGCAGCTGCCGAAACGAGCATCAGACGTGATTGCTGTTGTCAGAGCTCGCAGGCTTCCGCCATCTTCACGTGCGCCTGCGGAACTCACTCCACGAAAGTCTGGTGCACGGGCGTCGCGTTGTCTAACTGCAGCAATCGCAGTGGCATGATCAAATTGCACTTCTGCGCATTGATAAACGGATCAGAAAGAGAGCTCGATTGCATCCTAGCCTTCTGTCGAAGTTCTGTCTCCAAGAATTTTCATCAGGCGTCTCGCGGCCTATCTTTCGCCTCAGCGGCATTGCAATGCTCGAGTCCGCAGAAACACGCAGGACCCCTCATGTCTCAGCTCAACCCTCCAAGAAATATCGTGTCAACGTCAACGCTCGGCATCATAGCTCATATCATCATCAATTCGCCCAGAGCGCAGCAATGCTCCTGGCACTTCATGCACCAACTTCAAAGTCTGTCATCACAATCACTCTCCTCATCTCTGCGCTTGCGAAAGCCCTGCCCAATATCCTCACCCACCGCCACATCAATGCCGTCCTTGTAGAACGCCTCATCAACATCAACGCCTTGCAACTTACGCTTCAGATTCTTCGTGCTGCTCGGTGGTGGCGTGGTCAGGCCAGCTGCCTTTTCTTCATCATCTTCGTCCTCGGACTTCAAGAATGGCGAGAGCTCCTTCTTCACTGCTACAGCTCTGCCCTTATTTCTTGGGGTTGACTTCTTGGTGATGCCAGTTGGACGAGAGCCGGGAGCGACGTTGTTTGCGCCCACCGCGGCCTTGCGGATAGCTGAAATCTTGTGGGTGATGGCTTTGGCAGTGCAGTCTTGGAGATGAAGTTAGTTTTGTCTCCGCTATTAAGCTGCCCTCGCCAACGCCGGCGGCGGCAGAATCTCAAATGACAGCTTGGAAACAGCTCAGATGACACTCACCTGGACCCATACGGGAAGCGATCTCAACCTTCTGAGCCTCAGTTGGCTTGACGTCGCAGACTTGAAGAATGATGGCATAGAGCTGTCGGCCAAGTCAGTCGAACAGCTGAGGCACGTAAGGACAAAAGCTCTGAGCTCTCACCTTGGCCTGAGCCTCGTCGTTCCAAGTCATAGGCATGTTCGCTGAGTTTGCTGTTTGAGTATGCTGTTGCTTGAAAGGATGTTTCGAATTCGCTGTCCTGCAGCCTGGGAGGAAAGATGAAGAAATTCGTCAAACCGAGGTGGATGGAATGTGTGAAGTGTGGAAGAGAAGAAGTGGTGAAGAAGACGGCCAACTCTAGCACGCAGCGGAAGTGAGGTATTGTGATTCCAATATGGCCATTGACAATTGACAATGCACGGAAGGTATGCTATTGTCGCTGTGCGGCAAGAGCCGTTGTGGCAGGTGCATGTGGGCCAAGTGAGTGAATAAGCAAACGAGCTGAGAACAATAGGCAAAAACTTGGAGGCTGGCACAATACTGCTGGAGTCCGGTCGCGAGAGCAAATCAGCTCGGCGCCTGTTCGAGAGACTGAAGCAGCCAGTCACCACAGACTTCAGAATCCTGACAGCAAGAACCTCCAAAACACAAAGCAGAAAACAAATCCAGAAGATTGTGCACATCGTGATATAGTATCTTCCTGCAATGGCAAATTCGCCCATGCATCAACGCGTGCATGCGGAACTGTTTTCAAGACCGCGACGGTCATGTGTCAAAATCCGATGACGAATAACAGCACATGTGAAGTGAAGCGCACGAAACGGCGCTCCTTCCTTCAGCTTCACATGTTGTTTGTGACATCAGCTCATCATTCACGAGCAGGCTGCTACGTGTGCAAGCTCGTCCGATTCCGCCGCTCATCATGTATCGTTTGCAACAAACCATTGCGATCCGCAGACTCTTACGAGATTGACCTTCGTATCGCTGTCTCACATTCTGCTATGAAAGCCAAAGAGACCGAGACCCCAGAGACGGCGGCAGTTGGCTGCGATTCGAGAGTCTTCGAATGCAACGAGAGATCTGAACGCACGGAGAAGTTGCCCACCCGCATGCCTAATATTCTCCGATCATCAGATTATGCTATGCACACCTTCAGCAGATCTGGTAACCATAGTGCAACTTTCTTCACGCCACGACAACTTGGAGTTTGACTGCAGATAATAATCTTCATTCGTCTTCTACATTTCATCAACCACCTCCTCCACCACTGCTCTCTACCACCTATCTACTCGTATCCATATTCCATGCAATAATTCCAGTGCTCCTTTCTAAACGTGCTTTGTCTATGCCATATCACAAGACCATCAAAACCCAAGCAAGCCAAGAGGGGTATTCAATGACACAAGCAGAAAAACTCTAGAACGATCATCGGACAACAAAGTTAAGCGCATCTCACAATTGTCTGTATTCGTACACGCGCCCAAGGAAAAGGGAGTCTCTATCGTCTACCTGGCGGAGGTCCCGGTGGCGGAAATCCATATGCGCCACCGTTTTGCGGCGTCTGTCTCCTAAACAACGGCTGCCGTTCGTCGACCAGCGGAGGAGGTCGTTGTCCATATCGATCCACAGGAGGTCCTGGTGGAGGAGCATCTCGTTCTCGACCAAAAGGCGGAGGAGGACCCTGGTCTCCGACTCGCCTGCGTTCATGCTCAAGCTGCTCCCGATGCCGTTCTTGCATGGCAACTTCTGCGTCCCGCGCTGCCATGTCACGAAGGCTCATGCCGCCCAGAGATTGCCGTCCGCTGCTAAAAGGGTTGCCTCCATAACCTTGCATGTGCTGGTGATGCATCGGTTGTCTCTGCGAATATGCTTCCCGTTGTCGAAGTTCGTGTTGCTCTGCCTCGGCCTGCCGATGGTACGCCTCACGCTCGCGCTCTCGCTGTATGGCATTGGCTCTTTCTTGATCCGCGACAACACGAGATTGGTATACTACCCGTTCCTCCTCCCGTCGTGCTTCTTCGCGCGCAAGGTAGCTTTGACCTCCGTGAAAGCGCTCCAATATGGAGCCGCTTTGGGAAATCGAGTTGTTGTGAGAATGGTGAGCGCGATTCGTGGACTGTGGCGGAGCTTGAGAGAATGGCGGGATTGAATCTGGTCGACCGTACTGAAGCGAGCTCAGTGGAGCTGGCGTGACTGTAGACCCACCGACGTGCACTGATCGTGCAGATTCCCTCGGGGCGCCAGTCTGCGTCAACGAAGGTGTCCTTGAGTGGCCAAGCATGCTTGGTGGCGGTGAAGGATTCGCGCGAGCAGGTGGATTGAGACCCGAGAACATTGTACGGTGATTCGAAAAGGGATAGCCGGATCGCGAATCCCTGAGATCACGATCCAACGGCGCGGGCGCCGGTGGGCTTGGTTGAGAAGCATGAGACATCCGGGGCTGCCACTCGTGCTTCGGAGCTTGCTGCAATGTTGACGTCGCTCCATTCGATGGTTCTTGCTTAAGAGTAGCAGGAGATGGACCAGGCGTGGAAACAGACTGTCCGAAAGGTCCGCGTTGGAACTGAGAATGCGGTGCATTTGGCTGCCCAAAAGTCTCTCTCCTCGTTGGCGGCATGTTCGTCATGGGTTGTGGAGTAGGTGCTGAGCTGTACGGTGGAGCCGGCGAAGCGACGCGAGTTGTCGATGCAGAAGGTAGGCTATCCCTCTTCACGGCTGGTTTGGTCTCTTCTGGTTCGGAGTTGAGGATCGACATCAGGTTTGACTTCTTAGGCGGCTCAGGTGCTGGTGTCGGCGCAGGTGCGGGAGTAGGCACATTTGAGGGCATCGGAGGTTGCTGGAACGGTGTGCCTGTGGATCCGGATCCAGGACGCGGCGTTTCGTGCTTCGTAGGGGAAGGATTGTATGGCCCTCGCCCTAATGCAGACATTGCAGACATCCCGAATTGCGGACCAGAACCTGCTGATGGATTGGGATTGACGAGAGCTGGTCGAGAAGACAACCCAGGAAACCCGCTACGTGCAGGTGTGCCGACGCGCTCCTCAAAATCTCGCCTGCGCTCTTGCGCCGGCATGGCGGTGGAGCTCTGTGGAAGATTCATGTTCACTGGGGAGCCATGTGTGTGTGGTATGCTTTGTTGCGGACGTTGCTGCTGATGTTCCATGCGCGCTTCGTGCTCGTTGTGTGCCTGCATACGCAACGCCCGACTTTGTTCAGCATGGAGATTCTGCTCCATAGACTGCAGGAATTCAGGCGGTGGCGCGTTGGACAGTGTGCGTGTGAGCTGTGGAGGAGGTGGTTGGCTGCGTGGTGGCGGTGGTCCACCTTCTTGGCCAACTCGAAACATCGAAGTTGGCTGCATATTCGGTCGAGGTTCGGCTCGAGTCTCTGCCAGCAGACCAAACCGAGGACCCAAGGGATGCTGGAGTCCACCACGATTCATCGGCATATTGGGTGGCATTGTCGATGCTGGAGTGGCGACCGGAAGCATAGGGCTGGGCACCACGCGCTGTGCTTGGATGGGAGTTCCGTGCGCAGAGCCTGTGTAACGTGGTTTGGTCTGGAGCTGCGGTGGCGACGCTTGGTGTGCAATTGGCGGCCTCGGTCCTCCTGGAGGCTCCTCCACATCCATTGCATCTGTCTGCGGGGCAAGTGCACGCGGGGTGCTTGTTTGTGGGTTGTCGTACTTTCTTTTGGTGATAGGGGTCGGTGTCGGCGGAGGACCCATATCCTCTCCTCGGGCTCTACGTTGGTCTGCATGTTCCGCCTGCTCAGCAAGATCGGCGCGTCCGCCATCGACTTGACGCTGGAAGTGGTTCTTGATCATTGTTTGAGTCTTTGTCCCCATGTGATTTGCGATAGCGGCGAAGTCGGTTCCAAAGTGGGCAATGTACTTGGCGAAATCAGTCTGCTCTGGAACTGACCAATAACTGGACGCGCTCTGTTTCGCAGGCTGAACAGGGAGCCGGCCAGATTCCACATCTTCCATCAGCATGTGCGGGTGCATAGGTTCCTGCGCAAACATAGGGTGCGTCTCGTGGTGCATCATGGTGCGCGGAGCGCCCTGAAAGTTAGCCAGCAAGCCAGCCTCCTCGAGGCTTGGCCCATTGAGTCTTGCAAACTCATCCTTTGGCTGCGGAGGAGGTGGTTTGTGAGGGGACATGCCTGGGGCTGCCGCTGCCAATGGCGCGAGTTGAGTTTTGCCCTTTCTGCCAGGTTTGCCTTCTCCAGTGCGCCGCTGCTTCTTGGCGGGCTTTTCTTCTCCGTTGGCATCCTTGTTTGAACCAGTCCCGGGCTTTTTGGCAGGCGATGGACCAACAAGAGTGCCCTTGGCTTCGATCTCGCGTTCACCAAAAGTGGTGGGTGCTGCCGCACGTTTTGGTCTCCCAGTAGTGGTGTCGGTGGTCTGAGCTACATCTTCGCCGCGATTCAAATCAGCCATGAGCGCAGAGCCACGAGATGGCCGGGAGGCTTTACCACCCCTGCCTCTGCGACCGCCCTTGAACTTCTTCGTCCTATTGTCTCTAAATCGTCCGTCCCACTTGTTGGCATAGTAATGATGGATGCAGTCTTTATAGGTCCGACCTTCGAGGAGTGAAGCAATCTCGCCCCATTTCTTGGGAGTGTCCTTGAAGGCTGCGATGAACACCTCTTGTTCGTGCTCAGTGAACGTGTCCGGAGGTGGCTCGTAGGAGAAGACACGCAAGAGTTTGGCAGGATCACGAAGCCTGTTGGTGTTGACCATGGCATCCCGATCTAGAATTTCTTGAGTCTCTTGATCTGGAAGCCTCGCTTCTTTCTCCATGTCGGCCTGGACCTTCTTTGCTTCTCGATCCTGTCTTTCTTGCTCGATTCGAGCAGTCTCTTCAGATTCTCGAATAACTCGCTCAATCTCGTACTCGCTGCTATTCTTGTGTAAGCGGCGTCCTTCGAGAATCGGATTGATCAATGGCATTAGAGGAGCCTCAGGCACTGGTCCAGGCTCAGTCGATAGCTGTCGTTCAAGCTTCTCTTGCTGTTCCTTGATCCTGTCTAACTCTTCACATTGCTCTCGCCACTGCAGGTAGACATCGGCGAAATCGTCCTCTGCATCTTGCTCAATGTCCCTTTCAATCTGGAAATCCTCGTGAAGAACGGCCTCCACCTCGGCTTCTTCGTCCTCAATCTCTTGCACGGTCTCCTGGAACATATCAGAGTCTTGCAGGGGCAGAACTTCCTCGGACTTGATCAGATATGGTAGAGACACGGGCTCAGGACTTCGCCGGCGGGGCAAATGGGCCACGTCCGCTTCATCTTCCGCATCCCGGATGGCCACATCGAGATCTTGTCCTGCACGCGGTGTTGTAACTTCTGGTCCCTCGTCACTGCCAGAGGAGAGTGTAGCGCCAGGCACATCGCCCCTCGCATCGTCCTCCTCTACGTCCATCGGATCCCCGCGTTGCTCGTTAAGTCGTGCAAGATCACGTGCAGAGAGTCGTGCCAATCTAGCAATTGACTCCAGTGGCGACGTCGCACGGAATTGGGGAGCGCTGAGGTCGTGAAGCTTTGCGCGCAACTCACGCTCTCTTCTGGCATGCTTAGCCTCAAGGAGAGTTGCGTCTTCATCCTCGTCAAGCTCATCATCTTCTTCGTCGCTGCTGTCAATGATGTTCTCTTCAGAACGAGGAAGTGTTCCACCAAAGAACGAAGCACGCGTGGTGGCTTGGCTGTGGCTTAGTGAAGATTTGCGCTTAGTAGGCTCACGGTCGATATCCATTCGATCTTCCGTTTTGACGGCAAAGTTGTCATGCTCTGATGCCGCTTTTGTTTGCCCCTCTTGGGACTCGTGTCTCGCATCTGCGGGGACCTGCTCATCCCCAATTGAAGCTTGTTCCTGCCTCTCCTTCTCATCTCCATTGAAATCACGTTTAGCTGGCACAGCGGGATACGGAGACGGACCTGCTGGAGGAGGACGACGCCATTGATTCCACTGAAGCTGGCTTCTCGGGCCAGATGGCGCGAATGGAGGCCTTTCTGGCAGGCGTGGAACTGCAGTGGCAGGAGCTGGGCCCATGCGTGGCATGGACGGCGGACCTGCCCGAGCGGCTTTGGGAGCGGTCGGAACAGTTGACGTGGCCACTTTGGGTGACACGCTGAACGATTGCCTGCGTGGACCGGAGGGTGCGGTCGGTGGCGGTGTGCCAGAACGAGCAGATGCCGTGGATTGAAAAGCCCCTGTATCAGACCGGGGCGAAGTGAATGGTGGCCGTGGAGATACCGAAGTCGGTGCTACAGGAGGACGTACTGCCTTTGGCCCTGTGGGTGCAGAGATGTCGAAGCGCGGAGCTTGCGGTGGATTGGGAGATATAGGCTGTGCCAAATGTGGTAGTGCATGCCTAGTTGCACCTGGTGAGGGAGGCATTGAAGAAGGAGGATGAGTCTGGTGCGATTCAGTCCGGTTCGAACCAGGCATGTTGTCCAGCGACCTGACACCATGCAACCTATTGCTCGGAGGTATGACGGCATCCAGCTCGAGTGCACGAGGAGCCCGAGGCGCTGTAGGGGGGGGACTGGCATGATGAGCCTTGGGTGCGAGGGGAGCAGCTTTGGGCGCGGTAGGCGCATTGCTGGGGGGTGCTGCTCGGTCGTCTACGGGCTGCTGTGTGACTTCAGGAATCTGCGCGTAGTCCTGTCCTGCAGGTCGCGACTCTGTCGATGGCTTGGATAGCTGGGCCGGCTGGTTGCTTGCAGAGGTAGGTGCAATAGAGAAGCTAAAGGCTGGCACCGGGGGCGCTTGAGTCGGTGGGCTTGACCCTCGAGAGCTATACCTCTGCGCTGCGGCGTCGGCACGTCCATTAAGATATGCGGGCTCCGGAGGTAGATCTCGCCGCTGCGTGGCAGTCGTTAGAGGAGCTGCCGATGGACGCCGTAAGCCAGTGTCCCCTCCAGAGCTCTCAATGATGGCTAATCGCTCGGGATTAATGGGCGGTGCGGCAGTTGCTGAATATGTAGCGTTGGCACTCAGC
The DNA here is from genome assembly GCA_005356885.1 of Cercospora cf. flagellaris. NCBI lineage: Eukaryota > Fungi > Ascomycota > Dothideomycetes > Mycosphaerellales > Mycosphaerellaceae > Cercospora > Cercospora cf. flagellaris. The sequence continues at coordinate 243,723 of RJLU01000014.1, read as the reverse complement.
GTGTTGTCGCTGGGAGGCCGACTGTCCAGCCGAGCGGGCGGAAGCTCTCGTCTTGAACGTTCGAGATCTATTCGATCTCGTTCTCTTTCCCTGTCCACCCAGTCTGGCCGCCTTTCGTCCTCTCTACGCTCAAATCGTCGCTCATCTCTCCGCTCTGGATCCCTACCATCTCGAGACAGATCACGACCGAAACGCGGAGGTGGACTGCGTTCTCTCCGCGCTGGAAACAAATCCCCTCCACGATCGTCCAGAGCTCGCCGTCCCCCTCGTGTCGCGCCTCGGAAGTCGAAATCGCCTCGTCCGCGGCCACGGAACCCGGATCCGCCTCGGTAGGAAGACCCTGCGAAAGGCACGCTGTCAGAATAATTAGAACCGGCTGACGGAGGCCCATCTCGCGATACTCTTCGCGCACTGCGAATGTCGATATCTCGTGGAGGCAATTCTCTTTGTTCGGGGAATTTTCTTGGCGGCGAGCGCTCGCGTGGCGGGGGCGAACGATCGCGCCGATCAGGATAGTCGCGCTCGCGGAACGGTCTGGCACCGCTCCCTAGAGGCGGTGCATCTCGCAGTGAAGGGCGCGAGGCATTTGCAGAGGTCTGCACAGCAGGTGGTGGTCCTCGCGAAGGGCCATCGAATTGTGACCTGGGTCCGCGCGGCGCGTCGGAACCATTTCGCAGTGGATTCGCGCCTGCATGTCGGGCATCGAACACGTTAGCACTGGAGCCTCTTCGGTCGCCAAAGCGCGGTGGTGAGCGTGATCGGTCTGCTGGGCCTCTGTAATTTGAGCCTCCTCTGTAAGACATCCAGAAGGAATTGTACGTAGCCCAGCTGCGTGGCTGAACTTGGATCTTGGCGCGACTACCCGTGGCTCATGGGCGGCGAAAACAGTGGGTCAGCGGAGGTCAAAGTTGACTCCAGCTATTGGCACTGCCTTTGAAGCTGATGACAGCGCTGCATAAACGCGTCGCGCCAATGGGTGTTCCTCGTGGTGTCGTCGATGTCTGTGTGAGGCGTTTGGGATGCAGCTCAATCTAGAAGTGCAGGTGCAAGCGCTCGGGCGAGTCAAGCCACAAAAGCGGGTAGCGTAGCGGATCGCTGGCCCCGGCTCGAACTCTTCTGCAGGCGTGTGCCCAGGTGGAGAAAAACGGCCAGCTGATGCGAAGGCGACGAAGAGGCAGGCCTGGGACTGCAACGGCCAGAGGAGTCCGTTGGGCACCGCAAGTGAGGTGAATGTGCGCTGGCACAAGCGTGCACGAGATGGACGCGTCCCGTGGGCTTTTGGCGCCGAAAGAGGCCGTTTTGCTCCTGTCAAACAGGCGGCGGTCTCCCAAGACTCGCGGTCCAAGATCTGGCTGGCGGGTGCCAAACAAATCACGAAACTCCGGCGAGGTGCTGAATGCAGTGCCCTCGACGTGCTGAACACTGGCTTGGCGTGTCCCGAGTCCAATGGAGCAGTAATGCGAAAGTGATGCGTCGTTGTCCTTGGGCAGGTTGATGATACTCTGGAGAGACCAGCACAAGCCTCTTTGCGGATCGCGGCTAGAGCTTACCGAGAAAGGGTCGCGACTTCTTTGCCGAGTGTTTCAAATCGGGGTGCATCACCAACAGTCTGCACAGATGGGTGTTGCAGGGCACAGGGACGGCATGCTGCGGGCGTGATGCGCGGTGCGACGCTCCTGATTATCGTGACATCTCGTGGTCGTTGGACACGAAACAAAGCGAGCGAGCGCGCCAGAAGCCCCCGACCGACGCTGCGCAGCTGTCCTGCAGCAGGAGTGGCTCCCGACCAGTCCACTGCTGACTGCCCGAAGCCTGGCGCATCGGTGGCCTGCAAGGATGGCAACTCTAAAAAGCCTGTGCAATGTCGTAATCAAGCATCTGTCCCCTGGCACACCACGAGTCCCATTTCGCGTCTGGGACGCCGACTAGCGCTGTCTTGGACTGCGTGTGTGGTGTGCACGAGAATTGCTGCCGCCGCGGTGTCGAACATTTCTCCGTGGCAGCGCTGAGGGTCGCGGGATAGAGTGCGGCGATCGAACGGCTGCAGACACGCAAGGGCGCGCTGTCTCTGTTTTGCAACGACACGTGCCCTCAGCCCGGTACCTCGATGTCTGGGCCGATTCGACGTACGTGGGACGCACGAGTGGGGCGAGCTAGTATTAGGCTTTTTGACAGCAATCTCGAAATAAATTCCAGTCCGCACGACCACAACAAGAACAATTCTCACATGGCTTCTCACAGCCAGCCCGAACAGCACGACGCTCCTGCGGGCGCTGCCAATGCAGTACTCAAGCCGTCGGACCCCGTGCCGGCAGGTGCAGTGCCCGTCAAAGGGCTAGATTTTGATGCATTTGCGGATCGCAATGTCACAGTCGCCGAGCTGGTGGAAAATCTGGCCAATGTGGGGTTCCAAGCGACATCGATAGGACAGGCCGTCGATATAGTCAATGGCATGGTATGTAGACCGCTACACTCCTCTTGACGTGCTTGCCGCTTTTTCTCCTCCTTCCTGTCCTCACCGTATTGACCCCTGTTGCAGCGGACCTGGCGCGACGCAGAGACCGGAGAGAAAACAACCATCTTCCTGGGTTACACCTCGAACCTAATCTCATCAGGCCTGCGCGAGACACTGAGATGGCTCGTCCAACACAAGCACGTCTCTGCCATTGTGACGACGGCTGGCGGCGTCGAGGAAGACTTCATCAAATGTCTTGGGAACACATATCTCGGGTCATTCGATCAGCCTGGAGCGGCACTTCGTGCCAAGGGTATGAATCGCATCGGTAACCTGCTCGTTCCAAATGACAACTATTGCCACTTTGAGGACTGGGTCATGCCAATTCTCAACAAAATGCTTGAGGAGCAGGAAGAATCGAGGACTTCAGAGCAACCTTTGAGCTGGACACCCAGTAAAGTCATCGCTCGCCTTGGAAAGGAGATCAACGATGAAAGCTCCGTGTACTACTGGGCGTGGAAGAACGACATTCCAGTATTTTGCCCGGCACTCACAGATGGAAGCCTTGGTGACATGCTTTATTTTCACACCTTCAAGTCGTCGCCGCAGCAGCTCCGGATCGACATTGTGGAAGATATTCGGAAAATCAACACTCTCGCGGTACGCGCGAAGCGGACCGGCATGATCATTCTTGGCGGAGGCGTTGTGAAGCACCACATTGCCAATGCGAATCTGATGCGCAACGGCGCGGAAAGCGCAGTTTACATCAATACCGGCCAGGAGTTTGATGGTTCAGATGCCGGAGCTAGGCCCGACGAGGCCATCAGCTGGGGCAAGATCAAAGCCGATGCAGCGAGTGTCAAGGTAGTCAATTTCGCCTGACTCGTGCGGAATCCTGAGACGTGCTAACATGATTGCAGGTGTATGCTGAAGCTACCATCGCCTTCCCTCTCATCGTGGCCGCAACCTTTGCCAAAGTCGAGAAGAACGGCAGCGCGCCATGAAAATCAACCAGTGAGGGATCTCGAGTGGCAGCGCCAAATCGCGCTTGTGCAAGGCACCTTTTTGACACTCCAGGCCGACGTGCATAAGCGCGACTGCGCGATTGACGTGGTCAAGTCGCGGACATGGGGCCGCCCATAGGAGTCATCGCATCCACGTCGCATGACGCGGCTGCTTTACACGTTAGGTATGTATGAATGTACGCGGTGAGCGGTGCAGGAGGCTGTCGGTATTGTGCCACTGCCGACTGTCTTGTTTGCCAGCACTCGAAGCGTCGTCAGTAAAACAGGTTGCAAAGTGCTAAATGAGATAAGGTTTCGCCGCCCCACTGCACTAGCGCCTCGGACCCTTCATGCAGCTGCTCTAGCGACTTGATAGCACTTCTGCCTATACAGCATCTGCACAGTGAAGGCTGACGACAAGGCTGTGGAAGTGACAGGCAGAAGCAGCGGCCGCCAGACCACTCGCTAGACGGAATCGGCTTCAGGCACACCTCCGCGCTGCGAGACCTCGTGCAAGAACGGTTGCCCACTGCCGACGGACAGCTCGCATGTGACAATCGCAAGAGCTGCGGCCACAATAGAGACAGCCGCCCTATTGTGCGCGCAGTGAATTGTTCGATTCCAGCCACCACGCGGACACATCTATTCATCTTTCTTTCGACCAGATCATCAACCATCCACCAACCCACTCCAACCATTTCGCTCAAACCTCTCGACCGTGCAACTCGAACCAGCAAACACACTCCCGCCTCACTGCGACTGCGGCCTACGTCCTCATCATGGACGGCCACGGCCCAGGCGGCGTTGACGCCCCTCGCCCACTCGCTGCACGCCGCTCACCGCCTCCTCTGCCCCACCTTGCGACCATGAACGCCAACGACTGGACCTTTCCGCCCGAACTCGCAACGCCAGTCTTCCCGCCTGCCGCCGTCGCTCCACCCAACGTCGAGGTCGCTCCAGCAGAACCTCCTGCAGCCTCGAATGGGGAACGAGAGGATCTAGGAGAGACAGATCATTCAGACAGCGAGGATGACGATGACGAGAACGACAACGTTGATGGCGACCACGCTGGCGGCGACGATGGTGCTAGTGACACCTCGACTGGCAGGCGGTGGTACCCGTTGCAAGAAGACGCACCCGAAAACAGAGAGCCTTGCGAAGACGAGCTCAAGTACATCGAGTCGAGAGATGAGCACAGCGCGCTTGATGAGCGGTACTGGCATGAAGACACATTCACCGACATCAGCGACCCAGAGATCAATGAGGTTGAGCGGGGCATTCTTGACTGGGAGATACCTGTCTTCAATGGCACGAAACAGAAGCCGGTGCCTGCCGATGTGATGCGATCACCTGTTGTACGCATCGGCGGCTACGACTGGCAGATCAAGTTTTACCCGCACGGCGTCCGTCGGTCAGACTATCCGTCCGTATATCTGGAGTGCATAACCATGCAGTCACCGGACTTTGAAGAGACAGAAGACTTCGAACGACCACCATTGCCGATCCTTGACTGTGTGCCGAAGATCAAAAAGCGTCGCTCAGTGGCCGCTCAGATGTCCGTGGTCCTCTACAATCCTTCTGAGCCTCGAGTGTACAATTTCCGCACCGAAGCACACCAGTTCCACAAGAAGTCAGCCGATATTGGATGGAAGTACTTCACGACATATCCGCGCTCGCACATCGCCCTTCGTCACCATGGCATGCGCAAGCCTCTGCTCACCGATGACAAACTGGCGTTCAGAGTCTACATTCGAGTCATGGACGATCCAACCGGCTGTCTATGGGACAACAGCCAACTGAATGCCGATGATATCACTCAAGTTACGGGCTTGCGACCCTTCACCAAGTCTCATCCGTATGTGTCGGCAACGCTCCCTTTGCTGCATTTCTCGCCTTTTCGCCAGTTCGTGAAAGACCTTCGCATGCCTAGCTCCTTCCGCAACTACTTCCAGACTCTTCTGTTCAAGATGTTCACGAGACGTCGATCGCCCCACTTCGGGAGGACTGGCACTCACTTGGTGGCCGATGCTATGGAGGTACTGTACCGCCTGAGGGAAGTTCTGCATCGAGATTGTGCAGATGATCCAAAGACAGCACTCAAGTTTAATGAACTTGTGGGCGAGTTCCATCCAGAGCGCAACAATGCATGTGGTTCCAATCGACTTGACACAAAGACACATCCTTCGATACAGGAGGCCGTCGATAAGCACCCGAAATTAATCGCCACGCCGCAGCTGTTGACACTTGAACTCACAAGACAAGAGCATGACAAGGAGACCCGGAAGTGGAAGAAGATCACCAATCGTGTCGAGGTACCTGACGATCTGGAAGTTTCTGGGCGACAGTATACACTGTTCGGCTTTGTCACTCATTGCGGACACTTGCAGTCGTGTAGATACAATGCTTACGTGCGTCCTCACGGCAAGGGACAGGGCTGGTACGCCTATCACGACGGACGCGTTACGAGATTGACCGAGAAGCAAGCGCGAGAGAAGCACTCCGGCACCGAAGCGCCATCTGATCAGGAGCGGGCACCCGACGATGGCTACGATAGCCCATACGATGAGTTCCACAGTCCGGATGGCGAGGTCACCTATGCAGTAATGTACGCTCGCCACGATGTCTCTCTGCAGCCGGCGGACGTCCAGATTGAAAGCTGGTTGCCCGAAGAGCTTCAAGATGCATATGCACTAGATCTCGCCGATCCTCCTAACTCAGCCATCCACGAGTGGCTTGACAACCGAATCCCAGCACCACCTGTCGCGGATCCACACATTGTCGCAGAAGAAGGGGAGGCGGGTGTGCGCCTGGCCGCACTGACTGAACGCATCAATGCCACCATCGAGGCTGCGACACCCGAGCCACCTACCGTTGTGGATGGTGACGGCGACATTGTCATGCGCAACACCGAAGCGGAATCTGATTACGAGGTACCTGACGACATCGAGGTCACTGGCAAAGGCATTCGCGATTGGCTTGGGCGTCCATTCTACGAAGGCGAATGGAACAAAGTCTACTACCACGGCACTGGTCACTTGATCAATCTCAACGGTGATGAATACATTGGTGAATTTCGAGACAACGAAATGCACGGCTGGGGCAAGATCATCCTTGCTGCTACCGGAGACATCTATGAAGGTACTTGGGAGCACGACAAGATGCATGGCAAGGGCAAGCTGATTGAGCGTGCCACTGGCAATGTGTTTGAAGGCTCTTTCCGCGAAGGCAGAAAGCATGGAGAGTTCGTGCTTCGCGGTACGGTCACCGATGAGGATAAGAGCACGTGCCAGATCTGTTACGATAACCCTATCAGCACGGCGTTCTACGACTGCGGGCACGTCGTGGCTTGTCGTGAGTGTGCGGCTCAGGTGGACTCTTGCCCTATGTGTCGCAAGAGAGTCGTCGCGAGGCTGCAGCTGTATGGCGTGACGGTTACTGCTTCTTGATTATGAGGTGGATGGCAGCGTGACAGCATGGAAGGAAAGATAGCGGGTGTTTTGGTCGCTTGTGTACTTGTCTGCGATCGTTCAAGCAGTTGCATGAGATGATGGAGAATGAGATTAGCGACGGCGTTTTCGTTAATTGTCACTTGTGTGTAGACGATACCCTCCTCCGGTAGAATTGAATGAGTTCCATAAAGCTACGTTCTTTACATCCCTGGGCCTCAACACCACCCGCTAACTTTCTGCTTTCCTCCCAACAGCACACCCCGCCACCATCGGAATCCTCACTTTCCCACCCTCACTCCCAAACTTCTCCCTCGCAACCTTCGCCATCTCCTTCCTCACAACCTCCACATCCCCCTTCCACCCCTTCTGCATCGTCATAAAAGCCGGATTCTTCGAATCAATAAAATAATCCGCAAATTCCTCTCCACTCTCACACTCAAACCACAATTCCTTTTCCTCAGACACCACATCCAACAACCCTGCTTCTCGATACGCATCTTCAAGATTCTCAATACTTTTCATAACCTGTCCAAAAGGATTCGACGCCGAAGGCGGGATATATGATGAATCGAGATTACTGCATGCGAGATCCCAGGGTTCGTGCATACTGCTTTTTGTCCAGATTGCGGTTCCGAGGAGGCCGGTTTGGGGTTTGAGGACGCGGGTCATTTCTTTGAGGGCGGTTTTGGGGCTTTCGCCTGGGAGGAATTGGATGAGGAAGGTGCTGAAGGCGTGGGAGAAACTGTTTGGCTGGAGGCCTTGGGAAATGTGGTCTTGGGAAGAGTCGAGGATTTGGGTTGTGGTGTTGGGCAGGTTTTGGGATTGGAGGAGGGAGAGCATGGAGGGGGCGAAGTCGGTGGCGTGGATGTGGATGTTGGGGTAGGTTGTGGAGAGGAGTTTGGTGAAGACGCCGGTTCCGGCGCCGGCGTCGAGGATGTAGGCGGTTTCGGGATCTGGGGGAGGGAAGTTGGATGTTAGGAGGGAGAGGAGGACTTCGCCGCCTTGGCCTGTGAGATGGGCGATTTTCGTTGAATATGCTTGAGCCGTGGCAGACCAGCCTTCTTGTTTGTCTGCCATGTTGAGCGGGATAACAGGTGCAGAACGCGGGCAGAGTATTTGTGATGTGAAGTCTTGAATATGGCTAATGAGGGAGCAGGGAACGTGTGGATCGAAGGGAATAAACAGGTGTTTATGTGCACTGCTTACTGGTGTATGTTGACATAGCTCTTGTAGGAGTGAAGGATCACTGATCAGCACTCAGAGCTGGAGCTTGAGGTCATTGTTATTAATGCACCACAATATACCGATGCAATGGAGCGTAGCGGACCACTCTTCAGGAGCCGTCCTAAAGTGGTAAAAGCAGGTGTGGGCAAAAGGCGAAGAATCACATGTCGGCGTAATTTTGCGGCGAGATGAGAAAGTGGGCAGTTGTGTGGTGATGTCGTGTCGCGGTCTTGCCGCCAACCTCGGTCCCTTTGTCGCCCGCACTCTGCCTCGACCAGCATTGCTTGCACCACGCATCATATATTCGCGTGCCAGATCACCGGCCACTCTTCGCAACAACACGCACTGCCGACACCATTCCTCGGTCTACCGTAGCAACATTTTCACGTCGCCACTCGCCGTCTCGTAATTTGTGGAGGAGTGTGAGCAGTGTCGCCGTCGTTATCGCCCTGATGCAGCGTGTAGAATGATTGCGGCTACTCGTCGTTGGTTTCGGCGGAACAGAACGAATCTGGTCGTTGGCGTTGGCGTTCTGGGCGCTGGGTACCTCGCGGGGCAATATGTTCTCAGCAAGATAACAGAAGCGCGACAGCGCATGACCGAGGAGAGAGTCGCGAAGGAGAAGTAGGCACACATAGAGTTGGGAGGCTACATTAAAAGCTAATACCTGGGCAGCTTGCGAAGACGATTCGAACAGAACCAGGAAGACTGCACCTACACTGTCCTCGCCCTTCTCCCGACCCTCCGCGATGACATCGTAAACGCGCTGCCCGTGGAGGAGATCACGGAGCAACTACAGCAGGAGCGGAGAGAGCGGCTACAACGACTGGGAGCTTCAGACGCAGCATCATCAGACTTTCCTTCAGCACCTTCGAGCGCGGTCGACGATGATGGCAAGAGTCTGGCAAGTCTGCAGAGTAGCAGCTATGTACATGCCAGCCAGATCGCCAACAGCAGCACGTTGGAGGTGCCAGGCGGTTCAAACAGGCCAAAGCGTAGCAAGGGGCAGCTATGGCAGGACATGAAGATCCAGTCTATCACGCGTGCACTAACACTGCTATACTCAATGTGCCTGCTGACACTGCTCACGCGCATCCAACTCAACCTGCTCGGCCGCCGAACATATCTGTCCTCCGTGGTAGCACTCGCTTCCCCGCCACAAGACCAACACGCCTCCACAATTTCGCTCGAGAACAGGGACGATGACAACTACGATAATGTTTACGGTAATGACTTCGAGACGAATCGAAAGTACCTCACGTTCAGCTGGTGGTTACTGCATCGCGGGAGCAAGCATATCATGGAGAGAGTGATGACAGCCGTGAAGGAGGTATTCGGCCCGGTTAATATTAGGGAAGATGTGACTCTTGAAAGGCTAGCAGACCTGATAATGCAGGTGCGAAGGAAGATCGAAGGTGCAACAGAAGAAGAGCGACGAAGTCAGAAGTGGCTGGAATATCTACTCCCACCTAGAGAGGATGAGGAATACGTGATACGCCAAGCTGGGTCTTCGGACGATGAGGAGTCGCCTGCGCGTCGAGATTCCGATCCTCTGAGCGAAAACGGAGAAGGCCTCATCACCGACTCTCTGCGAAGATTGCTGGACGAGACATCCGACCTTATCGACTCGCCAACGTTCTCCTACGTCCTCACACGCCTTCTCGATGCCTCGTTCTCACATCTTGTGGACTTCCGCGTCGCGACAGAGGCATTCAAGCAGGCTCCTCCGGGCAGAGAGGCGCCGAGGATCGTCGAAATTGAAGAGCACAAGTGCAAGGTGGCACATGTGCTCCCAATTTTCTGCAAGCAGGCCCACGTGGTTGGCGCTGGTAGTGGCGAGCTGGAAACCATGGCAGGCGTAGCAGCGCAGGAACCTCTCGGAAACGAATACCTGTCTGCTATTGACCAAGTCAGTGACCTTGGCGCTTTCGCTGCCGTCATCTACTCCAGCAACTTTGAGTACGAGATCCCGCAGGATGATGAGAACCGCACGAGCACAGCCAGGAGACCTCCTGGACGGGATGGTGGTTATTCATCGGGTACAAGTTCTTCCTTTTTCCCAGCCGAGATTGGCGAGACTCTGAGGGAGACGGCGGAGACCATGCTTCAGGAGAGCGAGTTGGTGGTCCTTAACCAAGGGTACGAGGATCAAAGCGCGTTGGCGGGCTCAGCGAAAAGCGACTTCAACGCTGCGTGGGAGAAGGCCATTTCGGAGAAGGATGATCACCCAGCAACAGAGGATCACCCTGCTCCTGAGACTACTGCCACAGCTGGCGAAGACCAGGCACCTGTTACTGAAGTTGCTACTGCGACTGATGCTCCTATTCCTTTGCCTGAAGAGGAGGTCTCTGCGTTGCCGGAAGGTCCGATCAAGCTGAATTGATCGGAAAAAGAGGCGGAAATCATGCAATGTAAGAATTAGCGAATTGAGCACATTCAAAGCGTCACCTGGATAGATATGTGTGACTTTGCATGTCTATCTATGTACATTCGCCGTCCCGGCATTGAATCACCTCTTACCGTTTGATTAAGCATGCCATAACGCGTTCCATCTTGCCGGACTAAACGTTTATCCTCGTCCATTTGTGCTCAAACTCGGTTATCCGTGCCACAGCTTTAGCACTTCCGACCCGGCTACTGGAGATCTTCACATGCATCCACTCCACTGCATCTCACGTCCATGCTCCGGCGCAGTGCTCCAAGCTCCGAACCATCGACCACATACCGAGCTCAGCATACAAGAAACTCGACACCAAAATGTCTCGACCAAACCCCTCAGGCATTCCCGAAGACGACATAATCAACCCCAAACTCAACGTCTCCTGCCTCGACTTCCTCCTCATCGAACTCGTCCCTCTCGCGCAACGCATCACCGACCAACTCCACGCACGCGAACAAGCTCTCATAGAAGAATTCCGCCGAAGTAAAATCTTCAACAATAGCAATAGCAATGGCTCTTCTACCACACCTTTCACCATACCAACACCGCAACAATCGCAAACGCAAACGCAGCCTACAGGATCTCTACCCACAGTTCCAGAAATTACAACAACGAGTAATGGAGCAGGAAGCGGAAAGAAGACTTCGAGTGAAGCAGGAGCAGAAGCAAGCACAACAACAACCACAACAGCTACAGGAACAGCAGCAACAAGCGTAATCAGCACCTCAAATATCGGCGGCGCACCTCTCCTCGAAAACTCCTCAACACGCGAAGCAGTTTTCTGGAGGCTCGATAATTTAGGCTATCGCGTCGGACAAGGCCTAGTAGAGCGGTAGGTACTTCATCCCTTCCCTCAACCCAATCTCCTTGCTCTCATCCCACCCCAATATCCATACCTATATCCCACCATTCATAATTCCTCCCGATACTGATATCTGCCATGCTAGATTCTCCCACACCAAACCCCGCCCCCAAACCCCCCTCGAAGCCATAAAATTCATCTGCAAAGACCTCTGGACGATCCTCTTCCGCAAACAAATCGATAACCTAAAAACAAACCATCGAGGAGTGTTTGTGCTTACAGATTCCCGTTTTCAACCTATAAGTCGTATGTCCGTGGATCGGAGAGCAGGGCCGAGAGCGGGAGAGGATGCTTTGAGAAGGGGGCAAGCTGTGAGTTTATATATTCCTCTCTATACTCCGCTTTTCTGTTTGGTTTCGTTTTGTTTTGGTTTTGCTGACAAGAAGATGGGATTGCAGTATTTATATTTCCCTTGTGGGATAATTCGAGGCGCGTTGCAAGGGTTGGGGATAGAAGTTACAGTCACGGCGGAGACGACGGAGATTCCAGTTGCTACGTTCCAGATTAAGATGAAGGGAGCCAAGGCATGAGGAGGACTGTAAACAAGGTGGCTGGGTCGAGCAAGCCAGTGTCATTCCAATGTGCACGACGAAAGGTGTTACGTGTGAAGCTGGATGCGTAAACCAACAGAAGTAGTCAGAGAGCTCCAGATTGAGCAAAGGTAGCTGCACACCGACAGCCGCCGACACCCAACGACCGAAACGCTCCAGAACCAGCATCTAAAGCGTCGATTAGAGCCGGCTGCTCGAACAGAGAATCAGACGAGGCGCATCAGTGAGACGAGAAAAGTTCATCAGAAGGGCAGCTTTTGGTATCATTCCTATGCACCTCTGTATCGCTCGCTATCTAGTCGCTCGAGGGTTCGTATCTCATGCCATCATGCCTGGCACCTGGCCATTAATTATGAAAGCGTTTACGACCTGGAAGTAAAGTCAGCATTGGCTGTGGCAGCAAAGATAACGGGAAAGACAACTTACTTGGCTGGTGGGTTGTGGACGAAGTCGACACCCTTCTCGATGTTGCCCTTGAGGCCCTCGTAGCACTTAGTGAGCAGCTTCTTCTCGTAGTCGTTGACGTCCTTGACGACGTTGACAGCCTTCTGAGCACCATCCTTGCCGAGCTCGACTGGGACGGAGAAGTACTCGAGGCCGGTCTCCTTGGCGATCTCCTCACCGCCATTGACACCTGGAAGGTAGACGAAGGTTGGCTCGACGACACCAGACTCGCCCTTGGCAGCCTTGATCACTGCCTCAGCGAAGCGGAAGCCAGCGTATGCCATGGAGAGAGTGGCGGAGCCAGCACCATCCTTGGCCTTGACGACCTCGTCACCACCGAATTGGACGCCTAAGACGTGGTCAGCTGTCACTTTCACTAACGAGGAGACGGATCTCAGCGACTTACGGTTGGTAAGAGCATCGAGCTTGTCGGCTGGGATGTTCACAGCTGGCTTGGCCAGGGAGAAGAGAGGAACGATGGTCTCGCCAGAGTGACCTCCAATGACTGGAATGACGGTCTTGGCTGGGTCCTTCGTGCCCGTGAGGGCCTGGACGAAGGTCTCGGCACGAACGACATCGAGTGTGGTAACGCCAAACAGCTTCTTGGGGTTAAACTTGCCGGCCTTCTTGAGAACCTCAGCGGCGATAGGAACGGTGCTATTGACCGGGTTGGAGATGATCAGGATGAAGGCATCTGGGCAGTTCTCTGCGATGCCTTGGACGAGACCCTGAACAATGCCTGCGTTGATCTTGAAGAGGTCGTCACGGGTCATGCCGGGCTTGCCTGTGAGATTGCATCAGCATGTGAGAATGGCGACAACGCCGAGCACTGCATTTCCACTGGTCCTCGGCCTGCGCATTCGCAGTACATTACCCATCATGACCGGTATTCCGGAGCTCGCCAGAGCCATATTACACTAGCTCCATATCCATTGACCCGACTTCTTCCGTTCACCCAAGCCGCCGCCGCAACAGTAACAATTGTGTATGAAAGGAGTGTACTCACGTGGAATACCAGCGGGGATGACAACGATGTCAGCGCCAGTGAGGGCCTTCTTCAATCCATCGTCGGCTGGGAGGTAGCCATCAATGGTGGCAATCGAGGAGATGTGCGACAAGTCGGCGGTGACACCTGGGGTGTTCACGACATCGTACAGCGAGAGGTGGTCGACGAGCGGCGAGGCCTTGAGGAGGAGGGACAGTGGTTGACCGATACCACCGGAGGCACCAGCGACGACTAAACGCCATGTGTTAGCACGTGGGTACCAAGAAGTTGTCTTCACCGCTGTCGCCGACTCAATGTCGAGGCCCGCTAGCGGGCGACTGGCGGCGGTGCGGGGCAGTTTGACGTACCAGCCTTGACCATTGTGACGGTGTTCTTGTGTTTGTGTTTGAAGTTGGAAGTGGTTGCGATGTGGGTGAGAAGGAGGTGTTTGTGTGTGCGATTGGAAATGAAGTGGACAAAGTTTGGTTTGTGACCAAAAGAAAGAGTTGATGAGCTCGTCCGCAGCTTCCAAGCGCCAGCCGCAGGTGAAGGTGGGGTCATCAACAATTGAGGGCAGTCGCGAGGGGACCCTGGCCGTGGTGGAAACGGCCGACCTTCCGCTCAGGCACCAACGCGCAACATCTCCAAAATCTTCCCCATCCTCACCCCAGCATGACGTGATGAGCTTAGTCCATGTCGTCGTTATTGAAGCTATATACCAAATCGTTACACTGAACGTCAAGAACCTGGCTCACTTGCCAGTGAAATTCACCGTACCTGTGCCGTGACACATCGAGACCCGCTCACTCTACTCTTGCTCATATTCCGCAACCAATTCGCAAAGAGGCAAAAGAAATGCCTACAGATGAATGCCTTCGCACCGCATCAAGGGCACGAACTCCACCAGTGACAACGAGGTTGTGCTACGTCTCAATGCCTCCAAAAGAATGCTCCGGCATCGGCGTGCCGTCACGAGTGGCGACAGTCTAAATCACAACAACAATGGGGGTCCTTCACCTTGGGGCGCGTTGGTCTCTAACCATTCGAATTCACGAAGTCCTGATCGCCGTCTCCATCGTGTTCGTTACCGCCTTGTTGATTCGGTTGATACTGTTGACCCATAGGAGCTTGTTGCGGAGGATACATCTATAACTACCGTCAGTCAATCAAGCGTTCTTCACTGTACTTGTCGAAGGCTTCCACTTACGTTCTGTTGGGGCATGCCTTGCATCTGTCCCATTGGATATGCCTGTGGCTGTCCACCATACATATTGGGATCGAACATCTGCTGTCCGCCATATTGCGGTGGTTGTTGGGGCGGCGGGTATGCGCCCATCTGCTGTTGATACTGCGCTTGCGGCATGTGCTGAGGATCCACGCCACCAAAGTCTGGTTGTCCACCCATTTGCTGTTGATCTAGAGGTTGCCCTTGTGCTTGTGACGGGTCAGGTACCTGATAGGTGCCAGGTTGTTGGTACTCCGGTCGCCTCTTGTGAGCAGGCTGGGCATCCTCTCGAGGCACGATATCGATGAGGAAGTCGAACATGTCACTTTTAGCTAGCGCCGATGCGATGTCGCTGCGTTGAAGCGTTCGTCGCTTGTTCTCTTCGGCATGGATCCATGCCCGCATTGTGAGTTCTGTGATAAAAATGTCACAGCCTTTGGCGAAAAGAATGGGCGCTTCCGCGCTAATCATCTTGACCTCAGGATCTGCCTTCATGACCTTCTTGATACGTGCCAGAGGTAATTGATGAAGCTTGTAATCATGTTCTTCAGTCTCGAGCTTGGTCACTTGGTTTTGCCAGTAGGTATTGAGGATATCACGATACGGTCCTTGGAGTCCTTGCGACACCTAGTGCCACAGTCAGCGATATCGCACGCGTCGAAGCTGAAGTCGATCGCAGCTTACATTCTGCCAATGCCCAGTGAAGGTCTCTGGCGGAGGCGCATGCCCCGCGGCAGCAATGGCAGCGCTGGCGCCGTAGTGTCCTCCATGCTCGGGCGCGTACAATGGCGCACCGTTCTTGCCATCGTACCTCTTCGGTGCAGCCGCAGGAGGTTGCTGTTGCTGCGGTGGAACACCGCCGTACTGCATCTCGACTTGTTCGCGACAGCAATGCGCCGCCGGTTATCGGTAGTCGAGACGCGCCTCGCTCTTTTCAGGTTCGCGCGGCGCGATGGCGGTGTCGCGCGCTGCTTTGACAATGACGCCGCGATACAGGCAGTTCTTCGTGTCGCTCAAGCGCGCGTGTCGTTTGGTCGGCGCGTCACTACTCGTTGCAAGGCGTAAATCTATCGTCGGTGATGTATGCTCTACTCGTCTCTCAACCGTTAGCCACTATCGATATGCGACCGCAGCACGTCGTTCCCTCGGCATGCCATGCCAGTCGTCGGCCCAGCATGCGCGAGCTTCTGCGACGGCGGGCAGCGAATCGCGACGGCGACGTGCCAGTTCCGTCTTTTGCCTCGCGGCCGTGACGGCGTAAACAATCAACATGACTGCCCTGGGAAACGAGATACTCACCAGCCAGTGACAGGACGCGATCCAGGTCCTTGAAGCGTTATTTCATTGGTAGAGGAAGGACCTATCATAGAGGGAGGAAGACGAGACCGGCGCCAAGCAAGAGTCACGCCTCGTTCCGAGACACAGGCGACGACTTTTCTGTGGTTCCGCAATCCGCTCCGCTGTGCTGGGTGCGCGATCGAAGGTGGTGCGCGCCGCTGTGCGTGCAGACTGATAACAATGGTTTGTGAGAGGATGCGCTGCGATGCGATGCGTCGACGAGAGGCGGTGTAAAGTGGGCGAAGAAAGAGACGACTGCTGCGCACTCGGCGTCTGCTCGACCTGCATATTCCGATCGCTTTTTCAACCACTCCTTCGCGCAGCGCGAGCAAGATACTGTGGCATGACGCAAAAACTCTCGTCTTCACACACCCACGCGATCACGGCCAGGTCGTGGTATACATGAGGCTGCAATGCGCCATGGGGAACACGGCCACACCCTCGCGGCTGCATGCTGATGAGCTGGCAATGCCTGCAAAGATGGCGCCGAGTGCATCGGTCCCATCGAATCCCACGATGCGCTGGCAGACAGCCTACTTAGCTTCGAACTGTGACTGGCGGCCAGCAGCAATTTACCTGCAGCCGCTTGATGCGAACCTCTCCGAGCCCGACCGCGCACCTTATGCTGTGCCGCAAGTCTAATACCTGGATTGTTAGCTGTGTCAAGACGTCTCTGGAACAGTGTCGAGTGAACTTTATTTGATTGATGGTCAAAGGTGTCAAGTACTGAAAAGCCATGCGGTGAGAATGCTGCGCGATGTGGACATCTCACCGCCAGCCCGGAGATGACGAGATGTCGGCCATCATGCGAATCTACCTTCATCGTGACACCTGCACTTCGTCTCGCTGATGCAGGTACGTGAGAGCGTTTGCACCGACTTTCAGGTCGAAATGCTGTGCAACCCCAAGGCCTGGACGGCGCGATGCTTCTTCCTCCATCACTCGTGAATTCGATACTCGTTGCTCGTCACGCCTCAATCTATTTGTCTTCTTCCTTGGCCTCGACCACCGGCAGACGCTTCTGCACGTCAGCCCAGGACTCCTTGCCCTTGATCATTTTGTGGATTGCATCCACAATGTCGTCCAGGCTTGCACGAACTTGCTTGGTTGTATCACGATCACGTAGGGTGAAGCTGTTGTCTTCCAAGCTTTCGTAGTCGACAGTAATGCCGAATGGGATACCAGCTTCGTCGTTACGAGAGTAGCGCTTGCCGATACTCACACCACTTTGATCGAGCTCGTATGAGATTGCCTCTTCATCGAGGCGCTCCTCGAGTGCCTGCACTGTTGGAGTGAGGCGGGAGTCCTTCTGGAGTGGGACGACGAGGACTTTGGTGGGAGCCACTGATGGCTTGAAGGACATGACTGCACGTGCGGCATCGCCCTCTCTCGTCCACCATACGTGCTCCAGCAGACTGTAAAGTATTCTGCCAATGCCGAACGAAGGTTCGATGACATTTGGGATGAATTCGCGTGTCGTCCTTGTAGTGGTTTCCTGCTCGAACTTGACCAGGTCGTTACCCAGCTCGACTTTGCCCATCTCAGGCACGTCAACCTCAACCTTACCCTCATCTTTGAGCGTGATGCTGAGTTTCTCCCTCAGTTCTTGCGAGAGTGAGTCGAGAGCCGACTGCACCTTGCCAACCTCCTTCTTGAAACGAGGGCCAGAGTTCTTCTTGTTGAGCTGTGCGACCCACTCAGTAGACTTGATCGGCTCTGGAAGTGTTTCTTGGATTTGCAAGTTGACACCAGTGGCTTTTTGGTGTACGCTCAGATCGAATGCACTACGATCAGCGCAGCCGACGCACTCTGTCCAGCCATAAGAGTTGAGAAGCTCGCAGTCCCAGCAGTCGGCCGCGTAGTGAGCCATCTCGTTCTCCATGTGCTGTCTGAAGCGCAGCTTGCTCATGTCGATACCAATCTTCTGCATGAATTGCATGATCCGGACCAAGAAGTAGCCCAGAGTCTCGTTATCAATGACCTTCTTGTCAACAGCTTCACCAACAGTCATCTCAGTCGGTGTGGAGCCACCTGCTTGCTGCACATCACGAGCAAGCAGAGGGAGCTTGATATCGCGGACGCGGGAGAACTTTGGGTGCTTCTTGCCACCCTCTGGGTCCACAAAGTGCTCGATCTCTGCCATGAGAAACTCGCGCACACGGAGAAGGCCAGAGCGAGGAGACAGCTCGTTACGGAATGAGTAGCCAATGCATGCAGAGGCGAAGGGGAGACGGCCACCAGTCATCTCAACGAGCTTTGGGAACGCAAGAAACTGAGCCTGAGCAGTCTCTGGGCGAAGGAATGCTGGCTCCTTACCAGATGCACCAATCTCGGTCTGGAACATGAGGTTGACTGGAACAGGTGGCTCGACCTCATTGCCAGTAGTTGGGTTGCGAATGTCGTGCTTCTTGATAATGTTCGCAAAGTCCTCTTGTTGGCAGTCATCCAGTGTAGCGAGCAAGTGCTCATACTCCTTGATAACGGCATCGTCCAGTTTCACAGCAGTCTTGGCAACCTTGGAGGCCTTTTTCTTCTTCTTGGGATCGTCGACTTCCTCCACCTTCTCACCGCGAGCCTCTCTGTCGCCCTTGAGCCGGTTCTCGATGACATCCTTGATCAAGTGGTCCGTTCGCAAGATTTCACCACTCTTGGGATCCTTGCACATGAAATCTGCGAACTTGTCGACGTGGCCAGATGTCTTGAGGACCTTGTATGGGGTGAGCATCGACGTCTTCAGCGATATCATCTTCTCGCTGCGGACGAAGTGGTCTCTCCAGATGTTGAGGATCTCATACTCCAAGGGCTCGGCAATTCCATAGTCAAAGAGACCTTTCGTGGCTCCATATGGCTCAAATGACTGCCAGTAAAAGTTCTTGCGCTTGTTCCACGACTCGAATGTGTCTCTGTCAAAGATTTGACCCTTGGAGGTCTTGTAGTCGTTCGCCATGGTGGGTGTTCGTTTCCGGACTTGTAATTGAAATCTTTGAAGTGCTGTGACAGTTGAGAATTGGCGTGGCTTCAACCTGAAGAGCATCCAGAGCCTGAGTCACGCGACAACAGCACAGCCTCTTCGAGATCACAACTGTAGCTCAATGCGACAGGTGTGCAGTACGCCGAGCTGATTCTGTCGAGAAAATGAGTGGACCTTGAGAGTTGCGGTTGTGACTCCTTCTCAAACAACATTGAAATGTTCGGGATGGTGGAGATTCAGGGCTGTGGCTGACTGTGGCGTCTCGCCGATCCTCCGACATTTTTTCGATGCTGCAAGCCAGACTGACATGCGACATTGCACTCGACATCACAACTCGCTGCACATAAAATGGGGTCATTTAATCCGAATAAGATTGGCAACGAGATCAAGAGAAATGAGCAGCATTTGAAAGTGAAGAGGGAGAAGGAAAATGCAAAACGGGACGAGCGCATGCGACGGCGGAGACATGAGGATAAGAATCCACATTTACGAGACCAGCGACGAGCGAAGAATGTGCCTGCCACGATAGACGCGAAGCGAACATGGGACGAAATTGACTCAGGCGACGAAGACGATGCTGGTCTTGGGAAAGCGTTCAACATTCTAGACCCCAAACGAAGGAGGCTCGAGAGCGTCGCAGATCAATCAGAGCTATTGCCGGAGGAAGCAAAAGTCGATGCGAACATTCCAGATGTAGACGCAGAGGATGTACTACCAGATGAGGATGATGACCACGACAGCATGTTGGACTCTGACTCGGAAGAGGGGGAGGGGAGTGAAGACGAGGATGGGGATACGGACAAGCAGGGCAGGTCGCGAAAACGTGCACCCAGCGAAGCGCCCAGTATAGCACCGTCAGCAGCAACAGGCGTCACCGATCTCACCGTGCGACCCGAAGCTCTGAAAGCGAAATTTCCAGCCCTCTTCGACGACGCCGATCGGGAACCGAAAGTGCTCATCACGACTTCGATAAACTCCACCCTACATCACGAAGCCGAACTACTCACCGGACTCTTCCCGAACAGCAAATACATCCGACGAACAGCACATTTCCACTCGTATAAATACAGCGTGCGAGAAATCTGCTCGTATGCATCAGATGCGGAGCGAGGATACACACATGTGGTTGTGCTCAACGAGGACATGAAGAAACCCAAAGGGATAGATATTGTGCATCTACCAAATGGACCGATGTTCCACTTCAGCATATCGAAATGGATACCCGGGAACAAATTACCAGGGCACGGTAATCCGACAAACCACTACCCAGAGCTCATACTGAACGGCTTTCGCACGCCGCTTGGTTTGCTCACAGCACATCTCTTCAAATCACTCTTCCCGAGTCGACCAGAGATTCAAGGGCGGCAAGTCCTGACGCTGCACAATCAGCGAGACTACATCTTCCTACGAAGACATCGATATGTGTTTCGTGATAAGAAAGGAACGGAGAAGCCGATACAAGGTGCAGACGGGAAGCCAATGAAGGGTGCTGAGGATATTCGCGTTGGATTGCAAGAGCTTGGACCGAGATTCACGATGAAGTTGAGAAGAATTGACAAGGGTATTCAGAAAGCCAGCGGGCAGGAATGGCAATGGAAAGCTGGTGACGAGAAAGTACGGACAAGGTTCAGCTTGTAGGGCGTGGATTGTGGCTGCAGTCGCGTGGCTGCAGGGTGCCTGCGCCTACATTTTGAGACAAGTCTGGCTATACGCCTATTGTCGTTGACTGGCTTCACTATAATAAGACGACAAGCTCGTTCTATGCCAGGAATCATTACGCCAAGCCATATCGGTCTTCCGAATGGATTGCTGCGCATTCAGTCCCAACGGCTGCTCATCCAGTCGCTTGCTTGATACCAGTGGTAGCTTTACACTCACCACGTTGGTCTTCTGCAACTTGATCCCTTGTATCTGTGGGCATCTCCGTGACATGCCATGCTGTGATCGATTCGCTCCTTAGTTCATTGCGTTGCAGCAGACCGTCATGCTGTAACATGATATCTTTGGGCTTTTTCATAGCCAATTTGAACCTGCATAGCGCGTAGAAGCTCTAGTGCATATCTCGCTCTTCGAAAGTCGCCGAAGGCAGCAAAAGGCATTCCTAATCGGGGACTAAGTGAAGAAGTGGCGCCGCGAGCAGACGCACGTGATGAGGGAAGAAGTCATACCCGAAACTCATTGCCGGACAAACACCTCACCTGGAGGGCTTGGTGGAACATGGCGCCAGACGCACCCCGCAGCATCCTGACTGCCCTCATGTCAGCCAGGCTGCTGATTTGCTCATTCGTCAATGTTCTCTGAGTTTGCGACTGAGCCGCCCGCTCTGCCGATGTCGTCGCACCTTTGCTGCTGGCCGATGGAACTGCCGTCACCTCTCGCACGCCCAGGTCCCTGCGGTAAGCGAGTAGACAAAGATATATGAGTATGACTGTCCGCCTGTAGAAGCCTTTGCCCATCCATCTCCTTGCTCTTCATAACTCTCGCGAGAAGCATCTCAATAGATTGGACATTTGAACTACAGACCATCATTGATCACAGCAACACATAGCAGAGCAACAACCATGTCTGACTACCAACAACCACCCACTGCCAACGGCACAAAGCCCTCCACCACAACCTCAGCCTCCGGCCGACAATACGACCCCAACTTCACACAACATGTCATCGACACCTGCGGCCCCAAAACCAGCCCCCGCATGAAAGTCATCTTCTCCGCCCTCGCCAAACACATCCACGACTTCGCCCGCGAAGTCGACCTCACCCCCGAAGAATGGCTCGCCGGCGTCAAATTTCTCAATGAGACCGGCAAAATCTGGGCCGAAAGCGACGGCAAGCGTAACGAAATGCATCGTCTCTCCGACATTGTCGGTCTCGAATCCCTCGTCACCGAAATCGCCAATTACGTCCAAATCGACGACCCTTCATACGTCCCCACATCTGCCGCTATTCTCGGACCTTTCTGGTCACCCAACGCACCGTGGCGCGAGCTCGGCGGCTCGATTATTCAAGATGAGCCGAAAGAGGGTGTGGTGACGTATATGCATGGTATTATTCGGGATATGAAGACGAAGAAGCCTTTGCCGCATGTTACGTTTGATATGTGGCAAGCGAGCAGCAATGGCAAATATGATTTCCAGGATCCGGAGAATCAGAGTGATAATAACTTGCGAGGCAAGTTTAAGACGGATGAGAATGGAGAGTACAGATTGTACTGCTTGAGGCCTACGGCGTACTCTCTGCCACAGGATGGTCCTTCGTGGCAGCTGTTGCAGGCCATTGACCGTCACCCAATGCGACCTGCACATATTCAGTGAGTTTAGCTTCACCCTCTTTGATTGTCATGATAATTTCGACTAACCATATCGTTCCAGCTTGATGATCACAAAAGAAGGCTACAAGCCCTGCATCACACAAATCTACCCCAAAGACGACCCATGGCTCGAGACTGATACCGTCTTCGCCGTCAAGGACGATCTCGTCGTTGACTTTGCTCCTCTGAAGGAGCTTCCTGCCAACATGCCACCAAATGCTGGCAAGGGCGGTCCTGCTACACGAGAGCTGGAATTGGATATTGTGCTTGCACCTTTGTCGACGACATTGACGAATGCTGAGCCTGTTGTGCACAAATAGATTGATGATACCCGGATTGGAATGAAATGAGATGGGATGAAAGCTGAGTGATGCATTTACATGAGCTGCATGGATGAGATGGGGAATTTTTCTTGTCGAAATTAGCGAAACAGAGCATTTATCTTCAATGAAATGAATTTCGAAATTTGAAGCATTCGTCGTTGGAGACTTTCTCCAATATCTTGCATCCATGCTACCCAGTGAACCAGACTAATGAAGCTGCAATGTCTACCCACAGTCGCCACTTCCTAGTCGTCGAGCATTTGGGTGCCTCTCTCCTGAAGTTGTTTCGCTGACCAGTAATGAAGTCGAATCACGCACCACTTTGTCCACCGCCGTCCATTGGCATTTCTCCACAACGACCATTCCCACGCCGTAGCCTTTCGTCCTGGGAGAGGCGCTACTCCGCGCAACTCGACCCTACCCCATTCACGAAAAGTGCGCCTTAATCGCCCTCCTCCCCACAGCCCCATCATCCTCAAATTCCCCATTACCATTCCCAGTCTCCCTCTCCCTCACAAACCCATCATACCTCTCCCCACCAAATTCCCCTCCTTCTTGTCGTTGCTGTTCTTGCCAAACCCACCTCCCACTCCCCTCATCCCACTCAGAAACACACCCACCTCCAACTCCTGAACTCTGTCTCTTCGGCGTAAACTCAAAAACATTCGCCGTAGGTCTCAAACCCTTGTGTCCCTGCTGCTGTGATCGATACTGCATCTTCGGCGAAAACTCAAAACTGTTCGCAGTAGGTCTTAATCGTGGTTGAGGAGTTGTTGAGTGGAGGTGGGAGAGACTGTCGTAATCTGTGTTGCGCAAAGGGGAAATTCGGCGGATGAAGGGGTTTGAGGAGCTGAGTTGGGGGTTGAGGTTTTCTGTTGCAGTAGGGTCTTCGCGTGGCGAACGGATGACTGTACGATCATCGACAGCGATATCGATATCGATTTCCTCATTGTTGTTGTTACCGGGAGACTGAAGTTCTTGGACGAGATCTTTTCGCATCCAACCCTTAATCCCCTTGAGCAGATCCTTCCCAGATGGAAACCGCACGTTCAAGTCCAGATTCTTGTATTGCGCCAGGAGGTCATTATATTGAACTGAAAAATACATCCACATTCCAGCCAAACCTCCCGCGAGAGTTGTGCCAATCAAAAGCGAGTAAGGCGAGGCTAGAGCAGTGAGATAAGTTGTGAGGATGGGAATCGGAAGGATGAGTTGGAGAATTTGGCTGAGGAGGGCGCCGATGTGGCCGAGGAGAAGACATGCTGAGGCGAGGCCGATGAGGGCGATGAGGAGGAAAGTGAGGGCGAAGGGGAGGGCGAGGAGGGTGAGTGCTAAGAGGCCGAGGCGGTGGTCGTAGGGCATTGTTGTTGTCGTCTTTTTTGAAGAGGTCGAGTGTTTGCTTGAGATCGAGTGGGTGTGGCGCGGACGCGGTCGCGGTCGCAGGGGCTCGAGCGAGGGAGGCAGTGGTTGATGGTTTGGGCGCTGCGTGTTCTTGTTGTGGGGATGCAGGTGGAGAAGTGAAGGTTAATGTTCACGGCGCTTCACTTCACGCGCGAGGCTTGACTTCCGCCATGTGGCTGGCGTGTTCCAACAAAAGCTGTGGGTGCGCGCGTTGGCACGATGCCTTGGAGCGAAAAGCGGCAGTGACGCGATGGCGAGACTGCACGTCGAAGGCCGACACTCTGATGGACTCGAGAGGTAATCAGCAAAGTGGCAGGCGATGAGACAGCGGTGTAGGGGGAGTCGTGCAGGAAGGTGAATAGTCAACAATGATATTACATTCAAGTCTGCATCTTACGAAGCAAGTTCACCTACTGCTTTGTGTCTGCGCCGTATCATGGTTCAGGACTCGCGAGATGTCCATGAGACTTTCCTCCCTAGAATCTGCCGGCTTGTGTCTCGCTCTATTTGGAGCATGTGAAGGCGGCAGACAACTTGCTGGAAGCCTTGGCGCCACTGGTTGACCATCAGGTCCAAACCCCACTGTCATCGAGCTCCCAACCGAGTGACACCACGTCGTAGCTTCCGAGACCTCTTGTCCACTCGAGTCCGGTAGGATGGCAATGCGCATTTGGCCTTGACTTGGGTCATCGTCGACGATGAGTCGCGGAAACAATTTCGTCACCAAGGCCTTGAGTGAAAGTAGGCAGGCACAAATGATGCCAACGTTGCCTTCCACTGCAGACCAGATTACCGACCAAATGCCCGACATGACGAAATCTCCTTGCTGCGAAGCGACCACGACTGTTACCACTCGGACGACACTGACGAAGCAAACCAGAAATCCCATGACGAACACCAGCGTGGTTGCGATTTTCTGCTTTCTTGGTAGATGTAACCCGGCTATTGAGGGCATCGGTAGGATGAGGACCGAGAAGTCGAGGAAGATATCCACGGCTGCCACAGAGCACCAGTATGTTTGTGCGTCCCGGCAGTGACCTCGAAGTTCTGGCTGCCACAGCTTGGCGACGGGTTCACATAGAAAGATGCCTCCGAATGTGCCCCAACATACTGCAGGTATCAAGAGGAACACCAAAATATGGCACAATCTTCTGATGATGCGCCCACCGAAGATCCGGAGATATTGCATCAAGATCGATGCCTTGGTGACGTTGACGAGGACTGTCCAGATTGAGTTGTTGACCAGGACTAGTTTCGTGACTTGAATTGTATCGCTTGCATCGTCGTATTTGCCTAGCCCTTTATTTACACTGGCAACTATGATGAAGCACATAGCCCAAGACAGTAGCTGTGACAGGTCAGTCACTCGTATGGAAGAGTAGAAATGCTCATGCCTACCAGCGATAGCAAGATCACATAATCGTCCAGGCCAATGCAATGAGTGATCTTGCATCTCGTATACCATCGCAGACCGACTACCGTAGTTGCGAGGAAAGTGCAGAGCACTGCCGGAACGAGAGCGTCCAGGCCAAGATCTCCCGCGCCAAAATGTGCTGCAGTCGCTGATACAGGATGATCCTGATCAGACATGTTGGTATCTATCCCCACGGTGGAAATATGATACCATCTCGTCGCTGGCTGCAGGCCGCATATAAGCCACGGGCAAACTTCTACTCGGCCTTGAGGCACAATGAACACCGCATGGTAAGTTGGCTTCGCCTTGCAAGCTGCGGAGGGCAACAACAAAGCAAGATCCAGCTTCGTTCTCATACGACCGAGTTTGTGGGCTGGTGAAAGAAGTTTGGCCGGTAGCTCGGAGCTCGTATGGTGGATCGACCAGTGACGGACCCATCAAAGCTTGATTGTCAAACTGATGAGAGGTTCGATGGAAGTGAAGCTTTGGCCGCCCACCAGATGTGCGGTTACATCGCAGAAAGCCGAGGAAGGGACTGTGCTTCATCTAACTTCGCCTCGTAGTGCATCAATGTGATATCTTTGTGTTTGCTTCGGGGGATATCAACGTGGGATGCACGGGCAAAGCAAAGGTGCAGAAGGACGCCGGGCAGCGGTGGCATTGGTTTCCATGGCGCATTGGCTGGTGCTTTGATGACCTGGAGCCATCGACACAAACATGGAAGACCTTTCCGAGTGCTAGATGCACAAGTATGAATGTATGCGGCTTGGCAATGGGTGGTGTGACGTCTGACTATCACTCTAGAAGTGGCTCATAGATGTGGCGTCCGGCGAGTGCTGCGAATCGATGTCCGCTGTACCAGGCAAGTTCCAGATTCCAGGTTCGTAATGAAGTTCGACGACGACTGTTCTGCAAGGGCCTTCATTTGTTTCGCGTAGCTGAAGCGGAAGACCTGTCCTTGTACCTTTGGAAGAGGGACATCTTTAGCTGGATGTAGGCTTGCACGGCTGGATTCTCCTCATCATACATGACGCCATTGGGATTAGTGGATTTTGCAGGCACTCCAGCGGTCCAGGAAGCAATATCGGATGCTTTGCGGTCTTCGAGATGCCGGTGGTTGGTTGGTGATGCCGAGCGGCTACTGGAAGTCGTCGAACTGGCGGTCCTAGGCATTTTGTCGTTGTGTCCCTTGGAGTGAGATGCCTTCTTGTCACTACTATCGTTGGTCGTCGCGGTGTGAGCGGTCCATTTATCGCTGGGGTCCGGCATGATATAAGACGCGGCCGGGCAAGCCAGCAAGCTCTGAGCGTGGCTTGATGGGAGGAGCCTTCAACAAAAACTGTCAAACGTGATGCAAATACCACGCCAGCGATGTATTTGAAGCAGACGTGTCTCACCACATGTCCATTGCTGCACGCGACCGGCTGCTTCACGGTCCATGCAGCGGGAGAGCACCAACCACGAGGGGCAGCGTTGGCAGCATCCCAAGAATACCGTGTATTGATGCAAGTTGTGCGCACACATACCTCTCAGGGGAGGAGGAACATGGGAGACAGACCCAACGGCGTACAGGCTGCGTAAGGCGGAGACTAAAGCCCTCTCCACGCCGCCACGACAGCCAGTAGAGTTGGAATACGAGGGCCATAAGTGACAAATAGGCGTCGCGCGCGCGGCCACTCATGGTATCCAGTCAGACTTGGAGTAGAGATTGCGTTTGCCCGCGCAGCAGGACGGGTGGTGGGGAAGGACGACGATTGTTGCTGATTTGGAATCTGGCACTGACTGACAGCCCTTGATATCCCGACATGGCTGCAAGCTCGACCGAGGCGTGATGCAGTTCGTCTGGCGCTCGTCTACGTGAGCCGTGGTGCATCGGTCCACGTACGCCATCGCCATGTGGCCGCCGCGATCGCACGGCGAGAAGTCGATGAGACACGGGCGGTGCCCGCAAGTGAGCGCTGCCGTCCTGATCGCAGCGTTGCAAATAGGCAGTAGCCGGCGCCAAGCATTGATGCACAGGGATACAACGAGACAAGCTTTGCGCGATCATTACAAACACGCGAGCCCTCTTCGGCAACGATTGCCCGTGCAGCATCCTCACACGGAACGACATGTGCACGCCGGATGACGAAAGCAGCCGCCAGTGCGATCCTGTCCAGATAAGAAAATGCTCTCCTTCTGCCGCTGCTGACTTGCATGGAAGCACTTGCTACTTCCGAGCGATGCCCGTTGGCCTGTCGAGCGCCCTCCGCCGCCATGGCCAGCTCACCGCATCGTCTATTCCAATTATCTGAAGCACATGAACTGGCCGCAATAAAGTTAGATTGAGCACATGGCCGCCGCGAACGCCCCCACCTCACCCAGCACGTCTTGCTGCATGAAATCCATCGACGCTGGCGTATGGACGGGATCAGGATCAGGTTTTCCTACAAGCTCGCCCTCTAGCTCTGACGCCCAACCGGAGCACTCTACGCGACCTTCCGCTTGGAACGCCTCCTACTCGGCGTGCAAGTGTCAACTCTGTCGCACAAATGCAGTTTAGCCGGCGACAAATCGGCTCCAGCATGCAATGCGGCCCGTGTGTGCCATCTGATAACAGATCTGACCAGGCCCGAAAACGGCAAAGCATCGGTTGGATCGCTTTCGACCCCGATGTGTACTTGCGGTCAAGGTTTGGAAAATGCCAAATTGAAATAGAGCTATTTGATGCGCACTACAGACTGTCAGCTTTGCAGTATCGAGGCACGTTCACGTCCAGAAGATGAGGGCTCGTGACTGCCACTAGGGCTAGAATGCCACCATTGCCACACGCAAGAGAAGGCGCGACAGAAGCTTGGTAGAAGATGTCTCGATGCGTCCCGGGGTCGTGTATGACAAACAGCCGTGCCTGCAGTGCGAAAAGCGGCACCGATGACACCGCCCGACCCTGCAGTCACCCGAGTGACGGCTCGTCGGACCTGATCACAGCAGAGTATTTGCCGACACAAGCCGTGGTCACCAGCGTTACAAGAATGGAATACAGCAGGCGTTCATCAAGCACGAACCCGCGGATGGCCAAGAAACTCAGCCAAGTATGCAACGTCTCGATCAAACCCCGCGGGCATAGGACAGCCTCAACGACGTTGGCATGCAATTGTCATACCATGCAGCCTTCGATCGTCCATGCCAAAAGACCACAACAGACCAGCCTGACCGCTTTTTCCCACGCTCATGATCGACGTCGTCCAACATGTCTTCGTCTGCAAATGCAAATGCATCTGTATGCCGCGCGCATTGGCGAGATCTAGGGCTCTCATCAGTCACCGCAAGATCCAGCGCCATGGATACCGGCCCTGCCAACTCAGGACCGAGCAGTCCACCTCCTGGCCAAAGACATCCAAAACCACGAACGATGACCTGCGTGGTCTCATCACCTTAGTAGCACGAAAGCATGGCTAGAAACGGATCATACCTCACCAGTGACACATACTTTTACCAAGCAGCATGAACCCGTCGACTCCACGTGCTGGCGTCGCATACGAGTCCGTCGCCAATACCACTGTGCCGTTACTCGAGCAATACGTTGTTGCAGTATGTGCGAAGTACTTCTTCTCTCGCGATGCAGTGAATTCTGCGAACTAATGTCACATCTCTCCACTCTCATGCTACAACGAGCGTAGTATCGAAACGAGGCAAACTGTGCAGCGACTCACTGAACACAGGCTGCTTAGCGACTACATCCGTAGTGCCTCCGAAGGCAAAAGCGAGTATTAGCACCGCGGTTAGGAGGAGAGGACACACTACCGTATGCTGCAGCATTGGATAAACGTGGTGATGTTGTCCTCACTTATTCCATTTGTTCGCTAACGAATAGTTCTCACCCCTCTCTCTCTCTCTCTCTGCTGGATTTCCTTCAGTTCTGTGTCGTAGTTCGCAGACCTCTGCCTCTTCTGATAATAAGCGCCATGCAATGCAATAAAATTATCAACAAGAAAAACAAAAAATCTCTCTCTTATCTCACCACCCTCCATTGGTCGTCATCAAAAATCGTCATCTTGAGACCTGCTCATCAATCCCAACATGACAAACCACATCTACAGCTCTCAAATCCGTCTCATCAACAATTCTCGTCGTCGTCAATCATCAGGAATATGTACATTGAAAACCCCGTCACTCACGGCTCTCCCCTCATCGTATTCATCATCTTAATCATCGCCGCTGCTCATTCTCGTTCTGCCGCGAAGCCTCGCCCTCTTCAACACCACCAGCCCCATCACTCCTCTGCCTCTCCCTCTCCAACGTCCTCTGCCTCCTCAACGACGAAGCACCATTATTCGCCCCTCCAACCGGCCCCCCAAACATCTCCCCAATCGTCGCACTCAAACTCCGAAACCTCCCTCCTTGCGGCGGACTCCCCGCCGCCGTACGCAAGTCACTAGCTTGCTGACTCTCGAATTCCAGATCTGTACTCGCAATCGAATGCCGTTTGAGATTACTCGCTACATTAACAGAAGATTCGTCGAGTTGATCTGTTGTACTTCGTATTGTTTGAGTCGGTTTATTCGATGGTCGCCGTTTCATGCTACCGCCAAAGGGGTTTTTGTCGATTCCTCGACGAAGTTCGTCGGCAACGATTGCGGCGAGGGAGCCGCTAAGGGGGCTTGTGAGGGGGCCGAGACGGAGGGAGGAAGTGCGTTCGAGGAGACGTTGGGGTGGGGCTGGTTCGAGGGTTTGGTTGCGGGTGAGAGGTGTTTTTTGCGGGCTTAGACGTTCGGGTGGACCGGATGGGGTTCTTGTGAGAGGTGTTCGTGGGCGTAGTGATGCATTGGGTGTTTGAGGGATAACGGGTGCTGAGGTGGTGGCGTGCATGACTGGTTTTTGAGGATCGGCGTTGGCTTTTCCGTTTAGCTCGGCGGTGTCTGTGTGTACTGCGCTCGCGGTACCTGGTTGGAGATCTTGGAATTGGAGTAGTCCTGGAGCGGTAGGTGGTGTTGAGCCCATTGTGGGCGCTCGAACATGCATCTTGGGCAATGAGCCGCTTTCGAGGGTTTGTGCTCGCCGGAGGGAAGAAGCATGAACTGAGTTTGCCACGAGCGACAAATTTCGACTGGGTCCATCGTGCTCGCGAATTTCTGGCATTGCTCCTTCTTCGTCCACAAGGCTAATGCGTTCCTCGTCCTCGTCCGCGTAGCTCTCATTGTCCTCGGTCTTCCTCCCAGAGGTGATGCACCACACGCCAAAGAACGTCAAGGCACAGCCTCCGACGAACTTGCCTGCATCCTCTGGACTTTCGCGCTCGAAGTCGCGGTAGAGAACAGCGCTTCCAACGATGACAGATATGGTAAAAGCCACAAATTGGGTGGGAATGACCATCGTCGAGTTGAACCTCTGCAGGGCTCGGTTGACGTACTTGATTTGCATGACGGCGGTGAAAACGAGGACTGCCAGCAGGAGATAGGTGATGGGGAAAGTCACCACCTTGTATAAGCTGTATGTGAGCAGCGATGCCACGCCCTTTGTCGACAGTGCCGTGTAGCCGCCGTATAGTCCGACCAGACCAATGTCAATCACGATAGTCCTTTGGCCATACTTGTTGCTCAAGACTGTCAAAGCAGCGATCAAGAACAAGGTAATTCCCAGGTAAGTCTCAAATTCCCATGTCGTTACCAGCTCCCAGATGGCCTCCGGTGTGAGCTTGGGATTGTTGTCACTCGCTGATAGAACCACGGTCACGGCTCCTCCGATGGCAATGAGAACTCCCAGGCCGTCTCGTATGCGGAACTTCTCCTTCAAGAGCAGAGGCGCAATCAAGCAATTCGAGACAAGTGCCACCACTCCCAGCGGGGATACAATCGACGCTGGAGCAAAGCCGTATGCCAGAAAATTACCCGTCTCGCCAATGACCATCATAGCAATTCCCAGCCACCATATCGGACTCTTGAGATACGACTTTTCCTCAACATCATCTTCTCCATCCTGGCTGTGTTCCTCGCCCGACGACGCCGAAGCGCGCCTCGAGTCCAACTTCGGAATCAGCGGCTGCGTCTCATCTGTGCCCTCTCCTTCTCCTTCCTGTCCTGTATGCCCATTCATCTCCGCCTTCCTATTATCCCCCTCCCTCTCTTCAGCAACTTCCCTCTGCTGTGTCCCATAATCCGCGCTCTTCTTATTTCGTCGGGCACTTTTCCGCTTTTCCTGCAACCTCGCATCCCGCTCTCTACTCAACCGAAGATGTGCATACCGTTGCGTATTCAACGCGAAAGAGATGAGCAC
Organism: Cercospora cf. flagellaris; assembly: GCA_005356885.1. Taxonomy (NCBI): domain Eukaryota; kingdom Fungi; phylum Ascomycota; class Dothideomycetes; order Mycosphaerellales; family Mycosphaerellaceae; genus Cercospora; species Cercospora cf. flagellaris. The sequence goes on along the minus strand of RJLU01000014.1, from coordinate 212,075 downwards.
ATTCCCGCAGATTGCAGTAACAACTCCAATTAAACTCGACCATCCACCATTCTTCAAGTCGCCGGATCCGCCTAGGAAGCTCGTCGCGATGATGACCGGGTCCGAGGGCTCGGTGGGGATGTACATTGCTGCTTGCTGCTGCGGCTGTGCGTGTGCCAGGAAATATACACGCCGGAGACGGCAGAGCAGCTTTCTTCACTGTCACCGCATCCCGCGGCGGTGCAGAGTAGTGGTAGGCGACAAATCCGCCAGGTCCGGGATGTTGCTCAGCGCTTGTTTCGTGAGTTGCTGAGATGAGCGTCACAGAAGAGGCGAAGCTTCACACTTTCTGCTGCTGCTCCGGCTCGACTCGGCCTTGAAACTTTGTGCACAGACGCATGTGAACGACCACCAGGTTCCAACTTCACATCATGATCGCCAGGTCTATGCTATCAAAACTTCGGGATCGGGATCATCGGAGCAACGAGGCGTATCAAGTTCTGTCTCGCACTGCAAGAAAATCCCATCATGGCGATCGCAGTCTTCGGCGACTGCAGCTTTCATCGGTTTCACATTCGTCGGCAATCTATGAGGCTCAGCCATTCCCTGCTGTGGCTGGAGAACAGGCATTCCCCGCTAGCTATCGCGATGACGCGTGTGAAGAGCTCGTAGCAGCTATGTGTGCAGCCTCTACGTAGACACAGACTATCAACTTTCAACCCGTCGAGTATACTAAGATGTAATAAACAAAAGAGTATGGGCCTCTAAACTGACCAAGTCTTGATTCTGTAGGCGAACCCCTAACAGCTCGCTATCCAGCAATTACACGACAATGCCTCTAGTTACAGTCTGTAATGCATGTTATCCAAAGGAGGAAGAGGTACCAAAGGCTGAGATCCAACCTCCTTCGCATCAACCCGATTTCCATGAATCTGTGCACGTAAACGCATAGGCAATTCAATAACTGCCACCGGAGTCCGGAAATCACTCATCGTATCCAAAATCACCAAATTCGTGAGATTAAAATCAAAACGATCGACGGCAAATATTATATATCCGTCTCCTTCCGCAGAATCTTCAGAACGAGGGATGAAGACTGGTTCCATGCATCGCACGTTCGGTCCTGGGTAGTAGATTTTTAATTCTTTCGTTTGTTTGGAAAGCATAGCGACGGCATTCAGTGTCGCAAAAATGGCTTTCTTTGCTGGCTCTTTGGGGTCGGAATAGAAAATGTTCATGAAGATTTTGTCGTATGGTTTCGTTATGTATCGCTCGTCAATACGGCAGAATTCGTTCGGGATGTCGACGAGGACTTCGGGGTCTTCTAGCGTGGTTTGTTCGGGATCAGAAGGGTTGATTTTGAAACGAACGAGGTCGACGACTGTATTTCCAACCGCTTGCTTTGGATCTTTGCCGAGAAAAGGGAAGATGGATGAGCGTATGTCATGTGGAAAGGTCCCCTTGAAGAAGATGTTGCTGTCTTCTTCCCATGCTCCTGCCGTGTGAATGATGGCAGAAGATTCAGGATATGTGTAGCAACGCGATTCGTAGGGTTTCCAGCCGGATCCAGCCAAAGGTTGCTCAGGGTGACGTGGGACGACGATGAATCTGGTTGCGCGAGTCGTGTCCCAGCACACATGAGTCTCACCTTCTTGAGGATTTTCTCGCATCGCTGTTGGCCATGGAGCGAACACGATCCAGTTTTCTGTCACGGCGCAGTCGTGGCATACTCCGAGGTCGGGTACTTGGATGCGGTGCTCGTTCTTAACACGTCCTCGGCGGTCCACAGAGTAGGAGACGATCTGATGGAGCTCCCTTCGAGTACGTGACCAATTCATCTGCGTGGGGATCGATATGTGGATGCGCAGTGCTGGTCATCGTCTTGATTTGGGCGCGATAAGGATCCATTCCAGTAGTCTCGAGCGTATGAGGGTCCATGGTGAAGGCAGGGCCCATTTCGGACAAGGCTTGAAGACGACCTGCCCAATAAATCACATTGGTGTTCGTTATCTGTGAAATAACAGCCTGGACACATGGATGCTCTATCCAAGGGCATGCTTCGATGTCAACAGGATTGCCTGCGCGCTTGTGTTTATCGAGCTTGTACTTGTCGTTGTGCACGTGCTTGATTCTGAAATCCACCCGACCATTGTGGATCCGGAATGCTGTTACGACACCGTTGCCCAACCAGGGGACATGACCCCTATCCACTGGGATGACTCTGTCTTGCCCAACGCGATAGAATGTCCCGTCAATACTGCTCGGAATGACGCCCCTCACAACAACGTCGCTGATCTCGCCTTCGAGGTGGATTGGCGCATCGACGCCCGAGAGATCCTCCGTAAAAGACCATTCGGAGGAAAGCTTCTCTGCGCCCTTGATAGGGACTAGAGAGGTCATTGCGAGTGGTGTGATGATGCCGGGGCGCAAATTATAGCGGTGAAATGATCGAAAGGCAGTATCGGACTGGTGGGAGTAGACTTTGGTCCTCTGTGCGCTTAGAGCAAACACCTGGAGAGCTTCAAAGTCTTATATTCCCAACCTTACGCTGATCCGACTGCCCTGCCACGTTGAGTACAGAGACGTAGACCGCAGACGGAAACGTTGTATTCCGCTGTCTGCCTATTTCGAGTCTTTTGACAAGTCCGAGTTACTTGTCACGCGAAACGGAAGTCTTCGCCTTCCGAGTCTCCGGCGGTGTTGACATCCTCAGACTTTGACACTGGACAATTGTGTGGAGGTGCTGAACTTGGCTCTCCTGCTTCATGCCCTCGATGTGGCTGGCTGGAGGAGAGAGTGCCACTGAGAATGCTAGCGTGCTGGTGGAGCTATGTGAGGATGCTGACCGGGCCATAGCGCTCGTGCTCGAGGCGCGCGACCGGGGCGGCGACGTTGCACGGTCTGCCGTTCACTTGGCAATATGCGTATAAGCTCGTTCCGACATTCGTCCAATGCAATTCTGCACTAGGAACGAATGACGTTCGTGGAGCTGATGAGTGGACGGACCTGCCTCCACCTCAGGCGCTTCCTTCCATTTGCGAACCGTGACTTCCGGGTGCATAATGTGGCTGCCTTGTTCTTGATTGCGTGTGGTGCAGAAGGAAGGGGACGGACGGAGTCGATCAATTCCTTCGCGGCTGCCGGGAGAGTCCACAGATGGCGGAGAAGGTCTTGCAAGCCAGCGACGTCTCGGCTGGGCACGGTTGCCTCCGCCGGTCAGCAAATTGACTTCACATGTTGGAGGAGGAGACAACGCCCAAGTCCAAGCAGCCATCCCATTTCCTGACTCGTGTACGAATGCTTGCTCAATCATTGATGGGTTGTGATTGGTTCACGGCGTGCACGAGGCTTGTCATGTTTGTGGCCTGAGGCAAGGACAGCACACCTGCAAGTTCTCAGTTCTCAGCACCACCACGCAAGCCACTTACTCTGGGAGCAGACAGCACTTCATCCATCTTCAAATGAGTATTGCGCTGCCTCTCTTCACCGGCTCGGACGCACGGTAGGCCTTGTTTGTTCATGGCTCCACGCAGTGCGAGCTCGGCAGACATGTGGCCACCCTGCATCGGCTCAAAAGCAGAAGGGAAAGAGCTAGCATTGGAGTGAACAGAGACACAGAATCTGCCGCTGTCTGGTCTGACGAGGCCTATTATAATGTCGGGAGAGGCTCATGTCTGGATTGAGCCCTATCGTGCCCTAAACACCCACGGCGGCCGATGACTGGGCGAAAGATGACTGACTGGAGCGCGCCAAACCAACACTCTCCAGCTTCCCAATGTCGACAAACGGCTCGAGGAGCGGTGCACTGTGATCCCAACCATGGCGCTCATGCAAGACTGATGCTACAGACGATTGACAAGATACTGCTTGTACTGATTGGGCAGTCGGGCCATGCTACGGAATTGTCGCCACTTGCCCAAAGAGGAAGCTGGCAAGACTTCAATGCTTGTCGATTGCCACGCATCATCCTGGTCCAGTCTTGACGTCAAGAAAAATGAATGTACTTTCGCGTCAACGAAGACACAGTTGGTGTAGAAGCCTCGAGAGGTGCGATCGGTAGTGTGTGGCAGCTCAAGGCCGCAGAGCAATCCATGAAGTGCTGACTGCTGAACGAAACAGCAGAGTCGTCCACTGAAGACCGTCAACGAAAAGCAAGCATTGCGATACTGTGACAAGGGGCCGCTGCGGGCAAAGTATAGGCGGAAGCAGCGGCCTTGGCCTACGTTCGTCCTGCGAAGCACTACTCAATGAAGACTTCATATACGTCTTGCCTCAAAGCACTAAATCCCGTTCTCATCGTTCAGAGAATATTGCTAGAACACGTACCTCATCATGATCGCCCGTGCTGGTTTGTTGGCAAGTCTGCCTTTGCTGCTACAGGCACAAGAGCTATGGGGGCGGCAGGACTCATATGGGCCCTCTTGGATGGGCTTGCCCGGCAGCATATATCAGCAATCGGGAATTTGGGGCGATGCTAAGGATGCAGCTTGGCCACCAACTTCGTCCGATATGGGATCGCGGATTGAACCTCAGAAGCCAAATGCCGAATTGCAAGAAATGATTGCCGAGATTGACGAGGCTCGTGTAGAAAACACGATCAGCAAGCTGGTGAGCTTTGGTACTCGGCACACTCTATCCATTCAAAACTCCACGACTCGTGGCATTGGTGCCGCCCGAGACTGGATCTACCAGGAAATGCTCGATTATGCCGCAGACTCGGATGGCAGAATGGATGTGTACTTCAACAGCTATATTCAGCCAGTGGATGGCAGCCGCATTCCGTTTCCAGTCAACATCACGAATATCGTGGCGCAGATCAATGGAACGACTGATCCCGAGAGGGTATATGTGGTGACAGGTCACCACGACAGCAGAAGGATCGACGTTCTGGACTACGAAGGAGATGCTCCAGGTGCTGATGACGATGCCAGTGGCGTGGCAGTAGTGATGGAAATGGCTCGTGTCTGTGCCAAGAGACGACCAGCTGCTACTATGATCTTTGCTGCTGTCGCTGGCGAAGAGCAAGGTCTGTACGGCTCTGCTAATCTTGCAAGGACTTTGAAAGAGGCAGGCTACAGAGTCGAAGGCAACTGGAACAACGATATCGTGGGTACTGGAAAATCTCAACCCTTCGCTCCGATCAACGACTACACCGTCCGCCTCTTCGGTGCCAGCATCTACTTTCCAAACGCCACGGACGCTTCTGCCGCTGTCCAACGCACCACTGCAAACATCGGCGGCTGGAACGACTCTCCAGCACAGAACCTCGGCCGCTTCATCGCTGAAGTCGTCGCCGGAGCTGCAGAGTACGTCGGAATGCAAGTCGCTCTCATCTACCGCGCCGACCGCTTTCTCCGTGGCGGCGACCACCAATCCTTCCTCACCCAAGGCTTTCCCGCTGTACGCTTCAGCGAAGCCGTCGAAGACTTCGCCCACCAACATCAAGACGTCCGCGAGCAAGATGGAATCCAATACGGCGACCTTATCGAATTCGTCGATTTTGATTATACTGCTCGTGTAGCAAGAGTCAACCTCGCGAGTATGTGGTCTGCGGCGAATGCTCCTGCTACGCCGAAGAATGTGACGATTAGTAGAGTTATCGGTTTTCCTGCTGGAAATCAGAGTACGAATCCCGAACTCATTACGAATGAGAGCGGGTTCTCTTGGGTCACGGGGAATGATGAGTTGGTCGAGAGCTATGAACTTGTATGGAGGGAGAGTGGGAATGTGCAGTGGTCGTATGTGATGAATGTGGGGAATGTGGGGAATGTTACGGTGGATCTGAACAAGGATAATTATCAGTTTGGAGTCCGAGCTGTTGGGAAGAATGGGTTTAAGAGCCCGGCTGTTTGGCCTTATCCTGGCTGATCAGATTGTATGAGGTTATAGTGTGAAGTTGCAGGGAAACATCGTGGTGTGTACACGTAGTTTTCATGGGAAATGACAAAGATGCTTAGTTCAGGAAGGTGGCAATCGGCGAAACAGACCGGAATATTCGCCGTGACGATTGCTTTGCTGCTTCTAAGAGAGCGACTGATATGTGAGAACAAGGAAAGGGCCATCGGCCTCGATGACCAAATTGCTACGTTGGGCAAGGCGCTGACAAGGGATGACAGGGGTCACAAATTTTTGGCTGTCGCTCGCGATTTCCCCTGTTTCGTAGTCCATTGGAATGGCTCAGATCGTGCCTAGATTGTGCGCGCAGTGGATGTATAAAAAGGAACATCGAAGTCGGTCGCGAAAGCAAGCAAATGATCCTCTCGACCCGATATACTGAACCAGCAGCTATCGATCTATCACAGACGAGCGTGCCTTTCCAGCCCTGCACCACTATCATTGTCACGATTCTTTCCAAGCGAACGACACTAGTGAAAGACGCAACGCCACGACCAAATGCACCAAAACAAACCACGCCAGCCATGCATGCAATCCTCCCGCTACCCCAGCCTCCTCCCCAATCCTCCTTGCAATCAGCTTCTCCGCCTCCCTTTTTAACTTGGCCGCTCTCTCCAATAACTGATGAGAAACACAGAAATCAGTACGTGCTCCGAACTTTGGCGCTATATCAGCGCGGCGAGGAGACCTACCACGTATCCGATATTGTTTCTCTCACGAAATTCTTGCTGGCGAAGGCGAGGGTCGGGACATCCACCTCTGGGGCAACTCGGTTGAGGTGAAACGAAGCCAAGATCTCGTCCGATGAGCTTCCTGTTGGGCGCAGTCTGATCCACAGTGTACGTGTCAATAGGCGCTCTTCCCTCCTCTTCTTTGAAGTAATGTCATTGAATGGGGCCAAAATCTCGGCATGACTTACAACTCGTAGTGGCAACTCGTCCGGATTGCACAATCCAGTGCGTCCGGTAGCAGAGCAGAAGAGAGTCCGTTTGAACATATCGATTGGAGCTGGGGCAGGATCCCTCTTGGCGACATTTTGTCTGTAGTTTCGCTGAAACAAGACGGAATTGGAATTAGCAGTCGCTTCCCATATCGACCACCTCCTTGGGAGAGTTGAAGCCATTATTGCCCGCTAGGAAAAACGCCGACAACTTCGGAAAACTCACCAGTCGTTCCTGCAATGCTTCCCATTCCGGGTCTGGCTCGTTGCTGCATCCGATCCCAATCCTACCAGGTGCCCTGCAGGCCTGAGTGACAGTTGCGATGTTCAGGGGAGCTGGGGCAGGATTCCTCTTGGCGACATTCTGTCTGTAGTTTCGCTGAAACAAAAACGAATCGGTATTAGCAACTGGCCCCCTTGCCCTCATCCTCGTTGAAGCAGCCGAGAATACATCTTAGACTTGGGAAAGACTTACCAAATTCTCCAGCGCCGCCTCCAATTCTGGGTCTGGGACGTTACTACATCCGCCCGACAAGCAGACCTGGCCCAGATATTGAGGATCACGTTTTTCCAAGATCGGAGCCTCCCCGGTGTTGAACGGGTGGGGCATGAACGGGGGTGGCTGGCCATCGCATAAATAACGCGGACCCCGGAGGCAGACCTCTCCAATGCGTTGTGGCAGGCTCACCGGATCCGCATCAGCATCTCTCACATGGACTCCTTTCCTCTGTTCGAAAAACAAAACGCATGCGTATTAGCAATGTCCTTCTGACTTGTTGCAGATGCCATAGTCGAACGATCGAAGGGAAGGTAACGATGTCCTAAGATCATAAGGCTCTGGCTTATTGAGACAAGTACTCACTAGTGGAAAGTCTAGCTGAATGGGGCTGTTCCTTAGATAGCCTGGCCATGGCTCGATAACTGGGAGCCTTTCGAGAGGAGCCGCCGCAGCAGAGGTCAGGAAGAGGAGGACGCTGGAGGAAAATCGCATCTTGGAGCTCTTTTTGCTTGAGTGGAGTAGTGATTGGTTCTGTTTTCGATCTTATTGATGTTCGTGTTTGGTGTGCTTCTTCGTGGTGGCACGCTTTGTCCAGCAAATGCGCGTGGAAGGGAATGGGTTGGGTTGTTTTGCAGTCGTTGAGTGTTCGCTTGAGATCTGCCAAAGGTAAAAAGTTCATCGCGGCAAGAAGCTCGTTCTTATAGTCTCGCGAAGCTGAATCAGAGAGCAGAGTTCGCCAGACTTGCTCCGAAGCTGGAGATTCTCCTTGACCATCTTTCGGCGAATGTTCTCCCAAATGGACTCAGCCTCGTTCCATTGCCTCCATGATGTACTTGGTAACGAATTAGATATGCTCTTGGCAACAACATAGGTGTTTGTATAGCAGCGACGGCGATTTCCGGAGCGTGGGTAAATGTTCAGAGAAGTTCGGCGGGCTGATGGAAACTGAAATCGCGGTCGTTGTGTGGACATACGCTAAGACCAGAGAGGAAATAATGTCAGTCTGGTTGGATTGTCGTTTCCTCCATCAGTGAGAAGACAGCACAATGAAAGAGGACGGGAATTCCTGAGAAGTGTAGCAAGCAGCAGGTCCAGTCACCAGTGGACATCCATCGGCCTCGTAATAGCTGTGCGGCCGCGTTCAAATCCTCACTCCCGCACAACCTTCCAACCTTTCAAACCGTCTTCACCCCGAGCGTCCACTCACTTTCCGGGCAAAGCCTTGCCTTTCCTACGCTGAGCCAAGTATCCGATTCTTCCAGTTTCCCTGAGCTCGGCTTAGCCGCTCAATCGTACTCCACTGACACGACGCCAGGAATCTTCACAACGACATAGACTCCCTAAAACCGCCGCCCACATTGAGCAAGAGAGTTCCCTCTCTCCGTCACAGCCTCGAGCAACAACGCCTCGCAGGACAAGTTGGCGATCAACTTCCATCATCCTTCGGCAAACTTCCTCCAACAATTCTCCTCGATCCTTCTAGAATTGACATCACTGTGCCACGCCTTCACGTACCAAAGGGGAGAGCTTAATGCTGTGACCTGCAAAAGACGCGTGCCCTCCGCTCGCAATGCGGCGTGGCACCGCAATGGCAGGAATCGTTGTCGCGAGAACGACAAGTAGGTGAGGAAGGACTGGTGATTCAACCGTTCTTGGGTAACAGAAATTGTGCTCGTCGATTCAGTGCCGCTTGCTTGCTTGATGATTTTGTTCGTTGGCTGGAGATATCCAATGTCCAGAGCAGAGAACAGCCACGCGTACTGTAAATTTCAATCACAAAGAAAGGCGAGTTGCAGCAAGTAGAGAGGAATGCAGCTGACATGGACCTCCTAAGCATGGTGAGGGGAGTAAACATGACTCGCTCTAACATGGTTGGAGGGAAGATGGGGGAAGAGCATTGTTTCGTTTGTCACGAATCTCCATGCCAGTCTGATGAGCCTTTCAAGCCACTCATGCATTGAGCTTCCCCGAGCGATATGTGCACGTACCAATATCTCGATTTGAATACCGTGCCTTTTCTGACTTCGAACGCAACCTCACGCATCTAGCGACTCTTTCCATGTATCGTTTGCCTGCAAATGCGTAGTCTCATATCTCCAAGGAACGCCTCGCTAAACAACCAGACAAAAACCAATATGCCAATGCCGCGCCCGTTCATATCACATCATAACACAATCCCGATCTTCTGCAGCTCTCTTCCGCTTTGCAGCCTTCAGGACCTGTTTCTCCTTCTTCGTCAAAGGCGGGAGTTCATGCGCTGCATCCTGCGCAGGTTTCAAAGTGTCGACCGTCTCCCCACTTTCATTCCTCGGCAAATGCACACTCGTTCTGTTGGTTGGAGTATTGAGCTCGGTGGTCTCTGTATCATCAGCCGTACCGGTCTCGGCTGGAGCCGCGATCGCAGGCGTGTCGTCAGTAGCAGGCTGCGAAATATCATTCTTGCTCATCTTTTGCGCAAGCTTGGACATGTTCAGATTTAGACTGAAACGGCTGCCGTTTGCGTTGCTCGAGCTCATCGGTCCGGTGCTACTGGGTCGGCTCTTCGATGTTGTCGAGTCTTTTGACAACCTGCTGCCTCTCCGAGAGCCAGTCATTTTACTTGCAACAGCCAGGAACCCCGTCTTCTCGGTCGGTCCATTTTCATCGGCAGGCGTTGAAGGTACAGAGCCTGTAGGGTCAGTCCGGATGCTTCCACCCGACGTGCTGCCACTGTGGCTGCCTTCGTCGTGAGTAGCACTGCGGCGATGCTCTTGCATACTTGATCGACCCCGAGGGCCGTCCAGAATCCCACTCGCATCCAGACTGTGCCTACCAGTGCCGGGAGCCCAGTCCACCGTATCCGAGTTCACGCGAACACCATCGGAAAGCGTTTGCGAGGGAACGTGCTCCAATGCATTTTCGGAGCCCAGTACAGAATTAATGTATGGCTTTTCCTCGTGCGCAAAGACATCAGACGCAGATCTGCTAGTGGCCTCAGCGTACGAAGGCAAGTCGTGGATAGAATGCCCGTCATCTCCTATCGGCTGCACTTGGTAGAAGAGGAGATAAGGTGTCTCTTTCCTCAGAGCCTGATGGATGTCGACATAAGTCACCCGATTGCTGGCCAAGTCATCGAACAACATCCACGGATCTTCAACGTCCTCGCTATCAGACACACTATTTCTTCGGCTGGGAGGCGTGCTCTCTGGGATGGCAGAGGATGACTTGCCACGGCAGAGTGTGACATAATGCCCGGAGTGCACAGATGTCCCTCTATGACAGACGACTGATTGTAAGATCAATCTGAAGTTGCCAACTAAGGGCCCATCCTCTTGCATGTTCTCGTCACTAACGAAGTTTGGGACCCCGATCTCAAGCGGGATGTCGATATAAGTATCTCGCTTCGTTGCTGTCCCATTGTTGGTGAAGGAGTACCTCTTGAGGCAAATGCCAAGAACCGGTCGTTTCTTTGCGAAGTGTGCTGCAACCTGCGCATCAGAAGTTGGCATGTGGTCCGTGTACCATGGGAGCAATTTGAAGAATTGCCAAGCAGGCATGAGCACTTCTGTTTTCGTGCTCATTTTTCGTTCCCTCTCCTGCGTCGGGTTGCCGCTTTCCTTTTCCGGGTCAATTCCTATCAGTTCGATTTTGCGCTGGCCAAATATGCTGTCTCCACGTTTTCGTCCCGTGCCAGGCCGAATCTTATCCAAAGGATCCTTGCTGTGAGTCATGGCAACAGGCGATTCTGTCAAAGGCGTTTGAGGTATCGGTGTTCCAGGTCCACTTGCAGGAAGTTCCGCAATCTCGACATGGAGGCCTGAGCTTTTCTCGGTTCTGATGCTGTCTTGCCATGGGTCGGAACCAGACTTCAACGTGTTACGCCGTTGATTTTCCAAATGCCTCATGACTTCCACTCGATTGTTGAAGTAATGTTCAAGACAGTCTTCCAAGGTGATGTCTTGGCCCGAGTCGGATGGTTCAGGGATGGCAATTTCCAACATTCGTTCGTTTACGAATTTGTGATCATCTTGAGGCTCCTCCTTGCCGGTATGATACAGATCCATTTTCAGTGTCAGAAGAGGAAGTTCGAGCTGGCCGGTAATGAACGTGAACGCCTCAGAAGGGTCCTGCTGCCTTGTATTGGCTGCATCTTCCCACCCACACTCGGCCAAAGACTGCTGTAGGTGCCTTGTGATATCCGTCGTGATCAAGCGGCCTGTCCGGAGCATGTTGACCCACAGTCGCAGCAGCCCTGCCAATCGTCTTCGGGGCTTGTCGTTGAAGTCGTTGTAGAGCATTGCTTCGAAGCTGTCCAATCGCGCGAACATGGCGAAGAGCAGGGCATCGAGGTAGCATGTGACATTGTTCCGATTTATTGCTCCAACCAATTGTGTGCTAGGGTCGTACTGCTTGACAATGCCCTCGTACGTCTCTTGCAGCAGGAGTAGTAGCCGGAATGCCTGGTCCCCATCGCCTTTGTTCTGTGTAGTCCGGAGAGCGTATCGTGCATTCCCCTCTGTCATCGTGTCGATCCCATGACTGCGAAATCGTTCGAGGATGCCCTTGATGCTCCTCTCCTCCTCCTTGTCGCGGGCGACTTTGGGCTCATCGTATATCGACCACAGATCTCCTAAGTAATCGGGTCTGGAGGAATTGGAGGAAGTGGAAGGCTGGCTATCTCGGCTCTGTGAGGGAGAGGTTAGCTGGCCCATGCGAGTCATGGTGGAAGTTGCAATGCGGAGCCGTGATCACTGAAACGTGTTTCATGCTCATGCACGCCCTCAGCGTTCCCAGAAATGGAGCAAGACTCTTGATGGAAGATGTGCTGTCGCTCTGACGCGCCTCTCTCCGCTTGTTCGCCATTCCGCGCGTACTCGCTGACAGGCGGCGGTCGCGACGGTGGTAAATGACGAGGGTCGCGGAGGTCGGAAACACTGCTGAGCCGGGCGAAGGATAACATGGGGGAATGATGTAGGGCGGAGCGGTGGTAGTGGGCGGAGCGGCATACTTTGGTTGGGCTGTGTGAAGAGGCGCGGCGACTGTCCTTTCTCTTGCGCGTGCTGAGGAAGCGCTTCAGGTCGCTCATGCTTTCTGAGGTCGGCTCCGCGGCGCTTGCCCCATGGGCGGTCACCAAAGTCCGCTCGTGTCTCGGGCAACGCGGATGTCGCTTGTCGTCCCTGTGTGCTGTGAGAGGCTCAGCGAGGCAGCGGAGCGGGGCTCTTGGAGGAAGATGAAGAACATCCAAGAGCCAGGCGGCCGGATTATTGCTTCTTCGCCAATATCGTTACCTGGCTTCACCGGCAGCACGCTGGTGGAGAATTCACAGGTGCCTGGAGCAGACGAGAAATCGTGTTCGGATAATTACCGTTTCCGCGAGACGAACAGCAGCAGTACGAGTGGCTATGCGAGCGGGCATCACGCTGGCGGCCCTCTCTTCCCGCCGCCCTCTCGTCGCTCGCCGCCCCGCCCTCCAACGCCGTATTTAAACGAAGGCGCGCCTAGACATGCGCCACGCGGAGGTGGATAGCTTCCTCAATCTCGGCCCATTTCTACGGATTACTGCCTTGGGCTGTGGTTCCACTCGGATTCGCCCGCGGGACATATGAGCACCATAGGCAGTACAACGCCTATACGCCTGCTGTCATCATCGTATTCCGTTCACGAACGCAGGAAGAGAAGACATTGAATGAAGAAACCGCCCACCGAGACTTTACGAGCATGTGGCGCCAACATGTGACGCAGTGACGCAGGGCACTGCTAGCATTGATGACTAACATTGCGACTAATCCTCGACTACCACGAACACAGGCAGCTATTCTCTCTTGAATTTGATCGAGGAATCCGGCCGCTTAGGGCATGTTGCTCTGTTCTCTTTTCGCGGACTCATGGCCTGGCGGACGTCGCAAACAGGACACTGCTGTGATCACCTCAAACCATAGGGCAGCAATGAAGTGGTTGATATTTGTGCTTAAATGGTTTAGTCACAGCGCACACGAAGATTCTCGCTGATGCGCCTCGTGAATAGGCTTTTGCAATCTTCCTACAATTCTCGCAAGCATTTCGTTTCGAACCCATCGTAGGCGGCCTTGATTACCCACCCACTCCGCTCCCTAGCCCCTCTCCCCATCCACATCTTCACAGATCATCTATCAAGATATCGAGAGCTCCATGTCCGTATTAAGATTGAAGCCACAGTGGCAAGGCCCTCCCCAAGACGGCTGTCTTATCGCCGTATTGTGCTCAAAATCTTCTCTCTTCCTCGAATTGCCAGGAAGCCAATAATTATCATCCTCGTACCACCAATTCAGTTTGCCTTTGGCACAGGCCCACACGCTGCCATGAGCGGGATAGATTTTCGCGCTACCGCCGGCAATATTCCACACCATAGTTTCTTGCCAGTACTTATAGGCGACAAGGATAGCTGCATGGTGGCAAAAGAGAGAGCGTCAGCGATAAATAGTCATCAGGTGTATACCTGTTACGGGGAAAATGGAGGACCACTTACTGCCATCGCCATTGTTTGACCACCGTGCAATTTCCCAAAATCCTGTGCCCGACTGTTTAGCCGCACTCGGCAGCCTACGCCAGTTCCAAGACTTATCAGCTGCCGTGCGCAAGTCGTGGCGGATCTCGTGTAAACAGGCATTTTCTTTCTCCTTACCTCACACAAAGCACATATTGATAATCGCAGATCCACGGCTTCTTGGCCGATTTCGGATATTTCGATCCGACGGTACCGCGAGCGTCGCTTATGGCCTTGTCTGTAAGCACAGTACCACCAGGGACTTTCCACCCATCTCCGCAAGGCGGTGCGCCCGTGAAATTGTTCTTGACTTGAATGTACGTTGGATCCCCGTCCTCGAGGCTGAAATCTGTATTCATGTGTTCCAGAGTATCCAGATTCGCGTCGTCTACGGCACGGATAGCATTGACATGCCTATCGCTTGCATCGCTCTGAAGATCCGTGGGGCCTCCATAAACTATAGCCAATAGAGCGGCGAACGAGGCGGCCAGAATTCCAGTACGCATTCTCGATGTTCGTTGCTGTCTGAACTCTTGGGGGTTGTGTGATTTGCCAGCTCAGGGAAGCACAAGGTGTGACGCGCCTCTTATACATTCTGATGAATCTGTTGGTGCCCATATGCTGCCGTATTCCATCTCGTATTCAAATCGCTTTGGTGAAGGTAGTCGGGGGCCAGGATGAAACGAAAAAAGTTCATTCAGAATCTATGTCAGCAACGGATGAGCGTGAAGCTGTCCCTTCGTAGTACGGTGCTCTTTTCGCAGACCGAGAGCACGGCTTCGAGTGATGACGGCGAGAGATACGACACCAGAAATAGCACTAGGTTCCAGAGCTCGAAGTCCTATACGGCTGGCTGCATTGAGTTAATCGACTGCTTGACTGTTCCATTGTTCTAGACCATTCATCAGAGTCCAGAAGCTGCTTCACAGGTCACCAACGGCAAATCGCCATCGCAGTCGGAAGGTCACGGGCTGCAAAGGTATCTACAATAGATGCATGAGCGCTTCGAGAAGTTCTCGAGCCAGCGCCCCGGTATGAATGGCAGCCAGCGGACTCGTGCCATGTTTTTCCAGGCACCAGGCATTCCAGAAAACTTTCGCAGGGCGACGCTGGGAGTGAGAGGAAGCAGATGACCCTTCGGGACTCGGCATTAACCAATGCGGACGGAAAGGCCAGGAGCCGTGTCGCCTTGTTGGCATCAACTGCTGAAAGTTGTCGTTGACCGCATTGCCCAAATGCGTAACGGCGGGGCGATGACCGCGGATGTAACGATGTAAGCCAAAGCTGACATATCGCGCTCCGAACAAAGGCTTAGAGAGCCAAAAGGACACTAGCAGATCGAGTTGTCCAGAAGGCGTCGCTCGTAAGTGGGCCAATTCGTGCCCTAATAATTATTCAGGGCAGACATAGCTGCAAGTTGAGCAGGCTGAACCTGCATGTATATGCAGTCCCTCTCGCCGCTCAGTTGCGCAAACACCACGGCCTCGAACTTGTGTCTCCAGCATCCAAGAAGGTTCTTCAGTCTATCGCCTGAATTCGGAGATCGGTCAGCAGGGTATATTTTGCTTTCCAGGTGTTTACAAGCTGTGTAAGCTTTTCGTCAGCCGACTTAGGGCAGTTTATTGGCAAGGAGGCCTCCATAGACTTGATGACAGCAATTTCACAAGGATGGCTTGCAAGACAGAATCATGTTTGAGCTTGGCGCTCGTATGTGTGAAGCGTGTTTTGCTACCCCAACCGCATTAGTACACAAAGATTTAGTGTATGAGCGACAGCACAAGTACGCATGGGAGGGTCCGATTTTTTAATAGTACAGTTGGTGTCTTGAATAGATCAGATGATGCGTGATGCTCTGAGGATGAGGTGGAACTGATGGAGTGGCTTCAGTGAATGACTTCGTCTGCTGTGAGTCTGCTCTCTGCCTGGCAATTTTCGGCACATGCGAAGCAGGCGTTGAGATTAGAAGCCATCCAGGATCGCTCATGTCGTCTGAAAGTCCAGCAGCGATGCAGGTGATGTTGTTGGGTTCAAGGATGCGTTCTTGCGTTGTTAGTTTTCGCGGGCGTCGTTGATGCCTTAGAATTGTGAATGCCTGACTCGCTGCTTTCTCCGCTCACCCCCGAGCGACACTGGCAAAGCTGTGCCCAGACGAGACCACAGCAACATCCTCATCACCATGGCACTGCAAGAAGTCACCGCGTCGTTTTTAAGTCGACTACGACTGGCTGAACGGCCACTGAACAGCGCCTGGACTGCACAATGTCGACGATACGCGTCCACGGACTCGTCTGATGCGTCCACTTTTGTCCAGGAGCTCGAAACAACAGAATTCCAATCGACACCCGTTGATGCTGCAGAGAAGAGGATACCAGAGTACAATCCGCTGCAGAGATCGCGACGGAGAAGGGCGCAGTTGCCAGCCAGCAGGTGAACCCTGCCCACACTGCGTTGTGACGGAGCGAAGCTCACAGACCTTTAGATATCAATTCCGCCCGCCCAGATACTTCCGCGGCCCATTGCACCCTCATCAGCCTCCCAAGGGCTCCGATCCTGCATCGCGCGAATACGTCCCGGGCCCATTCTCTCTTCCACGCCTTGAACAGACTTACCACGATACGTTCAAATCCGATTTGATGACTCTGGCCTACACGCATTTCCCACCCGGCACAGAACCTCACAAGAAAGGAGCGCGGTTGAGAGAATGGATAGGAGACTCGCCATACTTCAAGAACAGACCTCTGCGAGGGCCTCGTGGAGGGGATGTCCTCAAGCTTCTTCGCAAGCCTATGACATTCAGAAATGTGCCTCAGCTGGAGCGCGTGACAGTACATGCCTTCATGAAGCAAGCAGCGGAGGATAGTGCCTATTTACACGTCGCAGGTATGGTCTTGCAAGCCATGACCAATGTCCGCGTGCAAGTCCATGAGGTCCAGCAGAGTGTCGCAGGGTTCGGCATCCGAGCAGGACAGCATCTCAGTGTCACGGCGGAGCTTAGAGGAGAGGACATGTATCACTTCATGAGCAAGGTGATTGATGTCGTCATGCCAAAGATCAAGGATTGGCGCGGTGTGAAGGGCAGCGCTGGAGACAGCAGTGGCAACATTGCGTTCGGACTTGACCCAGAGCACGTTGCATTGTTTCCTGAGATTGAAGTCAATTATGATGCGTGAGTTGATGACCCGGCCCGCGATGCAGTTTTGCATCCTATCCTCAGCACTTTCAACTGACCTAAGTACAGGTACCCGCCGAAGATGATCCCTGGACTCCACGTTATCGTACACACTTCTGCAACGAACGACATGGACGCGCGAATGTTGTTGAGCTCGATCGGCATTCCATTCTACGGCAAGCTCATCAATTGAAAAACAGCATCTGGATCAAGCTGTCCCATTGCCAAGGAAAGCAGACTCACCGCAATGATCGCAGGCTGCTTTTAGACTTGGAAGACGTCGCTCATCCCTTCGAAGCACATGCACCCCCACGCAATGCTGGGATTCATTGAGCTGAATCCTGCTGGAAAGTCAATGCAGTCCCTCGTGGTTATTGAGGGTCTTACGTGCCGCTGCCACAGCATTACGGGAAGGACCGACCTCTCGCTCTCCCACGGCTTTCAAACAGAGCTCTAGCTGCAAGCAATGCACGCAGCTATAGCTAATAGTGGAGTTGGTTCCCTTTGTGGAGCACGAGTCAGAGAACTAAGTTCCATCCCACGAACTCTAGTCCCGAGGACAACCCGCTCACGCGCCTTCTCCACATGCAAGCAAACTCACACAATCGTCAGACACCAGCCCTGCACAACGATTATTCCCTCTCGTCTGTCGCGCCTGATGATTTATTTGAGTGCGTCACCTCCAATTCTGCCTAGCATCCTTTCGGCAAGATCAGCTCGGCCGAAGTGGTTGCCACACCTCATGGGCTCGGAGTATCCATGGACGTCCGGACATAACCGCGTACGAGATGCAAGGCATCGATAACGGACAATCTCCGCAGGATCAGATTAGATCGCATAAGAAGTCGCAGCTGTCCCTGTCGATGGCGCAGCCACTGTATCAACATCACCTTTATAAAATCCCATCCCTACTGCTCCTGCCAGGCAGACATATTTGCATTTCATTTCATTTTCCATCGCGAACTGCAACTTCCGTACAGC
The DNA here is from genome assembly GCA_005356885.1 of Cercospora cf. flagellaris. Lineage (NCBI taxonomy): Eukaryota > Fungi > Ascomycota > Dothideomycetes > Mycosphaerellales > Mycosphaerellaceae > Cercospora > Cercospora cf. flagellaris. Next base: position 194,110 of record RJLU01000014.1, on the reverse strand, counting down.
TTGCTGAGCATCGTCTTTACGAATCGCAAATTCCAGCTGTCAACATCAAACATGGCTACCTATGAACTCACTGTCCATCAACTCCTCGCCCGACTCGCGCTTGACGAGAATAACCAGCAAACCCGACAAAGTCATCACCAGCGACCCACATCGAAACGCCAAGCTTTCCCGCCCACGCGGAAAGACAGCATGGATCTTGTTGTCGTGAGCCACACCGACCAGAGGAGTTTCCAACGCATGAATTCAGTTTCCTCTTCTACGGACTCTGAGATTTCTGGCTCAGATGATTGGAGTGAGACCGAAACCGATTTTACCCATCGTTGGACGCAGAACTCCAGAATGGGAAGAGAGTAAATGAGAATCCGAAGACGAACGAACGAGCCAAATTACCACTCATTGCAAGCAACGAGGAACGTTGCTACTCTACTCATGTTTGAGAAGCGACTGCGACCGCTTATGCCACTTTCTGGAATCGCGAACTGCTGCGCGCGCGCAAGCCTCGCATAACAGGAATCCCGCCCTCCACTCCACCATTTGAGATGCCATCTATCAACAGCGGAGCCGCTTGTACGCGAATAGAAAACGCCGTTCAATATGCCGTTGCGTGGGATGTAATGTCTTCGTGCTCTCCGGAGTGGTACGAGACTTGCAGCTTGCATCGGATGTGACCTTTCGCACAAAAATGCAGGCCTCGCGAACACGAAGTAGCATGCATGCAGCAAGGCCCGCAGATAACAGCACAAAGCTCGAAGCTCGAAGTGGTAGAGCTAATGCAGGACCACATTCTGGCGACTCATGACTAAAGTGTCTCAAGCTGGATGACTAGTTAGCCGTGGCGGGAGAAACGGAGAAATCCAAGCGTTTGAAGGAATCAGACCGCAGAGTAGATATCAGTTGAGAGCACACACAGAATTGTTGGTTTGTTTTCTCAGATGCTGTTATGATGTCTTTTGTTTATACAGTCCTGTTGCTCCGCGTCCTCTCTTCAAGAGTTATCTAACAATCCCCACCGACATGTGTGCATAGAGGAAAATCTACAAGTACACCATACATATGTTTCATGCACCACTTCGACTATCGTGCTTCCAACACCGACTCAGCGTTGCTACGATCAAATCCTCATCCCCTCCGCGATGATTTTATACTCTTTCCTCTTCTTCTTTTCGCCAAATCTCTCCTTCAGCTTCCCAATGACCCTCGCAAAAGTCGGGAACACATGTCTCTCACAGAGATAGCTCGTCGCAAAAGCGCCAATGCCCAAAACTAGGATAAATACTCGGAACTTATTGCTCATCCACGTCAACTCCATGACACTTTCAACCCAAGGCGCTGGATCGAAAAGCATGTACGACGAAATGCCCAATGCGACGCCCATGGTGACAACAAAGGGTAAATTGTGTCGCATGGATTGTCGGAAGGGTTTGCCAATGGAGAGCACGATGGCCGATAGGATGTATTGGTAGCAGGAGAGGAGGAAGAGAGTTGTGTTTTCCGAATTCTTGGAATTGGAATGCTCAGTGTCCAGGACGGGAGGCTGGTACCACGGTTGTTTGCGGACGAAGAACCAGCCAACGAATTGGAAGAGTATCGTGATGATGATTTGGCCGATGAGGGGTGTAAGGACTTTGCGAGAGACCAGAGATGCTGTCGGGCGTTTGCGTGAGAGTGAAGGGTAAGGTCCTGTCCAGCCCATGAAGATTGCAATGGGTAAGATGAGAAGGAGGTCGATGTAGAGGAATTGGAAATCGCCGAGATTGGACGCTGTGGCGTAGAGGAAGCTGACTGAGGTGAACTGAATGGCCGAATAGAGAGACATGTACTTGAAACAGCTGAAGGAGGTGACGAGTGCCGCACGACCTTCGCGTATGACTTCGGGTACACACGAGATGTCGAAAATGCGGCTCGTGAATGGCGCTGCGACGGAGGCTTCTGCTTCGGAGAGGGAGATGCCGACGTCGGCGGCTTTGAGTGCTCCGCAGTCGTTGGCGCCGTCACCGCAGAAGCCAGCGCAGTAGTCGATGCTTTGCAGCTTTTCGATCAGCTCGTGCTTCTCGTCGGGCGACATTCGTGCGAAGACTTGGCCGATGACCAGCATTTCTTTCAGCACCTTCGGAGATGCGAAGTCCACGATCCAGCGGAAGACGTCGCCAGTGACTGCAACCGAATAGTTGCGTAGATTGGACACGTCATAAGGCAGCGAGGAGTCGTGCTCAGCAGGGGGAGGCAATGGTCTGAGTGTATTCTCGTCAAGCTGGTAGACGGGGTTGTCCACCGATTCCCAGGCAAGCTTGGAGAGAGCGGTGTGAGCGTCACCCTCGACAAAGTGAGGCACAAAGCAGTGGGCCGACTTGTCAATGACGCCACACTCTCTTGCAACACTGATGGCTGTCAAGATGTTGTCACCTGTGCACATGACTGTGCGAATGTTGGCTTCACGTAGCTCTGTGATGATGTCTGTAGTGGTCTCCTTGAGCTTGTTTTCAAAGATGATGAAGCCCGCAAAGTCCAGCCCAGACTCCACGTCTTCTCGCTTCATCTTTTGCAACTTCAGCCAATTAAGCTTGAAGATGTGTTTCGTAGCGCAAGCAATGACACGGTAGCCGCGGTGGGTGTAATAGTTCAGCAAGTCGTCGTAGTCAGCAGGGAAGCTTTCTGGTTTGCAGATGGCCTTCATGGCCTCCGGGGCACCCTTGACAAACACATCTCCGCTCTTTTCGCCGAATTGCCTGACCACGACAGAAGCGCGTCGGAGCTGTGAGACGAACTCGAACGACCGAAGAACACCAAGCTCAATAGCTCGCCTGCTGTTTGGAGTTCCTTGTTCCTCATCCAGATCAAACTCCATGCCCGGTGGCGGTCGAGCGACAGAAGGGGTGAGTGAGAGCTCTTCTTCATCATCACCAGCGCCTCCGCCTTCCACACCTTCTTCGTACTGCCATGATGTCCAGTCAAACATTTTCAAGTCGAGAGGGTCCCCAATGAATTCATCATCCACGATCCGCAGCGAGTGACATGTGGCCATGGTGTAGAGAATCGCCTTGTTTGCGTTGTAGTCTGCTGTCGGGTCGCGTTCGTAGACTGCGCCAGGAAGCAGTGTTGATGAATCAGTGAGCAAATCCGAGAAGCGATTAGCTGGTCTCGAGACGACGCGCACACCCAGCACATCTAACCCGTCTTCTGTCAATGTGCCCGTCTTGTCAAAGGCCATGACATCAATCTTGCCTCCGACGTTGACACGCTGAGGGCTGATACAGAAAATGTTCTTGCTCTTCAGGCGGCTCAGTGCGAAATTAGTGCCAATGGTAAGTGTTGCTGGAAGAGCAGGAGGCACGACGATGGTGATGAGATCGAGGGCGCGTACGACGATCAAATGCCATTCCAGACCTAGGCGGATGAAGTTGACGAAGGATGCGATGAATCCAACTGCTGCAATCATGCCCATGACAGAGATGTATCTGAAGGAATCCCGATAGAACTTGAATCCCGACGGCTTTGGGAAGAGCATGGAACGGACAAGCGCACCTTTGGTAGTGTTGAACCCAGTTCTGACGACAAGTGCCAGTGCTGCAGCCTCGTCACTTTTATCGTCCTGCGGTCTTCGCGCTCGGATGATTTTCGTGCCGCTGAACAGCATGTGCTTTGCGACGTCAGCGTGGATGGCGGAAGCAGAGAGGTTCAGCATCTCGAGTGTGTCATCAGTGCCGGGTGTCTTGGACACGGGTACAGACTCGCCAGTCAACATGCTCTCATTGACAATGCAATCTCCTGAGAGCAAAATGCTGTCGCAGGGGAATTGGCCAAGATTCGGGTCTGTGACTTCGTAGACATCGCCAGGAACCAGTTCGCTAGAGTCCACATATCGCCAGAAGCCACCTCGTAGGACACGTATATCGCATTCGAATTTCGCAATGTCCCGCAAACGCTTCATTGTCGCTTTCGTCTCGATCAGAGTCGTCGTGACACTGACGACAGAAATGACAAAGATACATGCAGCATAGTAGTAGTACTCGTCTGCGGACCAGAGAATGATACTGGCGATCTGGAAGACGTAGAATGGGTGAAAGGCTTCGTCCATGAGTAATTGACCAGTGCTCTTCTGTTCGAGATCAATTGCATTCTTGCCAAAGATACGCTCGCGAACTTCTTGCTCTTCGCCGTCAATGCCCTGGCGTACAGCCAGAATATCGGTCCAGGCGGGATCTTTCCACGTGTTGCCGAGTACAAACTTGTCCTTGGTGGGGTGGTAGCAGAAGCGAATGTATCGATAGTCCAGGATTCGAAGCTCGTCCAGGATGGGATCATCGTACTCGTCGTAATCCTGCCATTTTGCTTTACTCACGCCAAATACAGACGACAAGCTCTGTCCAAATTCCTGCTTGCTCAAGTTCTGAATTGCCATTTCACCCCACTGATTCTCAATGACAACCCAATCTGCATCTCCAAGAGGCGTGGATTTCCCAATCAGCTTCACATACCATCGCGGAAGCCATCGAAGTATGAGGTATGCTAGTCCCAGAGTGCATATACACAACGCCAGATATGCCGAAAAGCCAAAATTTGAAGTTTTGAAGCCAGCGACCACGATTGTCATGTCCTCGGTCACAATATATATCTTCTGACTGACTCTGCCCCCAACGCGGAAGCCGCTCGTTTGCGAGTCTTCAGAGTGGTTCCTCCGAAGAAGAGGGCTCTGAACAGAGTGTCTGTTGGAGTCCGTAGATCGACGCGATCTCTTCGAATGAGACGAGCCTCGACTGCCGTTCCTTTTCCTCGACGCGATGGAGCCACTTTCAGGAGTCTCGCCATAGTCTCCATTCATCTCAGGCTCAATGAACGTGCTCTCCCCGCTGAGCTCTCCATTCTCCATCGCGTCTTCTTCTTCGTAGATGGCATCTTCGGGCAGCTCTTCCGAATCAAAATCGCGCTCTTCCTCGTAATATGTGAAGCTCGTGACCGAGTTGGCCCTTGATCGGCGGTGGAAGAAGGATGATGAGGCGGTGGGAACACTCTCTGACATGGGGCCAGAGAAGATCTCGTCCTGGGCCATCTCGACATCGCCCAAGAAGCTGGCCTCGCTGATGTTCGACTCGCGGCGGCGATATGCAGCGCTATGCCGCCGCAGGTCTTCTGGCGAATGCTCGTCCGACATGGTGGTGGTAGTGCTCGCTGGCTGTACAGTGTGTGCGGAGACCTGGAGGTCTTTTCCAAGCCAATGCTATCGCATGTCGTCGTGGCGCATGTGGAGTGCAAACGCGACCAATGTTCAGATGTGTCGGAATCTCGAAATGTTCGTCATGCTCTCCCGCGTCGACATGGATGAGATCTCGTCTATCTTTGCCGAGCGTGCACGGGCCATGCTGTACTCCAGCTTCACCTCTTGGTCATCTTCACCACCTCGACTTCACCTGTCCATCATGTCCATGACTAATGCCTGCGCCTCCAGGGCACTGCTGCCTTCAAGTCTGCCCTGCAGCTAATCTGACTTCAGCATGCGCAATCTTCCCGTCGACACTGTTTGGTGACTTAACTCCGAGCTCGGACGAGCTCATTTCGGAGAAGAACAGACCAGACTTCACGGTGCATCTCGAAACTGAGGTCGAGCTTCGCCGACAGCCAACGCGTCGACCATCGCTGACGTATCTTCTGTGTACGCTTGGGCATATTCTATAACCTGATCCGAAACTCTGTAGGCCACTCTACCTCGCGCGCAATAAGAAGGTTTGGCTCACCAAGTACCGTTAAGCTATCGTCAGAAGCAGCCACCAGACGGCTTACGGAGCAGGGGTTGCAATCATGCCTACGGATCCACTTCTACCGGAAGGGCGACAGTTCCCTCGTGCGCGCTCGCCCGATGGGCTCGGAGGTAATGAGAGGAAGCGCAGACGAAAGGTTCTGTCCTGTTACGATTGTCGGAGGCGCAAATTGCAATGCGACCGAGCAATGCCTGCCTGCGGGCGTTGCACGAAGGCTGGCCAAGCTTCTAATTGTCTATACCTGGAGGATTCTGCCGAAGTGCCAATACGCGAAGAGCCATCAATACCTACAGCGTCGCACAAACTGCCGCCGTTGTATGGCCATTCTACGCGGCCTATTGCGGTCGCTGCTCCTTCTGGAGATCTACTATCACGACTTGAGTATCAGGATGGACGAATCAAACAGCTCGAGGCTGCGCTTGCCAAGGCAGGTGGCGCAGCCGTTGGCAAAGCACACATTCCACTCACCCCGGAGTCGTTAGCGGGAGGTGGTGCTGTCGATGTAGCGGCTCCTGTACAAGATCGCGAAACAACACTTCTTCGCGGAAGAAGTTTCAAGACTCAATTCCATGGCAACACACATCCAGGAGCCTTGATCGCTCGGATACCTGAGCTTCAAGGTTTCACCAGAGGTGAGTACGTTCCATCACGGATCAGTCCTCTTATTCCACGAATAATTTCAATTGTCACTTAAAGCTATGTGCTGACTTCCCTAGAAACATTTGAGCAATATCCAGCCTTGGCCAGAATCAAGGAGGACATGTGCACTCTTGAGCGACGAAGGGAGCATTCTGGATCGACACGCAATCCTGTAAACGATGAAGCCCTGAGAGCCATGCTTCCTGCAAAGGCGGAGGCTGATGTTCTCATCGAACTGTATCTTGAAAATTACGGAAGTCTCTACAACGTCATCCACCAGCCAAGCTTCTGGAGTGAATACGCGGAGATGTGGAATGAGGGGATCTCCAACGCCAGGCCATTCTTCGTGGCTCTGCTACTGACTATGATGGCTGCCGCGCAGTGTTTAACTCCGGAATCACCTCAGCTTTATAACGGCAACAGCTCAATGCCACGAGAAAAGGCAATAAATTGGGTGCCATCAGTCGAAGACTGGTTGGCAGTTCAGAGTCAAAAACATGTTGCCGCAATCGACTTTCAGCTCAGGGTTGTGCTTCTTATCGCCAAAAATGCCGTGGCACGGAAATACAAGCGAACATGGACAGACTGCGGGAGCGTTCTCCGATTCTGCATGGCTGCTGGACTACACAGGACGCCGGACCTAATCAGGAAGCCAACCTCGGTTCTCGACAAGGAATTGAGGAAGCGAGTATGGGCAGCAGTAACAGAGTTGGAATTGCAAGCAGCATTCGATCGCGGCATGGTGTCTACGCCTTGGAGTCTCCAGTCCGATGTACCCGGACCTGTTCACGTTCACGACGATGACCTTGACCAAGAAACCCAGCATCTACCCGCACTACGAAAAGCCAACGACTTCACGCCAACATCATATCTCTGTCTAGCCAGCGAATCTTACCACTTACGTTCCACACTCAACACATACCTGAACAACATCCGCCAATCCGTCTCCTTCGACGAATCCAAACGTTTCACCGACGAAATCGAATACCACATCCAAAACATCCCGGAATGGTCCACAGCCCCAACATCCTCCATCGTCGCCAGAGCAATGCTCGAAATCAATCTCCGACAATACATCCTCGTCCTCCACGATCGCCAAATCCGAACAGCAGAAACCAAAGCTGAACGCGACTTCAGTCGCATGATCCTCGTCGAAACCGCAACCAAAATGGTCCAAACTCATCAAGATCTCATATCGAAAGGCTACTTCGCCCTCGAACTCCTCTGTCACGATCAGCTCCGTGCTGGAATTTCTCTTTGCCATATTTCAGCTTCTAATCCTCGAGCCGATGACGCTTTGTCCCGCGCGATTGATGAGACGGCTTCACGGTTAGTTCCACAATGTTGCGAAATGCTTACGGATAAAGTCATCCGCTTCGGAAGAGAACAACGACAATTGTGGATATTGCTCGTCGCGAATGCGTACATGAAAGCGAAGAAGGATCCGGAAAGGAAAGCCGTGTGGATGCAGGAGGCTGTGGACCGCATTACGAGGCCTTTCTACAAGATTATGGCGTGTCAAGCAGAGGGACCAGTGGAGACTAGTATGGCGAGGGCGGAAGAGAAACCGCAGCCTGTTCAAATATCGCAACACCAGCAGCAACAGAGACGGTCGGATGTGCAAGGGAAGAATCTGGATGAATCTATGGGATATTATCCTAGTGCTGGGAACGAGGCAGCTGATGTATCGATCACTGGTGATGTGAACCCGACGCCGAATTTCGGGGATCTGGATGATTTTGCTGCTTGGACTTTTGAGGACTGGGCTTTTGATCCGGCGGATTTGGCGGCGATGAATGTGGCGGGACAGTTTGGAGCAAATGGTAATGTGGTTGGCTGGTAAAAGGAAATGTGCAGGATGGTTGCTTTCTATTACGCTTTCGACCGATCGCACGCGGCGGGAATGCTCTGATTCTGTTATGTACGAAGAATGTGCCTGTATATTATCAATTTATGACAACTGCCAATCGCTCGTGTCAAAGTCCAGATTTCCAAGCCATTGCAGAAAATCCGCATCGTTGTCCATGTTGATATTTGTACTGAACTGATTCATGCCGCCTGTGATTTGCGCATCGACATTGGCCGGTTTTTGATAAGGTCTGGACAGCAGCTTGTCGAGCACTTTCTTGATAGCGTGCAAACCCATTGCACAAATTGGTCCGTTGCCCTCGTCCGCGGGAACAGCCTCCAGGATTGGGACAAGGACGCTCAATTGCTGTAAAACCTCCGAGCGCGGGAAGTCGTCATCGGCCTGATAATATTGTTCCCGTTTGAGCATTTCTAAGGCAAGCACGCCTGCCGCTGGCACAACGTACCATGCTAAGCTATCTGTCAGATCGACCTGGAATTCGGTGAGGAAGTCGCTGAGGGAATAGGCTTTGAGTACGAGTGAGAGGAGTGACCTCGCGGCCGCGATGAGTCTCGAGGTGTTTGATTGGGTCTTGTTCTGTACCGCACGTTCGAGGAGGAAAGCTGCGTGGCGAATCCCCAGGTGTATTGAACAGAAGCATACCACGTCTACTGGTCGCCAGCGCACGCCTCTTCCGGGGATGTGCACTGTGGGGTTGCGTTTGATGTCGGCTATCAGTTGTTCTGGGTCCAGACGACAGAATGCTGGCATCCTGTTAAGAGCTTCCTGCTCTCGGACGCGGATCTGGTCGAGACGAGCCTCGATGTTTGTGATGTGAGGGCCGATGACAGTTTCCAGGATATCCTCACGTATGGTGTGTCGACTGGTCGATGCTTTGCGCCAAGTAGCTCTTGCGATATCACCAGAGGTGGACCAGCCTCCCGTCAGGCTCAATTCTGCCAGTTTCTGTCGTAGAGTCTCGGGGTCTGAGCAAATTTCAACGTCGGTCAGGTCAAGAGGCTCCCGGATCACACAATATCTGTAGCTGATCCGGCATGGGCGCCCCAGACATGTTGAGAGAAGCTTGTCCATAGAGTAGATCACATTGAAGATTCGTGATCGGAGCTCCCGGAGGAAAATTGGCACGTCTGCATTGTCCGGCACCTCCAAATGGAGACCAAGTAGAACAGCAGTGTCTGCAACCTCGCTAAAGCTTGTCCAGACTTGACTAGACGTGTCTCCTTGCATATAGGATGTATGAAGTAGCCGTTCGTACAGCAAACATATGAGCAATTCGTTCCGACTTCCGCAGCGCCGACTAAGGTCGATGCATACGCCGACAAGATCGAGGATTGTCAAGATCATGTCTTTTCTTGATTGTCCACCTTCGAAGATCGGATCCCAGGCGGGAGACATGGAAGCGATGACGCCGACTTGAGTCAAGACAAGCCCTATGGTCTCCCACCGCAGGTTCGAGCCAGTCGCAGCGTGAGCCCAATCCTGTACCAGTACATTTCGCGTGCACGGCAGAGAACGCTGCGTGTTGTGTGTGATTTGAGCAGCTAGACTGATCAGCGTCTTCGATACCAGCGCATCTTTTATGATCGGAACCAGTTCCTCAAACCATATGCGGAAGATGGGACTATACATTAAGAAACTATCCCTCTTCTCCAGCCATTTCTGGACGAAGTACTCGATTCGGTCAAGGTTCTGAAAGTACTTGAGCACTTTAACGCCTTTCTCGACGTGGTCATCTGGCAGTCGCTCCGTGTGAGACTCGTTGAGCGTCGCTGGCGTGTCGATTCCCAAATTGTCGTGAAGCTCGGCAACAAATGCAGTGGAGCTGATTTCACCCAGATAGCCGACCGGTCGCCCTGCCGCCGAATCCATCAAAATGCCAGCAGATGGGACGCTCAAAATTTCTTGTACTCGATCTGGCGGAGGTACTGTCTCAGCTCGTGCTCCGGATCGCGGTTGTGCAATACGTCGGCTTTCCGTGCTGGCATGAACACGGTCTGGTGTCCATGTCTGTGGTCGATTGGTGTATGTACCTAAGACAGATGATCAGAGGTGAGATTGTGGTGCAAACTTATCCCTCTGGTTCAACATCCGCCGGTAGTCTCCTACATCAGCTCTACTGCCGAGTGAAGAAGGAGACGTGATTGAGATCGGACGCCACTGCTTCAGCACACGTACCTTGTCTGGAACCCTGCACTATCCGAGATCCAGAACTTGGAGAGGTTACCGAAGAGTTTGCTGGTGATGGCAAGATTCGTGCATTATTCGTTCTTGTCATCGGCGCTGGATGATAATAACATTGTTCTGCATGCTTCCTTCGAATACATCTTGTACATGCTGGCAGTCTGTGATCGCAGGACAGCTTCCGGACGCGACAGGGCTCGCAGCTCTGCAGTTTGCCGTTGCGGCGCTTGACGTGGACTGTTCGAACTTGCGTGTTTGGCGTACTATCAGCCATGCTGGTTCCTGACGACCTCAGCTTTCGTCGCGGCAGGACGATGCGTTGAAGTGGTGAATGCGCGGAGTTCCGAGCTTGAACTCCGAGCTTTGGAATCCTTCAGGAGCATCCTCGGCATTGGGATGTCCCATCCTTAAGAGCTGATGTGCAAGCTTCACATATAGACAGGACGGTCACCGGGTCATGCTCCAGCAGTATAGATGGCGGTCGGTTGTTGGATATCAACGAAAGTCTTTACAAGTTGAGGAAGAACGGAAGATGGTGACGGGATGCTTCGTGACAGCTGACATAAGCTTTGATCTAGCCTTATTCGGCTTAGCGCTGTAGCGATTCGAGGAGGAGACACATCGAAAGCTGCCCACACAATCGCCCTCAGACTTCGAGCAGGAGATCAACACGTCCAGCTGACTATGGCACGACAAGGCGCCAACCTCGATTGACAGCACTCGATCGACTACTGAAGCCACACTTCTCCCCAGACATCGTGGGATCCACAAGCTGTGCGGGATATACGCAGGCACGACTCCTCGTCTACGAGTTACATGCTGCTATGCAAGGAAACCGACGGCAGCAGACTGCTGAAAGTATCGTCGCCAACGTATACGCCATCTTCGGCACGACATGAGCTTGAGCTGCGCGGCCCATCGCCTAGTCTTCCAGTAACGCCGAGGCTGTACGCTTGTAAAGAGCAAAAGCGGATTCTGGATGGACACGATGGCATTACAAGACACATTTGACTGAGATTGTCCTCTTGCCAAGGTTCGTGCGATACTAGTGACTACAGACCCATATTCAGCCCACGCCGAACTTGAAGCCGAGACAGCCACTGGAGCGGGATTCTGGTATCAGTGCCTCGCGCTGTTCTGCCCGAGAGGTGCCAATATTGGCACGCCATTGGCATCGATCGCGACGACCTTACAACGCTTCTGGCGAAAGTGATTGTCGCGCGCCATTTCCCTGAGAAACTCTTTCCCGCATCCTGGGCAGACCGGTCTCGCAAATTCCTTGCCCTGCTCTCTGCAATGCCGCCTGTAATTGCTGAGGTTTGTGAATGACCTTTCTTGGCAGCCATGCTGCCAACAGAAATATGTTTGGTTCTGCGCTTTGCTGTTCCCATTCAGTGTAGGCTGATTGGGCTGGATCGACGTGTATCCAATCTGGCTATGCAGGAGCAGCTCTTCGGGTGATATCTGTACGGTGCCATCTAACACAGTACTCGCACGCTCGATTTGTCTAACGGGAGTCGCCTGCTGCGTCTGGCTGAGTCTGCTCCATGGAGAAGGATCCGCACGGGCTTGTGCTGAATTTGCCTCATTTCTCCGCCGAACAGTTCTTTCGGGGCAAGCTGAGGCAGCTTCAGACATGTCTGTTCTGTGGCTGATGCGACGAATTCAATGGCTGCCTGCGTAAAATTTTGTAAGTAAGTTTTTTTTAACTAGGTCTCGACGCACTGCTCGTTCTCACTGTAAGAAATTCAATCTGGGCAATACAGCGCTGAAAAGAGCGTCCTGGGATCGATCCTTTGCAACCTGCCTCCATCACATACGCCAGCTGCTTGCGGCGCAGCTGTTCGGCGCGTCATCTAGGCGGCAAGACTCGAGGCATGGCACTGTAGGAGTGCGGCGTAGAGACGATCTACACTTGCATTTATCCACTGGCCGCTGACCGACGACACAAAATTCTTCCTTTGGTTGTCGCCCGGGTAGCTGATCATGCGTACTTCCATCGACCTGTGTTGGTAGCCAATCTCCTAGTCCAGCCTGGCACTCGGAAGAGACTAGCACCAGCTGCAGAGTCACCAATGGGCACGGTAAGGTGGCTATGCCTCCCTTATACTTCCTCGGCATGCATTAACGCCACACAGGTACAGAACACAGAATCCGTGCAGCAGGCAAGATCAACAGACTTGCACAAAACCAGGCTGGAGGCGGCTCACGACACGTCTACAAGTGATGCTCACTGCAGACATCGTACACCTGCGCGACAATGCGAGCGCTTCCGTGGCCATCTACATGGCAATCACGCTCGTTGCAGCGAACAGGTAAGCGCCGGTACACGATGTTAAGGAAGTCAAAGTGTCGATCTGCTGCGCCAAGCTGAGCCGCATCCGGTAGCCGTCGAATCCGGGGCCAAGTGAATCCTTCTCATGAAAGCTTATGTGAGTGCGAGGCACAGCATGCATTGGCTTGATGTCAGTGCTTGCCTGCTGCACAGTTTCATCATAAACAACAATCATATTTCCGCCGATCTTGAGCTATCACTCCTCTTTAAAACCATCCAGCGTTCCTCCGGAGAAGTATAGCCCACTTACTCCAGGAGAGACCCGACAAAATCATGGCTCTATCGAATTTCACGTGCGGACAAGGGGGTCCCAGCCCAAAGATCGTTCTAAACAGCACCTCCAGTCGCGTCTGCGGATTGTTCAGCACATCGACCAGCTCTCGACTTGCCTCGTGCTGTAACACCAACCCCATACAGCAATACGCATGCACCCAATACTGCAGCACAGATCTCACTGCGCAACAATTCGTCGATTGCCTTGCCGAAGGAGAAGACGTCGAGAATGTTCTCAGCCAGGCGCCATTCTGCCAGGCAGGCATCATCGGCAACATTACCGAACGTCTGTCGGATGGCGACTCCAGCTCAGGCAGCTCAATGAGAATTAGCTCCACCTCCTTAAGGCTGCTCTTTCTGGTGGCCTTCTTCTCGATGATATTCACGGTGAACGGCAGTATTGTGCCTTCTCTTTCCTCGGGAAGCCTGGCCAAACGACAGAGTGCATCTCCAGGCTGCACGATCAACATCATGAGTAACTACACCAAGACCAGTAGTTCCTCGAAGGCTGTCAGTCCTCGCTTTTCGTGCGGGTCGGAGCCTTTCTGCCCATTTGGCCTTCCCATTGACACCGGGATCCTCGACAATAATCGTACCATCAATGGAACTTCAGCTGCCGAACCACAATACGACACGTTCTTCTTGGACTTGCAGAATCTGACCAGTCGCTTTTTCCCGGCGCTGAGCAGCGCCGAGCTCCAGTACGATGTGATTGTGCGAAGCGGTGCGAACTTTCTCATCAATTTTACGCCATCATTGGTAAGTGGACACAGTGACTGTGGTCGAGAGAGACTTATGAGCTGACACATTCTGACAGTGGTGTGCGACTCTGATGACTGACTGCGAGGGTATCGGTGGAGAGGGCGACGGAATGAAGACCATTGAGGCGTGTGGACCAACATTCGTCTCGGACTATGCTGAGAATGCGGGAGAAATGAATATTGAGGATATGGTGATTCAAGGCACTTTGTCCACGGTCATCGTGAATTGAGAGGTATCCAGTTTGGACTCAGATCAAGAGGGTGGAGTAAATGCCAAAGGTCTACATATCCAGCAATTACGAGCACAGCACGAAGTCGTCCATCACCGTCGACCCGCCATGAACAGATCATGCTCCCTGGAATCGCGCACTCGACCAGACAGACGGAAAAATTAGACACTTGCGCGCGATTATCCGTGTCTTGTGTGAGCGCATGCTCCGGGGTTGCTTCCAATTAACCTTCGTACTAAATCCCTCACACTAATCCCTCAAATCCTTCGTCGCTACTGACGAGCTAGGGCCGCTTGGCACAGTCTTGGTGATACAGAAGTCGAGTAAGATCTGCATCGTACTCCGTGAACTTCTACCACATGACCTGACCCAGCGGGAACAAAGTTGAGCGATCGATCTATGCTGAGATTCATGCCAACCTGCTTCCATATCATTTGCAAGTAGCAGTGTAAATTCCTTCACATCTACTAGCCTTCAATGCTTATCCAGAAAACAGAGCTACATCGCAACGCCGAAAGCCGTCGTGATGTTCGTATGTGGGGCTGTGTGGCCGAAACAAACCTACAGGAATTTATTCGACTCCATGACTTTCGTTCACCAACTTGTCCTGTTGCTGGACCAACTTGTCCTGTTGCTGGACCAACTTGTCCTGTTGCTGGCTTAATGGGTGAATTTGGAACTGGGCCCTTCGACGCGTTTCTTGAGCCTCTTTCACGGCATCGGGTTTGTAGCTTTCGTACCAGCGGACACCAGTTAGTGGAGTGTTGGACCCAATGCCTAACATACCGACATGGCCTTCCCCTCCAGTCGCATCACCAACGTAGCCCGGCATATCGTCCAAGACACGAACCACACTGACTTCGAAGCATACTTTGAGAGGCACTTGTTCGTGCATCTCGGCACCAATCCGCATCATCGTAAAAGAGTCCAGTTGTCTTGTCCACAATGGCTTCCTCGAGATATAGACCGAAAGCGCAATAATACAAGCGAGGTAAACGCCTAGCATCAGAGATAAGATGATCATGCTCGCAAGAGACATGGTGGGTATCGTAGTGTCGGCTCCGGGGTCAGAGTAGACTGACCTGGAACCCCAATCGGAATGACCAGTAGTGAACCATGCCTCCGTCGCGAGGTACACGGCGGCTGCGAAGGCATTCGTGGGTCGTTCGGCATCTCCAACTTCGTATTGGGTATTGACATAAAAGGACTGGAGATAGCGAGCGATTCCATCATCCAGTTCTTCTAGTGATCGGACGTCGTCCATGACACACTTCGCACTTCTCCCATATGATGGTTGAAGAAGCGACTCGAATGGTCTTCGGTTGATACAGCTGCTGGCGTGGTTGGTCTTGTTCTTAGGACTATCTTTGTAATATGTGATGTTCGAGAGATATGCTTCCGGGTGATCGAGTTGATTTGGTATGTACGACCCATAGCCGAACAAAGCCATAGCGACAGTCAGAAGCGGCTGTACTCATATTAGCAAGCAGACTTGTCGAATTATGTGGAAGACGCTTACACCTTTGTTCTTCAAAGTGTTCAATTCCCAGGAATCGTCGTTCTGATAATTTATGGCTGCAGATCTCGATGACAGTTTCCCTGCAGGGGTTTGCGACATACAGTCAGAACCACAAAGGGCATTGGGGTCACCGTCAATAATCTCCCCTGCCTTTCCTCCATTCATATGATTGGGAAGCTCGAAATAGCCAGCGGTGGTATTGGACGTGACTTTAAAGACTCCTCCAAAGTGTGGTGAGCCAGGTGGCTGTTCAGAAGCATGTTGCCAGTCATAGCCCATGACGGATATGTTGAGATACAACTCTTCACCGAAATCTTGCCTGTGGTAGGTGCTCTTCCAAGGGACAGCACTTTGATTGCCGGGCATACAGGCTTCGATGCTCCAGTTCTTGGGTGCACCTCCCATCAAGTCCCAGTCAGACTCTGGTGGCCAGGTTGAGTTTGAGTAGTGCACGTAGAATGAGCCTGGTAGCGATGCGCAATTGGCAGGCATCGCTTCAGCTGGCACAGACTCCCATCGAACAGAAGAATTCATCCGAGGAAGGAATTGTTTGATGACACCGGTATGAGGGCCGGCCGGCAATTGGGCAAAGTACGGATTCGACATTTGCGAGATCTGACCAAGCGTGGCAGCGCCCAGGAGACACTGCTCTGTGAGGTTGCTAACCAGCATCGAACAGTTGAACTCATTCTGCCACAAGCGAGCTTGTGGCGCCGTGTTGCTTGTCGAAAGCGCGTTTCGTGTCATGATAGTAACCACATTGTTGTCCCACGAGTTCTCAAATTGATCAGGTATATCGGCCAGAAATATCACTGACGTCGACTCAGTCGGAGTCTTTATGATCTTTGGCGTTACGAGAATGGTCTGTAATGGGGTAATTGATGCACCTTGGTTGTGTCAGCCCTCATGAGCCATGACTTCACATCTGGAACACTGCCAAACTTCGCTCGCGAACTTACCCAGGATGTTGAGCAATACCGCAAAGAACAACAACCGCGATCCAAGTTTCTTCCCATTCCCACACAAGACTTTTGCGATAGTCACTGGATCAGTCCATCCCTTGTCAGCAAGCACCATTAGCTGCCGCATTGTCAACCGGTGCTGCTTTGGTCCAGTCTGGGCGAATGCGGGTGCAGCAGCAGAGCAGACGGCTGAGGTAAGGGGAATGGTGAGCAGCGCTACTATCGTCTGGAGAGTACGAGCAGCTCTATAGATTTCCTCAGATTTGACATATTTTGCATGGAAGAACTTGGCGCTTGATCCATAGCTACGCTCGTGTACGTTGAGCTCATATTGTCCGACTGTGAGAGGATTGTACGTCAGCAGACATGTTAGTGTCCAGG
This sequence comes from Cercospora cf. flagellaris, assembly GCA_005356885.1. Lineage (NCBI taxonomy): Eukaryota > Fungi > Ascomycota > Dothideomycetes > Mycosphaerellales > Mycosphaerellaceae > Cercospora > Cercospora cf. flagellaris. The sequence goes on along the minus strand of RJLU01000014.1, from coordinate 177,206 downwards.
CAACCAAGGCCAGACTCGAGTATGTTGCAACCAGGAAAAGGGTGTAGCCAGATCTATGCAGCAACACTGATGAGTTCTCTTTTGCCTTCACCATTTCACAGGCGGATGGCGATTGGCTGTGCTCAGATGTGGCATCGTGCGAGGGTCGCCGATATTCCGCTCGTAAGAAAGTAGAATTCTCGTCACAAGCCTCAATCTGTATTTCCTCAGAGACTCTGGCTTCCGATACGCGCTGTCCGTGCTCCGATGCGCTGGAAGGCTGTGTAAGTTTGGGCGATCTCTCTGTTCCAGTAGAGCGATCTTCTCTCGGTACTTGAATTTCACTCAATTGATGACTGGCGTCTGGATTATTGTCGCGCTCGGTCTGAGGATCATCGCGCGGGATTTGGATTGTCATCGTGAACGATGCTATTGGAACGATCTGTGCCTGGCTTCAATGGCAGGAGGGTTTCATGTGGTCTGACCCGATGGGCCTGAAGAATTGGAGGAAGTGAGTCCGGTGAGCAAAGTGTGGCTTGCGACTGTGGGCAAGTCAAATCTGTGAATATGTATGTGTATATTCGAGCCGAGCTGCAGATGCGCAGCTGCTCAGCCTCAGCATACCAGCATAGCCTGTGTGTAACACGCATGCTTCCTTCGGCCCACATGTTTGGACAGAGATTTGTAGGTGTTGGGCGATCTTCTATTGTCCGGGGATAGCCTCGCGTTCTTATTTGAGACCGGTTAGTGGTTAATCATTGTCACATGTGAACAAGAGACAGCTCCGGCATGTTTGAACTTGCGTCTCTGGCCAGTTGGCTGCGGTCTATGTAATTCGGTACCGAAAGGAATGCTAGCAATGATCTGCAACATGCAGCAGTGGCCATGTGCGTCTTAGACAGAGGCCGGAGTTGCAAGTGTGGCCTCAGGCTGGAATGGCGAGATGCCATTTGGTTCGCTGTCTTTACTCCGTCAGCGAAGAGAAGTTGGTCGTTGTCCAGGAATGCCGTTTTTGGTAGGAATTCAGGATTGGTCCTATTCGACCACACGCGACCTCGGGCGCACCGGCAAACATGTGTTCGGGCTTCTTTGTCCGTATGTAGCTTGCAAGGACATTTCACAGTGCCTGCTTTGAATGGTCTTGATCGTGTCGGTCGACTTCCCGCATTGTGCGGCTTCAGCCATGGCTTACTTGTGGACAACTCGGTCCTCCCTTTCTGCTTGAGGCGAGAGACCTCATCCTCTTCTCATTGCATCTTGTGCGACCTGGACAAGATCAGCAAGCAAGCAAGTCAACGACTGCTACAGCTCCAAAGAGTGAAGAAGATCATTCCCGTGGGTGCTTCACCAGCAACCGCTTCTGCTTGAAGACCTTATGAGGAATTCTGGCCTTAGACGAGCTCTTGCATCTTCCAACATATGGGCACGCGAACCACACATACCGGCAGAGAAGATTGGCCCCGTTCTTGTTGCAAGACAACATGGGGAATAGGAGTACAACGGGCAAGTCGAAGGTCACAACGATTGCGCGAGACGAGCACCGCCAAGACTCACGTGCATGTTGGCCGAGAAAACTTCTTCCAGCTTGATCCTCGTGGAGAATAGCATTGTCATCATCACAACACCATAATCTTCAGCAACGATCAGTCATCAGTCATCTTCGTTTCCGTCAGCAGCTTATTCTGCCAAGAGATTATCTATCATTGAGCACGCAGCATGAAGAGCCAATCGAGTTCGAACAGTCGGAATGGATCTCGCCTCATGAAGTCAATGTGATCAGCACGTTTGTGTCACAGGCATGACAATGTCACCATGAATCGGAGTCGAGCAGGCCGTACTGATTGCGCCTATGGCGGCATACGATTTAGAACTGGCATACGAAGCGGTAGCATGCCATCGGCGTCCTTACCTGTACCAACGAGTCCAAAATCTGAGACAGACATCTGCTTCCGAACATACGGCAAACTCTATCTGCAGGCTTGTAAGAAGTGCAAGTGAGGTACAAAATCATTACCTTTGACTTCACTGTGATTAGTCTTCTGCCTTGACCTGCTCTATTTTTGTGCGACCGCACCCCAAACGTGTTCTTTTGTCTGAATACAGAGGAAGGGCCTCGGTCATGGGCCGTTTTCATTGACTGTGAGTGTAGGTATACAGCATATCTAGCTGTCGACGGAACAGCCCAGAGGCGTGGCCGAAGACCGAGGCAAGCAAAGCAAGCGGTGCAGCAGTATTGGACATCGCAAAACACTCCAAGAGAGGGGGCTCTGCCCAAGTCTGATATAAGAAGAACTGCAGACCTGCACAAGACCACGCGAAGATGCGATTCCGTTCTGTTCTCCCCTGTCATTGGTGCCAAACTTCCTTGGCAACATGTGGCTGGCCATGGCAGTCTTGATCCGTGTGGGGGAAGACCTGCTATGGATGAGCTGCCATGTGCGCGTCGTGGGCAGCTCCGCGCGTATGGCTCAATCCTACTGAGTTGGTGCATACTACTCAGACGGTACAGAGCTACAATTGCCCTTTGACAGGAAAGCACCCCGCCTCGTTTGCTAGGCGACCCGAGATCAAGACTTTCCAACTCGCAGTGCGCGGTGTTCTCCGTCTAGGATAGTGCTTGGGATTAGAAAACACACGTAACTAGGTACAACACCGGAACAGTCTTGGAAAAGGTTTAAGTGCACGATGATCGCCAGCTGAGAACCTTCTTGTTTGCGCCTTGTCATTCAACTTTTCTTCAGCATTGTGTGACAGTGTTGTTGCAAAATGGCAGAAGAACATGAGAAGCGAGAGGTCATCGCCGACCATGTTGACCGCGACAGCAATGACAACCTGAGCGACAGTGACAAGCCCGAGTTGCGACCCCATCGCACCATCTCCCGTGTCCCAGGAAATCCCAACTACTTCGAGAAGGATGGTCTTCGAACAGAGGGCGATGGTCATGATCATACCACGGAGAACAGGGTAATTGAGCGCGTCTTTTTCCCACATGAAGACTCGCATACTAAATGTTCTTGCAGAAAAACTGGCAATTCATCTGCACCGTCCTCGGATGCGCCATGGCCTTGTCCGCGTCACAGATCTCAGCACTTTTGTATCTCACAATTGGCACAGCAATTGCAGTAGATCTCCGCTCAGCCCTGTTCGCCTGGATGTTGACAGCATCGAATTTGTCCTCCGGTGCTTTGGCTCCTTTCGTTGGCCCTCTTGCTGATCTCATTGGGCGTCGCAATATCCTCTTGTATGGAGGCTTTGGGCTCAGTATTGTTGCGACCATCCTCTGCGCTGCCACGCCAAACGATATTGGCTTCATCGCTGGACAGCTCCTACTTGGCATTGGAAATGTGGTGCAAGACTTGCTGAGTCTGGCTGTCGTGGCAGAGAGCGTGCCAACGAGCAAGCGACCAATCTATGTTGCATTCATGCTGCTGATCATCATTCCTTGGGCACCGGGAACTCTTTACTCGAACCTTTTGCTCGAGGCGAGCTGGCGATGGGTTGGTGCTGTGCTGGCTATCTGGAATCTGATCGGTTTCGTGGTGCTCTACATTGGCTACAAAGAACCACCACGAGTCAACTCTCTCGGTTTGACGCGCCGTGAGATGCTGAAGAGGATCGATTTCGTGGGCGGCTTCATCTTCATGGCTGGTGTTTTGCTCATCTTGGTTGCGCTGAACATCGGTGGCCGAGATTCTCCTTGGACATCGGCACCTACCTTGGTACCATTGGTACTTGGTTTCGTTGTGCTCATCGCTGGATGCCTTTACGAATACTTCGTCGCTCCCTGGCCTCTCTTCCCTCGCCGCATCGTCCATGCTCCAAGGCCATTCTTCTGCATGCTTTGCGTCATCTTCGGAGCTGGCATCAACTACGTCTGCATGGTGGTCTTCTGGCCGATCCAAGCGCGAGCTGTCTTTCAAGGCGACAATGTCCAAACCGGTGTCTGGACTGTCCCGATCGGAATCTGTATCCTCGGCGGAGCCATCATTGCTGCTCTCCTGTTGCATGTCTTGAAGAATCAAGTCAACTGGATCATGGTTGGATTCTGCGTTGCTCAGGTCATCGGCACCTCATGTCTCGTCCTCATCAACCCGAACAACCTCGCCACAGTCTGGGGACCACTCATCATTGCTCTGGTCTCCGTTGGTGGCGTTCTGGTTCCGAACCAAGTCATCATCACCATCATCACTCCAGACGATCTCCTCGGCTCAGTCACGGCATTGACTGTAGGGCTCCGTGCTGCCACTCAAGCTATCGGCCTTGCAATCTTCTACAACCAATTCTCCAGCAAAGTCACTGAGTTGGCGCTAGAGAGACTCCAGCCGGTCTTCATTTCCAGCGGTGTTGCTTTCGATCTCATCAACGAGGGATTCGCCATCCCTGAAATCACAGCACTCGCTCAGACCATGTTGACTTCGCTCACAGCTATGCCGTATCGTCAGTGGGCAGAGATGTACCCTGCTTTTGCAAGCGAAGGCGCGTACAGAGATATCCTGCCGACTGTGGTGGGCATCTTTTCGGAGTCTTTTGAGCACATTTACTACATTACGATTGCGTTTGGAGTATTTGCATGCATTTTCGCTGTGGGCATGGGCAGTGTGTCGAGGTACATGGACAATCATGTTGCGGTGAAGATGACGGATTAGAGCGCACGAAGGAAATGGTTGATGATGTTATGCAAGAGTTCCAATATAGTGCTGTATCAGAGGATCAATGAACCCCAAAGGCATGCGTGGTCTGTTGAAGCAATTATCCCTTACAGGCAGTTGGTATGAATCATTGTCATACGGACGCCTGATCATCCAAACCTCTCTGTGTACAGATAGAATTAGTGATGCTCGCTCAAGGATCAGTATTCGTAGAATGGAGGTCCATGGCAGATTGTCAGTCCGACGCTGGCCTGCAGTGCCCTGAAGCTGATGGCCGGTGAATTGCCATGATTGAACAATTCCAATCGAACAGTCTTTCGGAAGTTCGTGGAATCCGATTAGACAGTATACGTCCCTGTCGCCGATGCTCCAGATCCGTCGAAAGCTGTAGGCTCAACGGGAAGGTTGAGGAAGCTAAAAGTTATAACGCAGAAGGTACATGACCGCCCTCAGTCTGAATTGAAGCAAAAGAATCATACAGCATGTCTTTATTTGGGCAAAAGATAACTATGGTCTGGTGCAGAGAGTGAATCGCCACTTCCATGCTACGCTTTGCGTAAAGCATGGCTATGGAGGTACAGAACGACAAAAAAAATTGGCTGAACGAATCGAACGTTCTAAGTCGTTGTGTTCACAATCTTGACGGTGCCGTGAATCGAACACGGGCTAACGCGGATCTGTAGACTAACCACAACACGTCGTCATACCACTCTGCGAGGGTATTAGTATGTAATACAGACGAATTGGAAGCGATACTACTTGCAGACCACACCATCCGCAGCTGTGCTACGGGTTGCCCCATTATTGGGTGATGGCTGGAGCAGGTAGAATGAATATGTAGATGCAAAAATTTTCACTTCCGAAGCCGGAAAAGCCTCTGTCAAGCTGCAAGCAGGTTTCTCGCCAACTTTGAAAGCTCAGAGCTCCACCTGCAGCTGCTCACGTCCGGTACCGGCCTAGCTGACAGCGTGGTAGAAACTCCGGGCCGACAAGTGATGACTTCGAGTGAATGGAATGAATTTATGATCTATGGATTGAAGAGGTGTTACTACGCCATGCTACACATGTATGTCGACAGAGTGCTTACGCTCTTTATCGATCTCCAATCTCGCAGAATACAGTGAGTACACAGAGAGAAGTGGTTGGACTAGCGCGTTGTTGTATGCGCACGGACCAACAAAAGTGGGGCTGCACCCAATTTCACTTGGCTCGAACTTCCACGCTCTCTCACTGCAACGCGCAACAATCGGCCAAGTCTCTTTCGGTGAACGAGCAGCATCTATGACAGCGACCAAAACAATCTGCAGAATATGAGCGCGTCTTCCGTTTTTTTTTTGGCACGCGATCGCCCCAAGGTCCATGCTGGAGAGCAGACACCTCTGCGCTTCTTCGGAGACAGCGATACTTTCTGGCCAATTTTCTTCAACAGAGCTGCGAAAGACGAATTGCATGACATATCGTTTTCTCGTGCTTGCGCACACTGCAGCTGTCGACTGTCACCGAATAGTCCAGCGTCTTTCCACCTTGCATCGGAGACGTGACATTGTCGCCATTTCGCCCAAGTGAACCAACGACACGTGCGTGCAGCCAGAAATACTGCAAGACCCAAATACGGGCGAAAATGATACACGGAACTCTCGGCTCTGACATGCTGACTTGCCGGAAGCTTAAGGCTAGGAAAGAAGTCCACAGTGCGACTTCACTTCATGTCCTGGATCCATTCCTACACGATGAGCCCTCTTCACGGCACTCATCCATGCAACACATCGACGAAGATGCGAGCTGCTCATGATATGCACACCTTCTCGTATTAGGTTTTGAGTGGTCGGGGGTGGCGTTCGAACCAAGACAACCTGCAAATTGAGGCCAGGCGCACGTCGCGTACTGCCAGACTGCAGCGGTGATGAATTGCGAAGTGCACACGACTTTCAGCATATGAAGCATACATTCTGTTATTGATATGCTTCTCAGAAATGTAATACAAGAACTCCGCACGTTATTTCGACCATCCACAGCTCTGATCGCGGCCAAGACAATGCATGCGGAGTAGTGCTGCAATGTACCACTGTACCCGACGATCGACTGGGTCTGGCCAACTGCAACACGATGCAGGAAGAGCCTCACAGCGATCCTCACCTTGCAATATCCACGCGTGCAGGAATGCTCCTTCTACCTGTTTATCGTCCTAACAGCGACACTCGCGATGTCCGTGTCGCCAAACACCACACGCTCCACAAATCAGACATCAAGCATAACCCGACGAAGGACAGGCTGTATACCATGCCGAGATAAACATGTGCGCTGCGATGAAAAGAAGCCTTCATGTCGAAGATGCGAGCGCTCAAATACAGACTGCTTCTGGACGAGAGGTTTGAAAATCGTATTCCAAGGACCTGAAGGCGTGACATCGACGTCGACGCCTCCGACACAAGCTATTGCACCTCCCACAGGATTAGCATCACCGTCATGTCTACTGGAAAGAAGAAGGCAGTCCATGAACTCCAACGCAGATGCAGCACAGAAAAGCAAATTCATCTCATCATTATCAATACTCTCTCCACCCATTTCAGAGCATGACACCGAACCCGACATCGCAGATGTAAAGGCAACACATGTAACAGCAGCATTGACGCCTAATCCGGAGCATTTCACGAACTGGTCGAATCTGGAAGCCTCAGACTTGGTTCAAAAAGCCCTTCGGACGAATCTGGAAACTACATTAATGCACAATTATCTCACTGAGTGCGCACCTTGGTTCGACGCACACTCTGCGAAACTGTATTACTCTCGAGTCGAAGTCCCTCGAATGCTGAGATGTCCGCCATGGCGAGCTGCAGCGCTAGCACTGTCCGCGAAGAACATCGAATTGAGGGAGCACCGGGCATTGACTTCTGGATCGGAGTCCTTGCCGCTGCATCTGTACCAAATGGCCGTGAGGTTGGCGATCGAAGCCATGTCTGGCAGATTTGAAGTTGTCGGCACTCTTGCAGGATGCGTACTGCTATGCGTGTACGAGATGATGACTGTGACATATACTGACTGGCGACGGCATGTCCAAGGCTGCGCAAGCATATATACTCATAATGGCTGGAATGGGTCTACCGGAGGGCTCGTCAGTGGCTGCTTTTGGGATTATGCGCGAATAGGTATGCGGTTCCGTAACGAGGAGCAGTTATGAGCTGACAATTTCAGATATTTGGGCCGCATTTTGTGCATCTACAACGACAATATTGCCGCCTGACACCTACTTCGACAATGCGGAAGCTACCATGGCTTTGAATGGAATCGACGAAGATTTACATGCTTGTATCGCGATCTGGATCACTGCGCGAGTCATTAATCTCATCTCTGATAATCCTCCGCTGGCCGAGAGTGGCGCAATTTTGCACTCACTGCAAGCTGATATGACGAGATGGGAAGTCATGGGAGGACAGTCTGCCCAGCCTGTGTTATTCAGAGACGCAAGTGCTGAAGCAGACAATCCCTTTCCCCAGATCCTCTTTTCAAGCCATAGCGCCACGATTGGCCACACACAATTCTACACGGCCAAAGTCCTGCTGCTGGAGTACGAAGCAGCCCAGCGCAACGCCGAAGCAGCGACGAGCCTTCGCGAGGAAGCGTACAAGTATGCGCTGATGGCCAACGGTATCGTCGAGACGAATAATCACACAGCTTGCCTCGTGAACTCACTGCAGCCTGTGTATGTCTGTGGACGGCACATGAGGACGCGCAGCGAAAAGTTCGCAACTCTGGAACTGCTTGCTCAGATTGAACGAAAGACAGGCTGGAAATGCGGTTGGCGATCGGACGGCTTGCGTGAGTTCTGGAACTTGTGCTGACGCACGGTAGAGAGCATACTCAATGCAGTGGAATGCCCTACAGCGAGATGGGTACCAGATAACTCATTTGCAAAAGTGGACCCGTGGCCATACAAAGATGACTGCGTCGATCGGACCCATCGATGACCGCATGAAAGCAAGGCTTTGTTGCCGTGGCCCAATTCCGATGGTCCAGAGAACGACGAGCCGTCTAACATTCTCGCCGAAGCGATACTGTGGTACCTTACAGCACGAGAAAGGGAGCAGTGAACATCCAATTCCATCAGGAAGAGTGTTCCGGTGTCAGCGAATGTTAATAAGGATAAGGGCTGAGACTCTTGCCGTAGACACTGCGAGAGTGATGATTTCTGAGCTTGGGGTCATCTTTCCATTTGTCATACAGCATAGGCAGTTGAGACCAAGGCTTGGGGTGTAGGCGTCGACTTATGTCTCCCAGAGATTTTGCCGCTGCGTTGTCATCTTCGAGCCGCAACAGGTAGGAGGCTCGCAGAAGATCATTTGCCATGTGCTGCCTGGCACGGTCCTCTCGGCCAGACCAGTGCTCGATCTGGCTCTCGTTCTGGAAGTGCAGCAAGATCGGGCGCGGATCGGCGTTTGTTGGATGGTAGAGAGCGACAGTCGCCAGATGCGATTCTACTCCCAATCGCGTTGACAGTTTCTTGCGATCGGTTGCGGATGGCAGCCATGAACAGTATCGGTCAAACAGTATGGGCGAGCACGGCGGTGTCTCATCTCTCAACAGGGTCCTCTCCAGCTCTATCATAGCAGGAGGAATGAAAAAGACATCTCGAAGCTGTCCAAACCCTCGATCAGCCGCACGAAGAAGACATTCGAGAGCAGCTGTGACCGAACTGTCTTCTTGCCAGTAAATCTTGGCTTCGACGACACTAGCAAGCGCCAGCGACGGCCATCTGATTCTCAAGCTCCGGCGGAATGGATTGTGAGACCTCGCAGCACCCTTCTGCATCTCGGCTGATGTCAAGTATGTAGCTATCCACTCCTCCACCACATGGCTCTTATCCTCTGCTTCGATATGCCAGCAAAGCAGGTGTACAAAGTCCGAGGGAAGAATCGCCTCCCAGTGTCGATGATTGGTCTGCAGTATCCAAGCCATTATACGCGATGCTCCTGCAGCTGCTGCGGCAGAGCGCTGCTCCTCCAGCGGCAAGTGCTCCAGTCTCATCTGCGATCTGGCTAGAAATAGCATTGCTTCTGGTGCTCCAGCTTTTCCATCTCCAGCCAGGGCTTCAAACTCAGCTACGTTCGATATGTCCTTCACACCCTCCAGAGGAAATGTGCGATCGACCAACGGCAAAAGACGGCCAGCCTTTTTTTGCAACCAGTCGCTCACATCCTCTTTGCTAAAGCGTTGTTGCTGTCTCGGCTGGCCAGAATCATCAGAAGAGCCAGTAGCTCTTCTATCCACCAGCTCGTATATATTCGGCAGAGGTCGTGCGGTAGGCGTTGGCTTCGATGCGAAAGGATTGGGAACTACTTCTCCATTGCGCGGATTTGTGCGTTGGACAATCAGAGAAGCATGGTAGAGCCTTGTGTGATGTACGCGAACTATCACGCCAGTCCGCGGCAGTACTTGTAACCTAGCCCGCATCGTGTTGGTATCGAGACCGTCGCTGATGGTAGTCTGAAGGTTGAGATGGAGACATGGTGTTGATCGAGAAATGCAGAGAGACGCGAAGTTCGTACGACGTCGAAGTGGAGCTCGAAGCTGATACCCGGAGTGAATCCCGAGGCACGTGAATACAACACATTAAACTCCAATTCATTGAGGCAAATATCATGCGAGCGGACAAATGCTAATAGAGACAAAACAACGATTACATACTATTCAATACGATCAATCAACATCCTCAGATCTTCGCCCCCGCTCTCGCCGGCTTATTCTGCCCAAAGTTTTTGACAGCACTCTTCTCCGCCCACTCACTCAACAAAACCGTCCTCTCAGTCTCAATCAAGAAAATCGTAACCCCCTCATTCTGAATCTTCCTCGGACTCAAACCCTCATTACTCGCCTGCTGTAAGTCCGCCTCAGCAGGACCATGCGGAACATTACTCCCATTAAGTCCCGCCATAAAAGGCGCAAAAGCGTTACTTTTCTTACTAGCTTTATTCAAGGGATGTCGAGGATCGTGGGAATTGATGATAGGTCCGTAGAACTCGCTCATGGTGTTGCGATGGAAGTAAGGGATCCAGAGGGTGTCTTCGGCTACGCTATAGCGTGGGGGAATGATGGCGAAGTCTACGACGGAAGTTCCTGGGGCTTTGCCATGGGCTGCGGCGCGGAGGACGACATAGAGGGAGGGGTCGTGTTCGTCGAAGAGGAGGTTTCCGAGGACACTGAAGCGGGCGAGGTCGTATTTGTATGGGTATAGAGTGCCGTGCCAGGCGACGACATCGAAGGGAGTGGAGGGTTGGGTGCAGGACCAGAGACGGGAGGAGAGGCGGGTGATGATGGTCCATTCTTCATTGTCTGAAACCACGGCGCGGTCGTCTTTCATGGAACCCGAAAAGTTTGCGGTGGGGATCTGGAAGTCACGAACGTTGGCAAGGCCATGAGAACCAACGATGCCCAAATCTGGTAGCTCATAGTGTCCTTCATATAGCTCGCAGATGTAGCCGCGAGCTGGGCCATCTGGAAGAGATACGGTATATCGGACGCCTCGCGGAATGACACAGATTTCGTTCTGCTGGACCAAAAGTCTGCCTTGCTCGGTCTGGATGTCGAGTGCGCCGGCCTGCGGGATGATGAGCTGCTCGCCATCCAGCGAAGCGAATGCCGTTCGCGGAGCCATCGATTGAGATGCTGCGAATAACCAAATCGCGAGGCCTTCCTTCTTCTCAGGTTCGCCATTTCGGCCGATCAATTTCTGCTTCGTCCAGTCTGCTCCCTCATCGCCTGAGAACGAAGGCCACATGTACGAATTGGGAGACAGGAGTGATGGTTGCTCTGGGACATCTTCGATAGGCTGGAATTCGCTTCGTTCGAGCGAAGATACGACACGATACAGCCATGTTTGTAGATTTCTCTCCCGTGGAGCTGTGAAGGATGTGCCGCTTATGCGTTCGGTTCGCAGCCCATATGGTGGCTTCTGCGGGCTATTGATCACAAGCGGATTGGCGCCTTGGACTGCTTCAGAAGAATGATAGCTGCCGAAACCATTCAGGTAATCGTACTTCTCCTTGACTTGGAAGTTCGTAACGGGTGCCATGATTGTGTATCTTGGAAGATTGTCCTCTGGTTGCCTTTGTACGCTTCGAGTACTGTGAGCAAGACGTCAAATATGAATACAGATCCTGGTGAAGGATGACAACTCAACAACGACTCGCTGTTGATCGTTGCACATGCTTGGAAATAGACTTGCGCAGCTTTAAACAAGGTTGCACAAATGAGGAGAAAGCTCAATCCTCGTAAGCTTTTGCTTCAAAGTACCGCGTACCCCGCGGAGTGCATAGTGCGAATCTTCAGCTGTTCTGTCAGCAACGAAAACATATCTTGAAGTTAGTTCTTGGCTTGCACGAATAGTGATAGGTCGCGGGAAGTCCTGTTCGCAGCCTCGTATAGCATCGTGGTATCGTGTTTTATAATACGCCTGTTTGCGCGAGAGACTTTTCTCGCTTGTGCATAGTCTTCATCTCTTCGAAACTTTTGACCAGGCGTAGGTGGAGAATGAGCAGCAATATTCACAAGCTGATGGGCTGTTGTTTAGAGTCAGCTTACATCTAGATGCATGAAATCCTCTTCTACCACAATATCAAGCCATTGAGCCTACACCACCATTCCAGTGATCGCGTTCGGTGTCCGCGCTATGCCCGGGCGTGATTAACAACCACGCTCGGCGATACAGAAAATCGGACGCGATTTCGCAGATGTATCGCTCATCCTGAGCAGAGTCCTGCAGCCACGCTGGCTTGGACCATGCCTCAAGTCTCTGGCTATATCCGGCACGTGCGTGTGATTGCAAAGCAGAACTGCCGTTCATCGTCTCCAGTGAGACATTCAGATCGGGCACTTCGAGCTTCGCATCAAAGGTGGTGGAACAATCCAGGAGTGAAGACACCAACGTGCTGTAGACAGCAAGAGAAACCGTACCGTCCAATCTCGGCACCGGATCAACATCAACTCCGACCGAAGCCTGCACTTCCTACCACAGTGCCATTCAATGTTCAAATTTGGTTTTAGCATCAATGTTCCAGAGACAGCAATGATCCACTACGCGAACGTTCCTGCATGGAGTTCCTCCCGCTGACAAGCAGCTTTCGAGTCAACAGCATTAGAGGGAAGAAACTCAGAAGATCGTTCCTTCACTATGCCCCCGCGAACCAAATGTACCTTGACCCCTCACGCCACTGCAGATGCGAGTGATCAGCACTGTAAGCCTCAAAGCCACAGAAGCGTGCTTGTGCGCAATGGTATACAACGATCACAAGTATAAACACCAATTCTCATACCACACAATGGCCTGAAGCATATTGGGCACACATCAATTAATTCCACTTCTCATCTCACTTTCTTGCCCTCCATGTCTCCCTCCCCTCCCGAAATGCCCATAACACAAATCGTTCACCTAAGCAACAACCGCCCCAACGACCCTTCTCGAGGCGGCCACCTATTCTCTGATCCCAAATGGCAAGCCGCATTAGATTATTGCACTGAAGCGCCCGGATTCGAAAGGATTTATTGGGGAGAATCGCTCGAACACCCTGAACATGTTGAGATACATATAGGTAATGACGCTCACCAACTCCTCACCTAATGTTTTGTAGAATGCTGAGCTTCCTTGTTTCGCGGTGCAGTACGCAACACATTAGCTCAACATCAAGCCTTCCTCGCTTCGGATAACTATCGGTTCTTCATCGCCTTGGTAGAAGTTTTGGCGAACAAGAAACAAAGTCCTGTGGTTCGACATGCCGCGTTGCAGGATTTCACGCCTGGCTCGCAAGCTTTAGCGCGAGGAGCGCCGTTCTCAGGGACGGCGATCTATCTCAATCGAACCGCCGCGTGGGACGAAGGTGCTTGGCCGCTGTGGACACATATTGTTCGGTATATTGATGGGTGTCTTGGATGTAGTGGCGGACCGATTCTGGAAGAGAATGTAGAGAGCGTGAAAGGAAGTTTGGGGAGGAAAGTGGAGGGGAGAGGGGAGAGGGAGGAGTTTGAGAGGTGTTATGTGGTGTATGTGGGATGGGCCACGACGGAAGCGCATCATGAGTATCATGGGACGAAGCATTTTGCTGAGCATAGTGTGATCTTGAGGTGTGGGAATGAGGGGTATGCGGAGTATGGACATATTGTGTTCAAGGGGGAGAGGGTGAAGGAGGTTGCTGCGAAGTTGTGAACATGGTGGTTGAGATTATAGGTTGCTGTTCGACGCGTGCATCTGTCGTTGATAGGAATGCTATATTGGCCTCCACGAGGATCTGAAAGCTGTCAAAATTCGGAATCCTCTTCCTCTAGAATCGCAGTGCTTAAGAGTCCTGCCTTCCGCCGGCTGCCGTCTGAAAGACTCAGATATCCTGGTGACAGTGACCCGGGTGAGAGGCGCTGTGGCGAGACTCCGTTCACTTGCCGGGTTGGAGGTACTAGTAGAGTCGGAAGTTGATCTTTGACCTTCTTCTGTTGTTTCTGTTCGCGATAGTCCTTGACTGATCGGCCCTTCTGTGGTTTGATCGGAGGCGGTTTGAGGAAGGTGCCGGTCACTTTGCTCGCGATCAGACTGACGAGCAGACCGCCAAAGATGCCGACCAAAGCCGCGATGCCTAAGTAGATGTACAAAGTCTGCAGATGATAAGTATCGTAGTGCTTGGAAGCCATTCGAAACACCAACCTCAAGCTTTACTATTGCTTTGAATGGCAATGCCAAACATGCTAGTAAGAAATTGCCTAGGTAGAGGATGGGCTGCAGGGTGAAGGCAATTGGTCGCCAGAGCAGGTTGAGCAGCCACAGCACGGCGTAAGCGATGGTCCTCAGGACTATCACAATAGAGTAAACAAGCCAGTACGCGCCGCTGGCGAGGGCGGGGAGGATGGCGGCAGCGCCAAGCAGTTGGTCTGATGCAGCCTGGTCAGACATGGTGACATGTTTCACCTTTCAACCCCTCGCGTTCATGCGGTTTTATGCGTTCACTCTCGTGCCATGTCAGCAGCGGGATCGTGGTGGTGGGCGGGCGAGTGATGGCGTGGAGGATGGGCGCATGATGAGGCTGAAAGGGGTGGAGATGACTTGCATGAATTGGCGGAAAGGCTATCCCGCAACGCTCGCCAAGGGCACACACCCATGCACGATCGACAGTCGCCGGTGATGTCGCTTGCTGCGCTGCGTGCTGCCTCTTTGTGGCCGGCGGAGGAGGGCAGCACAGCTCTGCTGCTCCGTCTCGCTCGCACTCGTTCGTTCTGTCTGTCTCCCCGTGTAACCCTCACTCTCGCCCAGCTGTGCCCGCCCGAGTCGCACAGACGTCATGTTCCGTTGACGCGTTGAGGCAGCGATAAGAGGCCATTGAGCGATGGGCAACGCCGAGAGCAAAGACGGCGCTTCAGGCCCGCCCGCGACGTCTCCGAGCAGCAGCAACACCACCAAGCCGCAGCGGACGGACAGCAGGAGACTGAACAAGAAGCCGTCGTTGCCCACCGAGGGCTGGGTGACTTCGAGTAGCTCCGACCCGCCCTCCACCTCGCAGTACTACGCCCACGGAGCCACTGTCTCGGCCTCACCCAAGCGCGCTGCGCACGCCCGCGCGAGGTCCATCACCGCTTCACAGTCAAACCACCACCGCGCCGTCGACGACCTTGCCCACAGCCACCGCTCGGCCTTATCGGCCATTTCCGCCATGGGCCAGGCAGATAGCAAGGCCCGCCCGCCATCGAGGTCGAACACACTACCCATCCACGCCTCACCACCGCGCCCGCCGACCCCTCCATCACAACCGCAAGAAGCCGCGCCCGTACCCGTCACTGAGTCGCCCGAGCAAACAGAGTCACAGCCGGTCGATGTTCCACCCGCCAACGCCAACCATGTCGG
This sequence comes from Cercospora cf. flagellaris, assembly GCA_005356885.1. Classification (NCBI taxonomy): domain Eukaryota; kingdom Fungi; phylum Ascomycota; class Dothideomycetes; order Mycosphaerellales; family Mycosphaerellaceae; genus Cercospora; species Cercospora cf. flagellaris. Next base: position 161,705 of record RJLU01000014.1, on the reverse strand, counting down.
CGGCGAAGATGCGGTACCAGATGACTACATCCCAACCGGTTATTCCGCCAGCCCATACGGCCTGCCACCTGCCAACTACAGTCGTCCGCCTAGATTGCCGCTGCCTATCGAGGAGGAGGTGCACACGCCGGGCTCCCCCATCATCACCCCGCAGGACATCACTGCGATCAAAGATGATGATATCGAGGAAGGTGCCATACCCCGCATAGCCTCTGTGCGCAGTTCTACCACAGTCGACGATGATGATGTGGGAGACAATGACGCATATGACACTTCCGGATTGAACAACGGCTCAGTCAAGGTCTCATACAAGTTCGCGTGGAACGGGAGCGGCGAGAAAGTTTTCGTCACAGGAACATTTTGCAATTGGGACAAAAAGATCAAAGTGCCCCGCAACAAGGATGGCGCACCGGGGTTCTCTGCAAGACTCTATCTCCCGCCGGGCACCCACCATTGTAAATTTCTGGTGGATGGGGAGATGGTCACATCGCCAGATCTCCCTACTACTGTGGATTGGACAAATATTCTCGTCAATTATATCGAGGTCGTGGCGCCCTTGCCAGAGGGACAAACGCAGCCACCCGAGGCAGCTCAGCCAATTGACATACCCGGCACAGCTGCTCCCGCTGACGAGGTAACGGGAAAGCAAGACGCCGCAGTACGCGCGCTGGCAGATTCGGCGCAGCCATCCGACAATGAGGCCAACGTGCCATCTCCGCTGCAAGCAACCGACGGCTCGACTAAGAGCGAGAAACAGCCCACGGAAGTGTCTGCATCCATCCCGATCCCTTCCACCCCTGCACCACGACAGATTGAGCCTCAAACAGAGCCCGAGACCAAACCCAAGCCAGCTCCGAAGCAGACGATCCCACGCGCCAAGTACACCAATACGATTCCACAATTCCTAGTAGACCTAGACAATTACCAGAACCCCGAAGATGAGCGGTACCAGCGCGCTCAGAGAGTGACGAACACCCTCCCGCAACCGCCGAGTCTGCCCATGTTCTTGAATAAGAGCATTTTGAACGGCGCCACTCCTCACAAGGACGATGCAAGCGTGCTCATCATGCCCAATCATACCGTGCTTAACCACTTGGCTACTAGTAGCATAAGAAGCGGCGTGTTAGCCACGAGTGGTACAACGCGGTACAAGCGGAAGGTGAGCAGTCACATACTCTTTCGATGCTCCCGATACTGACTGTGGCTAGTTCCTCACAACAATCATGTACAAACCGACCTCGGAGGATACATGAGACTCTATGCGGCATTTTCACAACAACTTGCCCACTGGTCGCAACACATTGCGGGGCGGGCGTAACATCCATGACTGCGAATAAATTGCTCCGCAACGAGCAACTAGCGACCAAAAATGACTTTCCCTACTTCGCTGCTCACGCTGACGCGCAAGCGTTGACGTCGGCGAGTTGCAGATGTGCGGAGCCAAGGGAAAGGATACCTCACTTACCACCACAAGACGAACTGTCAACACAAAACATATCTATGAAGCGGCGGCGGACTTTTTGCATAAATGACTTCTCTTCTCTCTGGACTTTGTGGGGAGGAAGGAAGGGACGTGATGAGGCTAGCAAGGGTTTTTGGTTTTCGTGGTAGGTGGATTGAAGGACTACCATACGGGGACAGATGTCTGCTTGCATGAGGGAAGGAGCGTGCATGGAAGGACAGGCGAAGCTTGGCATGGAATAGCTGTGGGGTTGTCATATCACGAGTTGATGATTGAAAATGCAGATGAAGACGAAGGTGATGATAGACGACAATATGAGAGATTCCGATGGTGAAATTTCCCTTTTCTCACATAGCGCTTTTATCACTTAGTCGTGCGACTGGACAGATGGGTAAGACACTTCCCGAGAGTGACTTGAACTACTTTTCATTGTGTATCATGTTCGATCTCCTTTTGTCTACTCCAACACAATATACTTCTTCAAATGCTCTGGCACAGCCCCGAGCAATTTCTTACTCTCCAACCATTTCTTACTGAACAAACGATCCGCGTAACGATATGCTCCATCGCACAGAATTGTGACAACCGTGTTTCCGGGTCCCAACTTCTGCGCCAAGTCCCTCGCAGCTGCAACGTTCAGTGCGGATGAAGCTCCAAGGTATAAGCCCTCCTCGTCCAAACACCTGTAAACCATTTCAATGCTCTTCTCATCTGAGATGTGTAATGCGCCATCGAGGAGATCGATATCAGGTTTCAAATTGTCTGTAATACGGCCTTGCCCAATTCCTTCTGTTATCGAGCTTCCGCTCCGTTCGACAAGTTTTCCGCCAGAGGAGACGTAAGTGTAGATAACTGATCCGGGAGGATCAGCGACGTAGCATTTTACGCGATTCTCTGAGATGGTTTTGAGGTAGCGAGTGCAGCCTGCGATTGTACCTGCTGTGCCAGAAGCACAAGTAAAAGCGTCGATTTTCCCTTGCGTTTGAGCCCAGATTTCAGGGCCGGTGGTTTCGATGTGTGCTTGGCGGTTTGCGGTGTTGTCGAATTGATTTGTCCAGACGGCGTTATCGAGGCGTTCGGCGTGGCGTTTGGCTTGGTGGTTGTAGTTTTCGGGGTTCTCGAAGGCTACGGCGGGGACGGGGTAGACTTCTGCGCCGAGGAGACGGAGGAGGTCGATTTTGCCTTGGGATTGCGTGTTGGGCATGTAGATTACTAGTTTGTAGCCTTTGGAGCGGCAGACGTGGGCGAGGCCGATGCCGGTGTTTCCTGCTGTTCCTTCTACTACTGTGCCGCCTGGGCGGAGGAGGCCCTTCTCTTCAGCATCTTGGACGACGAACAACGCTGCACGGTCTTTGACTGAGCCGCCTGGGTTTTGGAATTCGGCTTTGCCGAGGACTTCGCAACCTGTCTGTTCGGAGATCTTGTTTAGGCGTATGAGAGGCGTGTTGCCGATGGCTGAGAAGAAGCTGTGTATCAGTCTCAGCGACTATGCGGTGCTCAGTCTCAATGTCTAAGCATACCAGAAACGAGGCCATTCTTCGCAACGCCTTGGGCCTTCGAGATCTCCAGGCCGTGAGGATTCATGGCGTGGACTTCCGATGCTGAGGGAGCGATGGTGACTGCCGTTCGCACTCCTCGGAAGTTCGTGGGTCTCGTCGCCGCCCGTAGCGCAGTCCTGGCAAACATGATGCGCACAGTCTAGCACAACCGCGAATGCACAGAGCGAGTGCAGGGTGTCGAGTGAAGCTGCAAGCAGAAAGTCAAAAGCGCCGCGGTGCAGCACGTCATTGGCTCGTGGTCGTGCATCGCGGGACCCTTTCCGCCTCTGTTTACACCTGCAAACACCGCCGAGAAACCGATGACAACCGACACGAACTGACATTACAACACACCACCATGCCGGGACGAGTCGCCAGCGCAGGCACGCGCACATCGCGGCGTACAGTCGCAACAAAGGCCTCCACGCGATTTGCCCGCAACAGTTCACCACCGCCGGACATACCAGACGAGGGGGAGGACAGCTCCTTGCGACGCGCCATCTGTACCGTGTTTGCAGACTCGCAAAAGTCCACTGCCGCACATCGGAAAGCCATCATATCACTACGAAAAGTCCAGGAAGCATGTTGCTACGAGCCGGTCAGCAACAAGAAAGGCAAACAGCATGACGACTTCGACGAGGACGACTTCAATCGCGAGGTCGTGCGATGCGTGATTCGCATTCTGCCAGTCAAGAAATCCGAACCGGTCGGCGATCGCGTCGTGCGCTTTTTGGGAACATTCTTGAATGTGGCCGCGGGTAAGGACAATGAGATTGCACAGGCGGATGACGAGGTCGAGGATGGCACTCTTCCGCAGACCCCGACAAGCAGGCTTGCCAGCGAGATCTTGAAGATGACAATGCTGGCCATGAAGGCAAAGGCCAAAGAAATCCGATTTCGGGCGACGCAAATTACGAGTCACATCATCAACAGTCTGGATACCTTGGACGATGCGCTGTTTCATCAGCTACGGCAGGAGTTGTTGAAGAGATTACACGACAAGGAAGCTTCCGTCCGGCTGCAAGCTGTTTACGGTCTTGGCAGGTTGGCGGCGGAGGTGGAAGGCGATGAAGATGAGGAGGACTCCGACTCAGACGAGGACTTGGGCGGCAAGACCGTGCTGAACAAGCTGCTGAACGTGCTACAAAATGATTCCTCAGCGGAGGTCAGGAGAAATCTACTGCTAAATTTGCCGCTCACCAAGGAAGTGCTGCCGTATTTACTGGAACGAGCGAGAGATGCGGATGCGACAACACGAAAGGCATTGTACAGCCGCCTGCTACCTGCTCTTGGAGACTTTAGACATTTAAGTCTTACGCATCGCGAGAAGCTACTCAGATGGGGTTTGCGCGACCGTGACGAGAATGTGCGCAAGGCTACGGCACGTCTCTTTTGCGAACGCTGGATCGAGGACTGTGCAGCTCTACCTGCAGCTCAAGCAGCCGAGAAAGAGGAGGACGGAGAGGCTACGAAGGATAAAGAAGCAGTTCCGTCACTCGATGCACTCCTTGAGTTGCTGGAACGCATCGATGTGGTCAACAGTGGAGGCGAGGGTGGAATCGCTCTCATCGCGATGGACGAGTTCTGGAAAGGACGACCAGACTACGTTGATTATGTCTCCTTCCCAGACAGTTTCTGGGACGACCTTTCACCTGAGTTGGCTTTCGTGGCGCGCACATTCAATGACTACTGCCGCAACACGAAGGACTATGTGGGACCACGAGCGCTGGTGGAGCTTGCAGAGGAGAAGCTGCCCGAAGTCACCAAGTTCGGCTTTCTTCTCGAGCGTGAGATTAAGAAGCTCATTCAGGTCACGATTGAGTCTGCGGAGGCAGAAGATGAGGAATACGACGAGTCAGAACTGGCGCATTGCGAGTTTGTCGTCGAGCAGTTGCTGCACATGGCTCTGACATTCGACTACAGTGACGAAGTTGGTCGCCGAAAGATTTCCGTTCTCATGAGATCCTCTTTGGCCCTCCCAGATCTGCCCGAAGAAGTCACACGACTCGTCGTCGAGGTGCTTCGCCTTGTCTGTGGGGAGAATGCCAAGGGCGAGCGTGAATTCTGCAGTGTTGTTCTCGAGGCCGTTGCGGAAGTGCATGATACTATCATCGCGGAAGACGACGGCGATATCGACGGCAGCACAGAAGACAGCTTCCATTCCGCCACGGAACAAGTTGACATCAATGTGGACGACAACAGGGCAGCGCAGAAGAAGGCCAAGAAGCAGCAGCAAGAGGCCGAAGCTGATCCTGAAGCAGAAGAGGAGAGGGCTGTCAAAGAGCTCATGGTCAACATGAAGTGTCTACACATTGCTATGTGCATGTTGCAGAACGTACATTGCGATCTGACCGAGAACGTCCATCTTGTGACGACGCTGAACACTCTCGTTGTTCCTGCTGTGCGGAGCAAAGAGGCGCCACTGCGAGAGCGAGGCCTACTCTGCTTGGGATTGTGCTGTTTCCTTGGAAAGGTGAGTCGTGTTGATCAGTGCCAGCGTGCTATACTGACGAAGATACAGCAACTTGCCGGCGAAAATCTTACCGTGTTCATCCACTGCTTCTCGAAGGGACATCCGGCGCTGCAGACTATCTGCTTGCAGATCATCACGGATATGCTTGTAACACACCCGTCGCTACTGATACCTGCAGAGGGCACCGAAGATCCAAACGAGACTGCGAAGCCTGTTCTCAAGATGTTCAAGCAGTCACTCAAATCTGGCGACCCCGAAGTGCAGTCAACCGGAGCCACTGCTCTCTCAAAGGCGATGCTCTCCCGGCTCATAGTCGACGCCGATCTTCTCAAGCAGCTGGTCGTTACATACTTCGATCCGGACAGTATCACGAATCCACAACTCCGGCAGAGTCTGAGCTACTTCTTCCCCGTTTACTGCCACTCGCGCGCAGAAAACGCAGTCCTCATGGCAGAGATCACTACCAGCGCCATCAGCAAGCTTCTCACCCTTCGCAAGGCCTTTGAGGATGACGATGACGAGGACGCTGCCGCTGGGGCCGATCAGATGGTCTCCATGACACAGATTACGAACATGCTACTAGACTGGACGGACCCACGCAAGATTGTAGGCTTTTCTGACGCTGTTGGAGACAGCTCCGCAAAGAGTGGAGCTGGCGAGACACATTTCATCTTAGCGGAGAGCATCCTGGATCGCCTTGTTTCTGCCCAGCTGAACAAGGATGAAAAGAAGATTCTCTTCAGCATGCTTAACAAATTGCATCTGCCGGCCGGAGGTTGCGATGCCGAGAAGTTGAAATCCGTTCTCGAGCTCTTGCAAGAGACGATTGACACCAAAGTAGCTGCTGACGCTACGAGCAAGAATGTCTTGACGAAGCTGCAAACTACTCTGTTGAAGCTCATGCACGATGTCATGACTGAGGAGCGTGGCGGCGGCGATACTGTGCTCGAGACTACCGAATTGCCGGATCAGAGCGATGCTGGTCTTGACGAGACAGATACTACGCAGACTTCTGTTGCGCGTGATGCAACGGAAGTTGAAGAAGAGGCGGATGATGACTCCGCTGTCACGCAACTTCAGCAGGATCTGAAAGATGCTACACTTGGTGCTACGACTGCATTAACATTTGGTCCTGCAGATGCAGAGGGCACGAGGATTCAATTGGAGTATGAGGACAGCGAGATGATGGATATTGATGGATGAGGCTTGGGATGAGGAGGCTTGTGAGGCTTTTCGTAATCGCTCTCGCGTTTTCGTAACTTGTTTCCGTTGGATGGGTGTTGTTGGCTTTCTGAGGCTGGCGTTTGATAGTGTGGATGCATGAAACGAATGACATGTGAATTGATACCCTTGCATAATATGACACTCTTTCCCCAGCCATCCAGGACTTTCTCTCCGCATTCTGACCAGGCTCCGGCTCCAGACATGTTTCTATCCCCGGTGTACAACGACGCCGAGCCTACATAACCATACCATAAGCAGGGAAAGTCAACTTGGCGCAATGTGAAGAGGGCCGGCAGTGGAATCCGGCGCTCCGTGCGCCGAGCTACGCCTACGTCACGCGGCTTTTTGTGCAAATCATTTTGCGGATTGCGATCTACAACCCAGCACCACCTACGGCGAATTGGTGGTATATAGGCCTGCGTGGCCGTTTCGCGGCCGCAAACCATACCTCACCCCACCGTCAGTGTACACTCGCTAGCGAAGTACATTTACCTTAGTAATTATTAATCAATCATATCCTTGCTGTTTGCAGCAGCGACTGGATTTGGACTATCAGCTCCTCAGCTGCTCAGCTCCCCTCAACCAAAACCGCGACGCGACCACGATACTTTGCAAACCGACAGAAACACCGGAATCAGACCACCTTGCTACGATTAATTTGAAGAGCTTCTACGCATCTCCTGAAACGAAATACACAATCCCCATCTCAAACAACGAGAAAGAGCGAACAACAACAACCTACAACCATGCCCGAAGCCTACAAAGACCACCAATTCCGCTCCAACGCCAACACCGGCCCCCGTCCCACCCCTACCATCCCCTCGGGCGGAACCTTCAGCGTCTACGCCGAAACCACAATCCCCACCCCACCCCAATACCCCTACGAAGCCCTCCTCGACCTGCACTCCTGGCGCGACTGGAACACTTTCAACCCCGATGTCCTCATCACGAAACATCCCAGCCCTCACAGTCGAAGTCTGCGACTTGAACAAGGGACGCATATGACTATAACAATGGATTTGGGGTCTGCGACGGGAGGTGATAGGTTTCAGAGTAAAGAAGTTTGCCTTTTACTGGAAGCGTTGAAGTGGAGAGGAGATGGGAGGGAGAGTCATAAGAATGGAGGGAATGTTACGAGGATACGATGGGTTTCGGATAATGCGAATTATTTGATTCCGAGGTTTGTTATGAAGACTGAACGGGTTACTGAAATTGAAGAGTCTTCTTCTCCTTCTTCGCCGGGAAATGAGACTTGTACGGTGAGGACGTGGATTACATTTTCTGGTTTCGCGGCGAAGAATTGGAAGAAGAAGCATGAGAAGGAAATGCAGGCGAGGATTAAAGGTTTTGTGGAGGATTTGAGGGAGAGGTGTGAGCAGTTGTGGGAACAGAATCCGAATTTGGAGCCGGAGGATGGGAGGGAGAGGGTTAGGAAGAGTATGCAGGCTGTGAGGAGGAGTGAGGAGATGATCAGGGCGATTCAGGGGGGGAAAGAGGCGATTAAGATGGAGAGGGAGAGGGGACAGGTTAGTGTGGTGGGGAATGGGAATGGGAAGGTTTGAGGTGGACGCAGGTCGTTCTGCTACTGTGAGCGCAGAAACATACATTGCCAACAGGAAAAGCGGTGCTTGAGATTGGCAATGCCTCCGATCGACCTGCGGAGAGAATGTGCGAGAGTTATATGACCGCGCGAGAACGAGGTGGAAGATGGCGAGCTCGTTCATCGCTCGAACGACGTATCTGTTGAAGTTCTGAGGTAAGAATTCCGTGGCCAGAATACTCGCAGTTGTGCTACATATCGCCAGCCGCAGCCAAGCCTGCCCGCATTAGCGTGGTGGCGCAGGAGGAAGGATGGAGCTTCGTGGCTTTCATCAAGGCTGAGGTTCTTCAGAACTCGACTTCACTCAGCACTCTCACTACCGTTCTCTCCTCGCGTCCATACACTCGATTCGCGAGCTATTGAGCGTTGACATCTTGTGCACAATACCGTGCTGCGATCATGCGCCTTCTCAAGACATCGCTAGGCCATGATAGACAGCTAGAATGGATAGAAGCATGGGACGAAGGAATCCCGCCATATGCCATCTTATCCCATACCTGGTCAATAGTCTCAAGCGATGAGGTCACGTTCCGTGACATCCTGGATGGTACGGCATCTAAAAGACCCGCCTATGCCAAAGTCACGGGCGCGATGAACCTTGCACGGACCGAAGGGCACCAATACATTTGGATTGATACACTGTGCATCGACAAGACGTCTAGCGCCGAGTTGTCCGAAGCAATCAACTCAATGTACACATACTACAGCAAAGCGGGAGTATGCTACGTCTACATGTCGGATGTCACTGCTGCTGAATCACTGCCCGCGGCGCGTTGGTGGACCCGAGGCTGGACTTTGCAAGAGCTTTTGGCCCCGACGCACGTTGTGTTCTATAACTCCGACTGGCAAATCATTGGAGCGAGGGTTGACTTGGTAGACAAGATCAGTTCTATTACCAGGATACAACAGCAATATTTGGTAGACGGCTCTCGCGAAGTGGTCTGGACTGCAAGCATAGCCAAGCGCATGTCATGGGCGGCGACGCGTCAGACTGGACGTTCGGAGGACATGGCTTACAGCTTGCTCGGCCTCTTCGCTGTCAACATGCCCCTACTCTATGGCGAAGGAGGCAAGCGAGCTTTCTTGCGACTGCAGGAAGAAATCATGAAGTCAACAGATGATCATACCATATTCGCATGGCTTGATTACCTCGGAAGCGATACGCCACATGGCTTGCTTGCCGACGATCCATGGGCTTTCAAGCGTACGGGTCATTATCAGCCTTATACTGATCACGGTAACCGTAGACCTTACGCTATGACCAATCGTGGGTTGCAAATCAACTTATTTCTAACCGAAAGTAAAGATGGCGAACTGCTTGCTGCTCTGGACTGTCCGCCTGATCCTGGCAAGCCTCGAGGGAACCTGGCTATCGTGCTGAAGCGCTGGCCTGGCGCCGAGGAAGGTGCTGACTTCCAGCGTTACTCCAGGATCAGGTGCAGTGAACTTATGGTCGCCGGAATACGAGGAGAAGCACAGAACCTGTATGTTCCGCAGGCAATAGCACAAGTCTCTGGTGTTGGAATGGCTCCGGACATGTCCTTTCTCATGGGGCGACCGCCGGCGCCATACAGACTAAGATCCATTAGATACCATGACCGAGTGCGAAACCCCAATCCCGAGGGAGACCGATTTACTGACATGCCAGTGGGTAGAGGACTAGTGTCCCCTTTACCAATGTCTTTGGAGCCTAATACTGTCTCGGCGGTTCTGCTTCTCGAGAGCAACACATCCAATGCCATCTTTGCTGTATTGCTCGGCAGTTCCGCAAGTTCAGAAGCAGCATTTGACGTCAAGCTGTATCGCCATCCCGTAACGTATTTCACGATACCGGAGGCCATGCTCATCTCCAAGTTCGAACCGGTCGAGTCCGGTACCTGGGTTATCATTGGCAGCTGTCGGTTCAAAATTGGTTTCGAAGAGAGATTTATGTACGGTCATCAGGTTTATTATGTCCATCTTGTGGCCGTATCGGATCGTGGTCGCAACGAGACTGAAGTGCTTCCGCATTCAGTTACAGGGCCAGCTCTGTTCAAACAGAGGAGTTTACCCATGCGTATCGCCAGAACTTTTTGGTATTCTGATCGAGGAGCGTAAGGGCACTTGCCAACGCAAGATTTTTGTCATCGAGGATTGTTGTGGTTCACGGGACTCAAGGCTGCAGCCGCTTAATACTCCTACCCTTTTGAGAAGGTAGTCCTGACCGGCTGCAGCTTGGGGTTGCACCAAAATTTCCCGATACTGCAAAATCTGGCATTGGGAGACCGCGTGGCCCGCATCCCGTATTTGTATCGCTAGTCTTGAGCTCATCGTTGGCATATGAGCAACGTTCGGCATTAGTAAACTCTCTGCTCGGCATTGCCATGAGCGACTTAAGCGCTTCGCTCAGCTGACCATTAGTCAGCTTCATTCCACAGCTCTCCAGTCAGGATCGACCCTGCATGAGGTCTCCAACTACCAAGGACGACACGAAACAAGCTCTGGAAATCACGTTACGAACGGTGAAAGTCCATTGTGCAGTCAAAATTGTACCAAGCTTCGGAGTGCCCCTGCTGTGAAACGAAAGAACGTACTCCTAAGTCATGACTCCAATTGTCGCTCGAAGAAGCAATCCTGAGGCCGATTATCGACCAATGCCTCTCAGGATCACAGCCGAACCCTTAGCGAAGACCCCACTTATCAAAGCTATTTCGTATGCGTCTTCAGCTGAGGCACAACAAGCTACTGATTGGACGAGAGGAGGCACAAAGCCAATTGTGCAACACCTGATCGTTACGCCGTTTGCACAAACTCAAGTACGAGCGGGGCATCACTAAGCCTAGCTTATGAAGCATTTCAGGTTACACAAGACTAACATTCTTCTTATATTCAGCCTGAGAAGACAGCAGTGATCTGACCCAGGCAACGAGATCGTTCAGCAATTGTGCATTCTCTCTTCACCGCCAACTTCTCGACAAGATCAAGGCCAGTTGACAAGATGTCTTCCTACACGCCACCAGGCCGTCTCGGCAATAGGGACCTCAGCATGTCTACTGATCCCAGGACTCATCCCAAGCTCAAGGCAGTAGTGGATGCCTATGGGATGGGAGGCAATAACATGCAAGGCGTGTCCGACACGAGGGATCTGGAAGTAGGCAAAAAGCTGAGCGAGGAGATGGAGACCGCGATCTTTGGTTTGTATGGAGCGATCGACATGAGCACGCCGGAAGATAAGAATGAGGGTGAGGTCGACGAGACGGTCGAAGAGATCGACGGGCCAGATGGGAACAAAATCAAGTTGTACATTTTCAAGCCCAAGGGGGTGAGTGGCAAGTTACCTGGTGTGGTTTACATTCACGGTAAGCTCATTTCCCCATTGCCACAGCACCCAGCTTGTGCTATTCGAACAGATGATCTAACCTAATCTCACACTCACAGGCGGCGGCATGACCATCGGCCCAACCAAAAATCCCGTCCACGACCGCTGGTGCAAATCCCTCGCCCTTCAAGGAAACGTCACAATCATGCCCGACTTCCGCAACGCCTGGACAAAAACCAAACACAACCCCTTTCCCACCGGCCTCAACGACTGCTGTACCGCAGTGAAATATGTTGCGGCCCATCGCTCCGAACTAGGTCTCTCTCACTTCATCCTCCAAGGCGAATCCGGCGGCGCAAACCTCTGCTTCGCAACCTCCATCCGCGCAAACCGCGAAGGCTGGATCAAAGAGATCTCCGGTGTATACGGTTACGTCCCTTACATCAGTGGCGGATACGACTGGTCTCGAGAACGGAAATTGAAAGAAACCCCATCACAAATCGAAAACGAAGGCTATTTCCTCAATCCAGACAATAATGCTGCTTTGGCGTATTATTATTCTCCGGGAGAAGGAGAATTAGAAAACCCGCTAGCGTGGCCTTATCATGCGAGTGAGCAGGATTTGAAGGGTTTGCCGGAGCATATGGTTAGTGTGGATGAGTTGGATTGTTTTCGGGATGAGGGGATTGCATATTGGAAGAAGTTGACGAAGGCGGGTGTGGATGCGAGTTGTGATATCAATTGCGGGGTTATGCATGGGACGGCGCTCATTTTCAGGAACGCGGTGCCGGAGGTCAATCGGAAGCAGATTGAGGCCATTGCGGCTTTTGCGAAGAGGGTGGCGTAGGATTCTGATGGGTGTGAGTTATGCTCGACGGTTTGGGATAGGAAGGTGATGCTGTGGATCAGCGCAAGGTAATGCGAAGATGATTAGAGGTTTTCGGCATTCGTACCATATTCCGGGGGAACAACATTGATTAGTTTGGTAAATGAGTTTGTATTCAGTTCGCAGGAAAGCTGATATATTTTCCCTCTCCATGCTAGAGATGCTGCAAGTCTTCGGCGTATGCCTTCCAGTGCACTAAGCACGACACATCGTCTAAACCGCTTGAAAGTGTGTCGTCATCATCAATCCATTGACACGGCTGCCCAGAATGTTAACTCTTGTCGAGTCTCAATGGAATAATATAAGCTCAACGAATGGCTTTATCAATAAGCTCAATGAAAAGCTTTATCAGCAAAGGTTTCTGGCTGCAGAGACCGAAATCACGCACGCAAATGTACATGGCCGGCTAGCCGCACGGAGCGAAGCTGCTTTTCCTGAACGGGCAGTCGATTTCTCAGCAATGTTGTACAGCCTCGATCGACGATGATTCTTGCTGAGTAGTCGATTGCAGTGCCGTGAATGTGTTCCTTCAGCCGAACAATCCCGCAGACCAACACAGCTTCGCTCGAAAATGCCTTCTCCATGACACTCAGGTAGGCGTCTGAAGGACGCTCTTCGCTGGGCGACCGTAGGGAGTATGCCCGGGTGCATCGTCCGCTTATGAATGACCCCGTATCCCCGTGCCTGCTATAGGCGAGATTCGTGCTGCTGTCACATCTCGCGCCAATGTATCTGTAGCTCTCTGCCACTGGTGATCCCCATTACGGATGCCATTCGTGAGAATGATGCACGCATCGGTGGATGACGACCGTCAGGTTTCAACGCTTCAATTTATGCAGCCTCCTCCTTCTCTTCACCCTTCGACTTCTTCTCTTGCTTCTCTGGCATCAATCCACCTTCGACAGAAACCATCGCAACCCTCTTATTCCCGTCCGGCACGCTCTGCGCCCCTGAGCTCGGCGCGTAAGCTCCCCAGCTCGCCTTGAAGGCCTGATCCAACATCTTTCCTGGCAAATCGAGCTTCCCCATTCCCTTGGCCGGCTTTTCCAATTCTATACTTCCCAGCAGCTCCTCCACCCTCTTCGCCTCAGCATCCATCTCTTCCGCAGCCTTCAGCGATCCATATTCAAAAACATTCGCCTTTAGTCCAACACCATAATACTGGTATTTCCGCAAAAAGGCCAACCAAACACTCACAGTTTCCGGGTTCCCCTCTTGAATTACAATCTCCCTCCTCATCGTAATTCGCTCAAAGTTCTCTTGACTCTTCTTGTGCACGAAATTACTCCTCGGCACAGTCCATCGTTCTGTTCTGCGAGGGAGATTGTAGCTCGTGGCAGGAAGTTGCAGGAAATAGGCTGCGCGTAAGGCGAAGTCGGAGAAGACCTCCAAGTTGCGGACATTGTAGGAGCGTAGTTGAAGTTGGCAGACGGTCTCGATGGGTTCGTTGGCTTTGCGTGGTGTCGTGGGTTGACGTTTCAATGGAGCGAGATAAGTTGCCTGCACGGCTTTGGGCAGGCGAATATCGGACAGTTCGCGCTCAAGATTGGGTGATAGAGGCTGTGCGGCGAGTGGAGTTGAGTGTTGCAAGTGTCGAATCTGCTGGGTTGTGGTAGTCGATGTGGAAGGGGAGAGCTGGGATATTGTCAGTCTTAAGGGGCAGATGAGTGTGATCTTGATACTCACTCGAAGTCTTTTCACAGCGCTTGCGAGCGAGCGTGAATATGAAGGTGTCGACATGATGCCTAATCGAGACGCAATGAGATGTCTCGATGGCCCAACACTTCTCGAGCATGGGGACGAGATGCGGCGGGCTCGGACATGCAACGACTTCTGGCAATCTGTCACAGATCGTGACCATTGCCCAGAGATGGGACATCTCCTTCTTGACTTCCCGGCGTACGCCCACATCACGACAGCCAACGCAGTCCACTTACAGCGGTGTGATAGAAATCTATGGCTGGCTGAGCTGACGGTGGCGAACTGGAGCTTCTCATTGCTACCAGACCGGAAGCTCTGGCCCATTGGTCCATCCTGCAGTGTGTTGCCATTCCAGAACAGCAAGGCTTCGACTACGGACTTGGCTCAGGCAGCCACACGACCTGCTCCTCGCTCGTCTGCTGCTGACATTCCTCGATATGGATGCAATCATCGTCACGATCGGTCTCTCTGGACCACTAGCCGCAAGCCATGCGCGCAACATACACCGTGATTTGCGTGACATGAGCTAGACGCGCAGCAGAGCAAGAGGCCATACTGCCATATATGAGCTTGAGTTTCCTGCTGCAGAGCTGATTAAATCCAAGCAACCGCATCTTCTCCATCATCCATCACGATGACCGACTTCTACTGCAGCGCAAACATCCCCTTCACCATCGATCCCTATCTTACTGCTCAACATCATGGCAACATTCCTCATGCTGTAGCACTCAAGGTCTTGTGGGACAATGGCTCTACTCTGAAGGTCGGTCTTGATGGCGGAAGTGATTTTCAACGCGGTGAGGTCATGAGCCACGTCAAATATTGGGAAGAACACATGAACATCACTTTCACCTTTCCTTCCGCAGGGCCGTACGATATCTTTGTATCGTTTCATGCCGACAAAGGGTCATGGTCACTACTGGGCAAAAACAGTCGTGTCAATGCAAGCGCAAATCCACCCAAGCCTTCGATGAATCTCGGCTGGGTTGAGGAAGATAGCTTCTGGACCTGGGGCCAGAAGGAAGAGAATCGCCGTAGTGCCATTCTACACGAATTTGGTCACGCCCTTGGACTCGGCCACGAGCAATGGAGTCCTAACGCAAACCTCGATTGGGACAAGGAGTTTGTCTACGCCGATATGCTCAAGAACAACCCGACCTGGACGAGGGCAGACGTCGACATGAACGTCTTCGCAAAATACCAAGCAACCGATGTCGTTGTCGCCTCCAACTTTGACCCACACTCTGTCATGCTGTACGAAATCAAGAAAGGTTATACGAAGAATGGATTCGTCAGTGGTCATAACACATGGCTCTCTCAAACGGACAAAACATATATCAACTACCTCTATCCATTAAGCAAAGGAGAAGGAGGAACTTGGAAGTGCGATTACAACAGGTAAATGATCACGCCCAGCCTTCGCGAACGTTTTCGCTAACCTCGAATATCAGCAATACCCCTGGCATAACTCGCATGCATCGCATCGCTTTTGGACAAGCCTACAAACACATCCCATCCATCGCCGTAGGCCTCAATTACCTCGACTTTGAGAGGAATCACAATTTGCGCGTCAAAGCCAACGTGAGTGACATCGACGACCGGGGCATGACCACAAAGCTCGAAAGCTGGGCAGACACACAAATGTACCAAGCCGGCATAACCTACTTCGAACTCAGCGAAAAATTCAAAAATGATGTACAAATCGGCACAGCCGCCATCACAATGGGCGAACGAAACACACGCCACGCCTTCGCACGTCCATTCGCCGAAAACAAAGCTCCGGCCGTAATACTCTGGTTCAAGGACCTCGACTTGGACAACACAAAAGACTACTCCATTCGTTCCTGGGGCTACGACACCCGTTGGGGTGAGCCTTTGAATTCAGTAGATAGCAACGGCTTTGGAATCAGTACAGGTCTGTCCTGGGGCTACAATGCTTCTCTTGGAACTCCTCATCTCTACGGCGGTGAAGTGACATGGATTGCAGTCGCTCAAGATGCGCCCGGCATCTGTTGCGGTAACATCACCAGCTACGATCGCCCGGCCAGGTGCGATTTTCCGAGGCCTTTCACCAAGACTCCGAAAGTATTGGTGGGGTTCAATGCAGTCTCGGGTAAGCATGGGTACTATATGAGGGTGCGGTCGAAAATCATTTCCATTGACCAGAACGGGTTTACCTGGGATTGGGAGAGTTGGGGTGACGATGCGGGGCGCGGCGGAGCTGAGGCAAGTTACGTCGCTTATGAGGAATAGGCTATGTGCAGTCCGTCATATGTATGTGGGACCCGGAAAGCAGAGTCTCTTGGATTTTATGCTTCCACATTCAAGAATTTGAAATGGCTTGGTCTGGACACAATGAGCTGTCTCATGGGCAGTGACCCATGCAGAACTGCGCAGTGAATGCCCTGCTCTGTCACTAATATCCGCGTATGAGGTGTACTGATCAGCGACTGCACGATTTTGAGCGCGTATCATTGACCGAGATGAGGTCGCAGTTTAATTCTGAACCGCAGCATCTCGCTGACCACAGAAATATCCGCCTCACCTGTACTGATCTCCGTCACACCTACGATCAAATACACGCTGAATGTCGAGGATGAGTCGTCTATCGATACGACTTAGCAGAATGCTGTCTCGCTACCACCTTATACTCAGCCAGACAAGTATCAACGACTTCTAGCGTTACATCCGCAATTGTTGTGCTCCTTCGTAATGTTCGCAGTCCTCGCCTCGACTTGCCTGTAGTATACAGTCCGGCATCTACCAAATTCTCTTACCGATGCGATCAATTTTTACACCATGTCCTCTCGCAAGCCCGAAATCACGATAAAGAGAAAGCAACTGCTGTTTGTCGTCTCTCCTCCGACCCGCCTTGCTCTTATGCCAACGTGTCTGCAGGCGGAGCGGATGGAGTCCAAGAAGGGTCGGCGAGAAGTAGTTGGCGGCTGTCTCTGATTTCCAGTCTCGACCTTGAGCGACCGAGACTGCGGGTCTCGCGAATTGTGCTTAGAGAGATTCGAAGAGAAGAGCACCGCTCTACGCTCTCTCTGTACTCGTCCGCCTGGGACATAGGCTAGTGATTCTGCAGGTGCAACGAGATGCGTGTCTCAAAGGGGTAGGGAGAGAGGCGATATTGTACTGTCTCTCCTGATCGGTCCAGAGTCGCTCTCGCAGATTACCGCCTTCGTTGTCCTTATGTTGCATCTTTCCGGAGAGTTCGGCAGGTGAGGCAAGTGCACGTGAAGCGCGACAACGATTGAGGAGTCAACGCGTCTGATTCCTAGTGACGATGCGATGCATCGTCGCATCAGGCCCTCCAGCAGGCCTGATATCGCATTCCGCTTCATGATCCTCGTCTTGGGTTCCGCTCAACGCTTCTCCCTCATCCAAAGGCTCTTTGCTCTCATCCAGACCTTCTGTTACGATGGACAACTCAGCGAGCTCACGAGCAGCGTCCTCCATTTGGCCTGAAACCCGCGAGCCAGCCACGCAAGCGACCGCGAAGAGAGTCAGAAGGGCTGTGGGTATCAAGATGGCCATCATGGTCTGAAAGTTTCTAGCCTCGACACTGTCTTCGGAAGTCGATGAAGATGCACAGGAAGTGGTGTCGGGCTGCGCTATTGCTTCACCGACCACTGTAATTGCGATGTGATCCGCTTCGTTGTTGTCGGTCGGTGGGTGGCTCAGTGACTCTTCGCGCTCGCAGGTCGTGGTTGTAATCGTGACCGTTTCCGACATCTTCCTTGCCCATCATGCCACTGAATGCCCACCGACTTCTGTTGGGTCCCTTGAAGGCGCTTTGCGCAGCGGCTATTTGCGATGAGGTCGGCGGTGCACCCTTGACCCTCTTCTTTGGCGCAGACAAAAGGCGTTTCATTACAACTGTTGCGCGAACCTGACCCGCTGCAATATATCATTTGAGTCCCGCAGCCGCACGGCAGGGCAGCAGCTTGTCGCGCCATCTAGGGCGCCGAAATTCCCTGCCGGGCCGAGATTTCTTCTGTTGACCGTCGAGTGATTGGGCAGTGATGCGTACAGCGCCTCGCAGTCAGCAGCTGGCCGTCCAGATTGGGCCAACAGCCGAAGATGTGGAGCATTTGCTGCAGTATGCGCTACCTAAGTGCATTTCCCTGTTCCAGAGCTAGCACGAAGGGTGTAGATGATTAGCAGTGACTAGGGAGAATCATTAGAGCTGAGCTCGGCACCCGAGTGGGAGTGTTCGACAAGGATGGCATAGGATATAGTCGCAGTTGCGGATGATTCGTGGCGCTACTCACATGCTAGCGCAGCAGGTAAGCCGTACTGAGTGAGCGTCTTGCAGCAGCCGGTGCAGGTCATGGTCGAACGTTGGATAGCTGAGTGCGGTGTTGCGAGAGGACTGGTGGGACCTCTCACGTGGGCCCATTTTCGTTTTGAGGTACTGCAGCATAGCCCGCTCTACAGCGTACATGCTCTTCCAGACAGATAATGTGGACCCCGTTGGAGTGACTACCGACCGGGCGCGGTTTCATGAACGACGTGCAATTCAGGCAAGTACACAGAGTGGCGAGAAAGATCTAGGAAGATCTCTCGTCCACCGCATGTGCTAGCTAGCTCCAAACAGCTTCTATCGAGATGTCGCGATCACTGGACGACCATTTCATCCGATCCGAAAAAGGCGGAAGGAGGATAGACCAGGGCATATCGAGATTTGAATCAGATTGTGGAAGCGCCAGCGAGACCATCCACGTGTCTGAGTATTCCGACGGAGGCAGCGACGGAACATCAACACTCTCCACATTCTTATGCGGGCTTGAGCGCCGTCAAAAATCGAGGCGCGACTGGGCCATACGCCATTGTGACGGAGGGTCAGATTGGTCGACGCACTGGGAATTTCCAGCGGCTCTTACCATCCTGGTTGTTCTTGGCTGCTTATCGTCGCTTCTCTTTACAATCTGGCATTTGATGATGGTGCTGAGATGCAGACTTCCATGGCCGATCGAGCTGATTGTCTCTTCAACCTCCCGTCGGACTCTACCATCCTAGCTCTTCTGTCGTCGCGATGACAGTTGCATGCTGTGCCAGGGAGCACCCACACCCCAACTTCCAGTCCTCCGGGGAGTTGGCTTCGATGTCCAGCTGCGATTCGATCGTGGCCGTCTGGCGGTCGTCTGCCTGACATCGAGAGGTTCATGTTGTGGGTGAAGTCGTGCAGAAGCAGCAATGACGCTGCAGGCTAGGGCACCCTGGTCATGACGCTCGATTCTGGTCCGGCCAAAGGCAAGCGCATTTTGGAGCTCTCCTTCTCTTCCTGCGCTCGCCCGTCGAAATCAATGATTTCGGCTGAGCATCGCCGCCTCACGAATGTCGCCATGATCCTATCTAACAACGCGTTGTGCTCGTCACTCACGCGGTATGGAACAAAGAACGCCAAGGCAGACCTCAAGCGAAACCTTACTCGAGCCAGCATCTTATCCACGGTAGCAACGAGAACGGCGTGCAAGTGCTATGGAGTATAGAAGACTCGGCTTCGGGCGATCCTGCTATCGGCATGCCGTGTCGACGGCATTGATGCGACATGGCATCCATCGGGCAGGTGGCTGGGAACGATAGTCCTGACAGCGCTTTTCCACTTCGAATGCTGGTGGCGCCCCGCGTGTCCGCTTTCGACCCAATGCGCCGACGCCTGCATCTCCTACTCACCAGTCATTCTCTTGACATCCCTACAACATCATCGTTCCGACGAAGCAAGGGGCCTGGGATCGGTACATTTCTATACGGAGCTGCTGACTGGTGACATCCGGTTGCGAAGCTCTATCGCCTGAGAGCTGGACTCCCAAACATGCCCGCAAGCACAGACGAAAGGACGCCTCTCCTCCAATTCCCAGGTTTATTCGCAGTCCAGCAACCCTCAAGTCAGCCAGAGGCAGACACCCTGCCGAATGCCTACAAACAATTCTGCTTCCTGGTAGGCAATCGACCATTAGAGCATCCACATACGAAGTCCTATACACCTCCCAAGGATTCTCTGTATCACCGTGCAATCGAACATCGAAAGGCGCAGAGTAGGATGTATGCCTTCACCTCTGCTCTAACGAATACATTGCTGCTCTCACAAATCGTGCTTGGCGCCTCCCTGACGGGTATGGGCGCGAGTGATTCGCCCCGCTGGCTGATCACGGTATTTGGCGCGTTGAACACAATCATAGCTGGACTGGTAGCTTTCTTAAAATCACGAGGACAACCAATGCGAGCTAGGATGTTCCGAGATGACCTGGATCGCGTCGTTGACGAAATTGAGAACTCTGCAACGATGTGGAGAGGTATCAGCCAAGGCATACATGGATATGACGCGATCGATACGGACGAAGCCGTGACAGTCCGCAGCGAGGTCGCAAGGCTGACAAGATTATACGATCGCGCTGTCAAGACGAACACTATCAATGATCCGGACTATTACGGCGGTGCAGGGATTAGCAGCGACTCTGCAAACTCTGGTCTTCGCAGCACTCGCGCTGCCCAACCACAACCTCAATATCCTTCTGCGCCAAATCCTTCAGTACCTGCACCAGCTCCTGCTCCCATCTCAGCACCAGCTCCCGCGCCTGCAGCAGAGTCTCCACCTCAGCCTGATCCAGATGAGAGTCCTGCAACCAAAGCACCCGCTCCTACTACACCTAAACCGGAAATTCCTCCAACGGTCAATCACCCTCTTGACGGCACAACGGACGCAGACATAGATCATCAAGAGTCGTCCAGCCCAGCACCAGACCCCAATCAAGAGTCAAGTGTGGCTGCCGTGCAGAATGTCCCATCGGATGCCGGTCCTCCAGCAAGCACTACAGCTCACGTCGTCGTCGTTGATCCCGATGCCAGCCCTGCCACTGCGCCCCGACCACCAGGAGCAGAACGGACAAAGTCGAACAAAGCAGGTAACAAGGTCAATGGTGATACAGCGCAAGAAGATTCACCAGTGAAGTGATATGATACGAAGAATGTTCATTGGAATAGCAAATGGCAGGCACTTTATATGTGAGCAGTGCCTTCATGCATCTTAGTATTTGTTCACATTTCTGCAGTGCGTTGCGTATTGAGCGACAAAGCCGATCATGGCGATCATAATACAAACTTCTGATCAATTCACCGTTGCGGGAATCAGGCTTGTTCTGTTCGCATTCCATCTTTCTGATTTCGACAACAACATGATTCACTGTTGTCTTGCCAGCATATTCCCGCTAACGAGAAAAAGTCGAAGGATCAATATGAACTTACTATCAAAGCGGCCTTACCCAAAGATCTACAACCCAACCATGACTTCGCTCCCCAGATTCTCCTACTTTGTTACCGGTGCACAGACCGCAGGTAACTTTCCTGAACCTCTGCATCCTTGTTGGAAGTGCATCCCGGCAGAAGAAGAGCAACTATGCGAAGCATTAATCACAGACGCTCCATTTCTTTTCGATGAAGTTGAAGATCGTGCCACGAGTGTCTGGGTTGGTGGGAGGTACGGATCAGGCGAGAATGTGCGGCCAGAGGAGATCGTGGGTATACCTTGGATGAGTGGAGGGCTTGGTGATAGAGAGAATGACGAAATTGTGGGGGGGCAGAGATGAGAAGAAGGCGAGCAGGAAGTCATGTCGGAGATGTAGGCGAAGTTGGGCGTATTGGTGGAGACAAATTGTGTCGAAGTGGTTCCGAGTTCTCGCAAAGTGCTATGCTGTGCATGATTCGGTTTCTGAGTATTGGTTTCGGTATTGAGCAACAGAGCGGTAGGTGTGTCAGTCGGGAGCAGGCAGATGCTGTCTACGTAGCTGAGCGCAATTTCGTTACAACACACAATAATGACTCTGAATCATATATGATGCCGATGGCGATGATGAATGCCCAGAATGTGAACTCGGTGAAGTGAAGTCAAAGAATACGTTCCTGCATGTGAAGTGGGGAGCCAAAAGTGTGGACCCTTGAATTGACAGGGATCAATTGAACAATATTTGGGGAGGAACGCTTTCCGCAATGGTTCGATTTCGCGATTCTTGGTTTTATGCAACTTCGTTCGCTACTCGCACTACCAACATCTGCCATTGGGTTTCGACAACTTCTACACATACTCCCTCGATCTAGGCCGTGCTGCGCACAACGATTTCAGGCGCCGAGAAGAGCGTTTTCGAGAGTAAAGACAGATATTCCGCGGCCCATATCGTTGCGGTCAAGAAACATGCCTGCGACGCTGAAAGAGTTTGAGGGTGTATTCCCGAAGTTGGTGGAGGATCTCAAGGCGGAATGTCAGAAATACAAGCTGCCTGAGCAGGCATTGACTTGGTTCGAGAAGGTAGGACCTTTCTACTCTACTGGAGCTTGAAGAGGTGCTATGCCGAACGAGATGCGATGCGGAGTGAGCTCCATGAATTGGAGCGCGAGAGACAATGCAATGTTCGCAGAAGATACGGTGTCTTTACAGACGATCTCAAGATAGCTGACAACCACTCAACAGTCACTCTACCACAACACGCTCGGTGGAAAATGCAATCGCGGACTTTCAGTCATCGACACAACCCAGCTCCTCCTCGGCCGCAAACTCACCGATGAAGAGTTCTTCCACACCGCGCTGTTGGGCTGGTTCATTGAGCTCCTCCAAGCCTTCTTCCTCGTTTCCGACGATATCATGGACAGCTCGAAAACACGACGAGGCAACCCTTGCTGGTACCTCATGCCTAACGTCGGCATGATTGCGATCAACGACGCTTTTATGCTCGAGAGCTCAATATACTTGCTTCTGAAGAAGTATTTCAAGAAAGAGAAGTACTATGTGGATGTTATCGAGCTCTTCCACGATGTGACGTTCCAGACGGAGCTGGGACAGACATGCGATCTCTTGACCGCACCAGAAGATCACGTTGATCTGGACAATTTCTCGCTGGAGAAGTACACATTCATTGTGATCTACAAGACTGCGTACTACAGCTTCTATCTACCAGTGGCTTTGGCCTTGCACTTCTCAGGCTTTGCTACTGAGAAGAACTTGAAGACCGCGGAGGACATTCTGATCCCAATGGGAGAATACTTCCAGGTGCAGGATGACTACCTGGACAACTTCGCCGACCCAGCCACGCTCGGCAAGATTGGCACAGATATCCAGGACAACAAGTGCTCGTGGCTCGTGAACCAGGCTTTGAAAATTGCCACACCTGAGCAGAGGAAAGTTCTGGAGGAGAACTATGGACAAAAGGACAGCAAGAAGGAAGCAGCAGTGAAGCAGCTCTACAACGAATTGGGCTTGGAGGGCATCTACCAGAAATACGAGGAGGAGCGTGTCGCAGACATCCGCCAGAAGATCCAGGCTATTGACGAGAGCGAAGGACTCAAGAAGGAGGTGTTCGACGAGTTCTTGAGGAAGATTTACAAGCGAAGCAAGTAGAATCGTTTCGGCAGCTCGGTGAACAATGCAGAAGCTTGTGAAGGCTTCCAGTGGCACGAGGGAGCTTGCTAGAGTATATAGAAGTTGTACCGGCGCAACAGAAGATACAAGACCAAATTGCTGTCTCGAGCGTGTTTCTCTTGCTGTAGGTGCCAAGACTTAGCTTCGTCCCGGCACGCGCCTGCAACTTTGACTCGAGACGCGTTTGTTTGCATTTCATTACCAAGACTGAACTGATCAACCACACTATGCGCCACATCGAACACCGGCCTCACAATCGGCGCCGATAATACCATACACCGTGGTGACAGCTGCAAGGCCCGTACTCTCAAGATCACTCCCGATCGCACCGACTCAAATGCTTTCCAGCGAACAAGAAGCTGAGCTGGTGGCACAGCTGCAGCAAGCAATCGCCGCCTGCAACGAGCGATGCCTCTACTTCGCAGCGCGATGGTCTGCAGAGCTTCTGAACTCATTCGAGGATCCCGCAGAACTCGCAGAAGGCGATGGATCTGACACGGAGATCGATGATGACGAGGCACCTTTGCCCACCATCCAGACCACCAATCGGGATCCAAAAGAAGTCCGACGGGAAGCCAAAGAGCTACCTCGCTATTTGATGGCGAAATCTTTCTTCGACTGTCGCGAATTCGATCGCTGTGCTGCTGTGTTCTTGCCGAGTCAGATTCCGCATGCTGCTCCTTCGTACGAGACGATTCATCCTTCTGATGTGAAGTCAACGCCGACGAAGGATAAGCGGACGCCGCTGGGTTCAGCTGATGCTCGCGGGCAGAAACTTAGACGAGCACCGTTGCTGCAGACGCCGAAGAATCTGAGCCAGAAGTCTTTGTTTCTCGCGCTTTATGCGCGGTATCTTTCGGGCGAGAAGAGGAAGAACGAGGAGTCGGAGACGATTCTAGGACCTCATGATGGACCACTTACTGCCAACAAGGAAGTCCCAGGCGTTGCGATCGTGCTCGAGGAGTACTTCAACGCGCGAGGCGGACTGGAGGACTTGAGCAATTCCGATGGGTGGCTGGACTACCTCTATGGCATTATCCTGATCAAGTCCAAGTCAGAGAGACTGGCTATGCAGTGGCTGTTGAGGAGCGTGAACTTGAACCCGTGGAACTGGTCGGCCTGGCTCGAGCTCGCATCACTAATTGAGAACCCAGAGCAGCTTGACGACACTTTCAAGGCCAGTCTACCAAAGAACATCATGACTTTCATCTTCATCATCTACTGCAGCCAGGAGCTCTTTCAACAAGACCCGCAGGTGTTCGACACCTTGACCAGAATGCTGGACATCTTTCCACGATCGGCATTTCTCTTACAGCAGAAAGCGCTACTGCTCTATCATATGCGTGACTATGATGCAGCAACAGCGCTCTTTGAAGAATTGCTTCGCCGCTTTCCTCATCGGCTAGACGCAATGGAAATATACAGCAACCTTCTCTATGTGCTACAGAACAGACCAAAGCTGGCCACCCTGGCGGCCATGGCGAGCGATACGGACAAATTTCGACCAGAGACGAATTGCATCCTGGGCAACTACTACAGTCTTATAGGCGAGCACGAAAAAGCTGTGCTGCATTTCCGACGTGCTCTTGCGCTCGACCGCAATTGTCAAACTGCCTGGACGTTGATGGGACACGAGTATATCGAGCTCAAGAACAATCAGGCTGCAATCGAGTCGTACAGACGCGCTGTAGACACCAATCGCAAGGATTACCGCGCATGGTACGGACTGGGCCAAGGATACGAAATGCTCGAATGTCACAGCTACAGCTTGTTCTACTATCAACGAGCAGCTGCACTTTACCCTCTCGATCCGAAGATGTGGGCAGCTGTCGGGCACGCTTTCAATCGCTGCAACAAAACCACAAATGCGATACAGTCGTTCAAGCGAGCGCTCATCGCTGGTGCTCAAATGGACACGGGCGCAAGTTTTGGCAGCTCTAATACTGACCCACTTGCACAAGCAGTGGGAGGTGCACTTGACCCACAGATACTTTGGGAGATTGCGTGTCTGTACGAGCAGCAGAGCGATTGGGAAGAAGCTGCTGCGTACATGGAGCTCACGCTTGCGCAGGAAGAGGGCGCAGAAGAAGGCGAAGACGGCCTCGGTGTCACCCAAATTACAAGTCGTGCGCGACTCTGGTTGGCAAGGTGGAGTCATACCTGTGGCGACTGGCAGCGAACCATGGACCTTGCGAATGAGTTGTGTCAAGATGGAATTGAGGTTGAGGAGGCCAAGAGTTTGATCAAGGACGTCAGAGCACAGTTGCAAGAAATGGACGAGGAAGGCGACACAAGGCGCACACTTAACAGAGGCTCTGAGGAGCTATGATCAAGCGCACCACCTCGCGCTGCTTGCCCCTTCTGGCCTTCCTGGTACTGAGATTCGTAACTCGTATTGCAAGGAATAACAAGGAAGGATCTCAAACCTGTCTGACTAAGCATGCATGAAATCAAGCAACAACACACTTTCGACTTGCATCTGCAATTTAGACAACGTGGGGAAAAGGAAAAATGGCGCAACCTTTTGATCTTTCTTTAGGGCTGGAAGGAACGCATGTGTTGATCACGGGAGGCTGCGGCTTGATCGGACGTGTTGTTGTCGAGGCTTTCTTGACCGCCGGCGCCAACGTCTCCGTTCTGGACCTTCCGGAAGCCATCGCTCAAAGACAATACTATGGTGCTCGACATAACTCTATACTCTTTGTCCCGGTCGACATTACACAAGCAGAATCTGTTAATGCAGCCTTCTTGAAAGCAGAAGATGGCTTCGGCGCCGTGGAGTGTTGCGTCGCGCTGGCGAGCATGGATTTGAGCAGCTTGCAGCAGACAGAAAGTATCTGTGATATGGACCCGAAAGTACGACCTCACTGGCTATTCGAAAAGAAGCTGTTTTTAGCTGACAGAATCTGCGCAGGTTTGGCAAAATGTCTTCAATGTCAACATCAATGGCACTTTCCTAACCGCACAACGTTGGCTCCGCGGCATCCGCTCCGCACTTGGAGATCCAATCGCAGCATCCAATCTCCGCAACGTAAACCTCGTCATCATGGGTTCTGAATCTGGCAAATTTGGGGTTCGAACCATGGCCGCCTATTCTGCAGGAAAAGCAGCGGTGCAATATGGCCTCTTGCAATCTCTCGCCAAGGATGCTCCAAGAATCTATCTCAAAGCTCGCGTGAATGGTGTCGCACCTGGTGCTGTCGACACGAGTCGGTTCCGAGACGAAATCGCCAAATTCGGGCCCCAGTGGGAGTATGAGGAGTCTGAAGCTACTGTTCCCATGGCCAAACCCGTTCCTACTGAGGACGTGGCTAGGACTTTTCTGATCTTGGCGAGTGAGAAGTGGAGTGGCACTACGCATGGGCAGCTTCTGCATGTGGATGGAGGCAAATGTGGCAGCCTTGTCTGGCAGCCTGGCGAGGCTCCGACGCGGAGACGTTAGAGCTCAAAGGCTGGTCGTTAAGGCTGAGCAGACTGGAATATAGATTGAACGGAAGCTCGTGGGCTCACGCTCCCGGAAAATGCGAGATAGATGAGTGGTCATTCACTTGAGCAAAGTCGTATCGTTCTCAAACGCTCCTTGGATGCGGCATTTATGTCAACTCGAAATCTCACATCTGGTGCCAAGGCAGTCTTGCTATGCACAGAGGCAACTGTTGAGGCTGTACCCTAATCATCGACTACTCAGATCTTGACATACTGACATCAACAGATGAGACGATTCGAGGAAGCAACGCCTAGACACAGAGACCACAGGCTCAGAACTTATGTCATCAACAGAGAGCAGTTCAATTCATGGGGCGAAACAAAAACGCCGAGAGCCGGGTACATCACAACAACCGATTGATACTTACACAGGGACGTGAAACATAATGAACCACCTGCACTGCCACACCTACCGCACCTTGACAATCGGAACTACATAACGCAAGACACTTCCCTAATGCTTCCCTTGGCGCTAGGGCTGTGGGTATACCGTACATTTAGGATTTTCGTCTGATCTACAGTATAATGACGGGTATATACATGTCGATATACTTCTATTACTAATCTATCTGAGGCCTAAGGCAAGCATGTTCTGTAATTTCACAAATTTACCTGCCTCGAAGTCCGCAGAATACTCGAAAAGACTGCGAACGACTATATAGACTACGAATATAGTCGTTAGGAAGTACTTATAAGAGTATCGGCGGCGATAGAGCTCGACATCGTGTCTCTGCTATCGCTGCCGATACTGTTCATTACGGTTATCTATAGGTATATATAAGATCTTCAGCCAAAATGGCTGTATATACGTATATACCCGGTATGTATGCCAGTATACGCCTTGTTACCAACAGCCCTACTTGGCGCACGTGCTATCACGCAAAGCGAAACATCCTCTTGTCCTCAGAGCTCTCTCGGCACTTCCCTCTTCCGATCGGCCCAACACTTCCAGACAATACACTATATTTCCCGCAAAGCAAAGCATTGCGATCGCACGTTAGCTGCCCGAGAACAACAACGACCCCGCGATTGTGTGTGCGTATCCCACCTGCTCAATGAAGCCAAGCGGCCAAGGCAAACTTCCGAACGAACAAGCTTAAACGTCTTAAGCTTGACATCCTACAGGTTCGTTAAATCGCTGCAGGTGCTCGAGATTGTGCCATGTTGGTAGCTTCGTGCAGGTGATGGGAATGCAGTCGATCGTAGCACGCAATGTGAAGTGGATTGGCGTGCTAGAAGACGGTGTCCGCACAAAGGCTTGTTAAAAAATTGTTAAGATGTTGAAGATCTAATTGCCAAGTCTTTGAAAATAGAGGTGTAAGAAATTAGCATCGTTCGCTTTGCGAACGTCTCTCGGTAAGGCTGAGAAGTTTCTTTGCCAATAATTGCCAACATAGCATTCGATCAGCGATGAAATGCTTGTTTAGAGCCTGGGCAGCACAATTCTATGCTGACCTATCTCGTTGCGGAGAGCGGTCGAGCTTCCAAGCTGTCGGAATGCCTCGGTCTGGACCCGGTAGTTGTGGCAAAGCAGGTACT
Source organism: Cercospora cf. flagellaris (assembly GCA_005356885.1). NCBI lineage: Eukaryota > Fungi > Ascomycota > Dothideomycetes > Mycosphaerellales > Mycosphaerellaceae > Cercospora > Cercospora cf. flagellaris. The sequence continues at coordinate 133,083 of RJLU01000014.1, read as the reverse complement.
GCTATAGCAACTCAACAGCTTTCCAAGTTGAGCTACGCAAGCAACTCAAACGGCGTTTTCCCGTAATTGGACGCTACCGTCTCCGCGTGCTGCACTCGGTGTTGATCTTAGATTGCTGATTGGTCTGGACTGGCCATCTTCGCTGCACAGTCCTGCGCTTTGCGATGGAGCGACACCAAGAGAGTAGAGCTGGGAAACGGTTCCATGCCTAGGAAAACCAAGTCCTAGATCTCATGTATAGCAGTCTTAGCCCGGCCGAACGAGCAGGTCGTGGGTCCGTTGCTTGAGCACAATACTCCGAAAATTCCGCTATACTTATCCTACTTCCCAGTCCGGTTGCAAGAGTGCATATCAGAGCCTCTACTACTCTTGCCAATACACTCTTACTCCTTCTTTGCTGACCAAAGGAAGATTACTCATTCGGAGATTATCAAGATGGCGGAATACTATATGCCAGCCGACATGGCGCTGATCAAGCGTGTGATGACTGCCCATGGGGTTGTGGCGTCTTTGTCCTGGGCTGTGGTCATGCCACTTGGCGCCATTGCCATGAGGAAGGTGCCTTCGAGTAAGGCATGGTTGATGCATGCTGCCATCATGACCCTGGGACTGTTGATGTGGACATCTGCATTCGCAATGGGTCTCTGGGATGTGGCACAATGGAAATCAGATGTATGTGGTCCAACATGGTGGTCTTTGTGAGGTCGATATTGACAGTGTTGCAGGTCAGCAAATTCATGCACACCATCATCGGAACGGCCGTCTTCGCTTTCGCCTGGCTGCAACCAATCCTCGGAGTAGCACATCATTACATGTGGGCAAAGACACACAAGCGCACTTTGGTCTCCGCCCTCCATGTGTATTTTGGCCGCTTGCTCATCAGCGTCAGCATGGTCAACGGAGCTATTGGACTCTCCATGGCGAATATTGAAGGACCGAAGAAGTGGGCGTACGGTGTCCTGGTCGCCTTGATCTGGATCGCATACACAATGGTCAGCCTTGATTGGGACGTCAAGCGAGACAACCAAGGCCAGTGGGCTCTGAGAAGGCTTCAGGATCCAATCAGCTCGCGCTCCAGCAAGGACCAGGTGTCTGTTATTAAGACTGAACTGTCGTAGTGGAGACGGGGAACATGATGAGTGTCTACAGATAGAACACGAGATACCAGGAATGAGAGTGCTTTTCGACGGGATTACGTCGGCTCGGAACTTTCGGCGTGGTGATTGTGATGTTGTGCCTTTGTTGAATTTGCAACCAACAGTCGCAACTAGAGAAAGGCCGGCCTCCAGTGTTCGTCTCTTGCCGACATTAGACACCGGTTCTTGGGATCATTGCGAGCAGCCTTCCGCAAATTGTCAGAGACGGGGTATATTTGGTACCTTCTCCGATATTCTTACCGTTCACAGAGCCGCCGGGTGTTCATCTAGGTCGCAACAAGCCTCCGATAGATGTACAGAGACAATGAAGACGAGGCCTATTCTCTGGATTCCGTGCGGGCCAAAGCGCCAACCCGTATCAAGCAGGTCGCGATGAGCTTACCGCGGAGTTGCAGAGATACTGGAGACTCCTGAGTTGTCGTCCTGGTGCAGAGGATCACCTGCGACCTGCGGACCTGTAAAAGTCCCTTCATGCCACACCTATCATATCAACAACTTCTCTCAACGCCTTGAATCTCGTATGCTGTACATGTTGATGCTTGTGGGATCCCCGTGACGATGAGAGGATGTCAAGATAACGGTCGAGATCGCTCTTCCCTATCATGAGCCGTGGATCGCGACTCGTCTGGCCAAGGTGCTGTGTCTCTGATACGAGTATTCGAGCGATTCTCATCTGGTGAGTCATGTAAGTATTTGCATAAGTATTACAGTCGCTTCTGGCTCCAGAACCTACAGCTTGGGCATACGCTCTGGTATGATAACTGGCCCACACGTCCATTTGATCGGGAAACAGTCGCAGAAGTGCGAAAAACGAAGACATCGCTTCGTGCGTGGCATCGATAGCGCCATGGATGTCCAGAAGAACGCCAGCCTCCAGATTTTGATCCAGATAGAGTACCGTCAACACCCCAAAGAAGCTACTGGAGACGGTGATCAGTTGTCGCGCCAGCCGTAGATCGCCAAACTCGAAACGCTTCGGGCTCTGAGAGTTGAATGGCGGCCTCCAACTCTCGTACATCTCACGGTATTGAGATATTATGGTCTCCTTGTGGTAGGAGCTGCTGGCGATGGGACCCTCCGTGGCTCGAGGGTTGCAAATGTGCTCTTTGACGAATGTTGCCCACTGCCACATCGCAGACTCGTAATCCAGGTCGTGATTAGAATCTACACAAAGTCAGTTGGAAAACCGTGATTTTCTCTGAGTGTACTTACGATGACCCAGCTCGTCAATCTGGGTACGCATGTCGATGCAATGTATCACTGATGGGGGTAAGTCAAGGTGGTACGCGATACTGACATCTTGAACAACAACAGCCTGCCAAAGTCTTCGCCGAAGAATGCTGTCCCGATGTGAAGTGGAAGTACGATGGAGACGAAGAGCGTATGCCTGGCGTACCAGAATCCCAGAGAAGGTCCAGGCCTCCGAGACACGATTCGTATTGATGAGCAAGTAGCCAATCAAGAGTATGACTTGTGCCGTTTCCAACGAGAACTGGCTCAGATACGAGCATAGACACAGGCACTGATGGCTCGCTGAAAGGTAAAGATCTGACAGGCTGGCCCGCTCCTCCGGCTCAACTTCTGGAATAAAGAATGCACCTGCGGCATAAATGATGAAGTGCAGTGCTAGCTTGGCTGCGTTGTAGCTATGCTTCTCCTCAAACGACAAATGCTGGAAATGCTCGACTTCGGCAATGATGTGGCCTCGCGATAGCATTGGATAAAGGGGATCGACGGAATCGAAGTAGCTGGCGACCAGTTGCAGGGCTCGCGGCCGATCTGGTAATATCGAAACCACTTCAGCGAGGCCACCGTCTTTGGTCCAATAATTGTGAAAAGGATGACCGAGCTCAACGCCGCTTTGAAAGGCGCCTAGGCACGGGATCTCTGCCGACCGTGGGGTCGCTGCTAAGGAGATCTCGTCAAACACAGCAGCCTGACGAGGCTCGCGTGATGTAGAACTCTCGCCAAGGAAAGGTTCAGGTAGAGGCAGTAGGTCCACCATGTCATGGGAGGGAGATCTCGAGTAGGAGGAGATAGATCGTCTCTCTTTGGGCAGTTCGGGTCCCAGCGATCGAAGCATATTGGCGACGTCCGTGTAGCTGCAGGCGGTCTGGCGTCGAATGCTGCGTGCATGATCAGCATTTTTCTAGATGAAAGATGTTTTTGATCAGGAGCCGAGTACCATTGCCTGCATTTCGGTCGATCTCTGCTGCATCTGGTCTTTCGAGAGGTGCAAGCGCCGCAAGTCAACGTGGGCTTGTTCCGCGTCACCTTCGGTCGTGGCGTAGGCTTTGTCGAGGGCTCCGGACAGTTCATTTGAGCGTGAGGATCCATGCTGGCGCCGAATAGCCAAGTGAAACTCAGTACTTGGACCTGCAAACTCGAATGTCCCTTCGCAATCGTATCTCTGCCTTGTGCAGCGTATCTCAGGCACTCTGGTGAGCGAAGCGACGCAGTCGCAGGATCAAGTTCGTGGCGAAGCGTCAAGAAGCCTGTATGTTACCTAGTCCCCGTCCTGTCGACCGGAGGTAGCCATGTTCAGAACAATATGCAGGTGCCACACGGGTCACGATGTGGTGGTCTATAGAAAATGCAGGCGCGAAACGACCTGGAATGCCAGGAATGCGGGGAAAAGCGGGGAAATCCGGGGTAGGACAAGAACATCACCTCTTTCACAAACTCGTCAAATTCACCATTGGACGGATATAATGTGTACATACACCAGATACAGATCGTAGCCTCAATTTTGGGATGCCGCCGCCTCTTCGATCATCAAAGCTGGCGAGTCGAGCGAGGGAACGAGATTCCCTTTTCTTTCCACACTGCTCTCCGGCAACGCCTCTAAGGACGAAACAGCCGCTCATCTCCGCTCGACGGCTTCAGTCAGATAATTCCAATGGAGTTGGAGAACCGAGATGACTGCTCGATATGGCAAAGAGCTTTCTCATTCTGAGACTACATAATCACTCAAATTTCCGATTCTGCTCTAGAACGGAAGCGTAATCGGAGGAATCGTGCCAATACCAAGATCAGGGAGGATCGGTGGCCTCACTGGCATGCCCAGAACCTCAGTCGGAACAGTCAAGTATGCAGGCAAGCCAATGATCTGGCAGTCCTGAGTGTCGATCAGGCCATCAACGTAGATGTCGGTCTTAACCGGCACGGGCACGCCGAGTGCTCCAACGCCAAATGTCTGTCGGAAGTCAGATTACTAAATGGTGGTAAGTGAGAGAGGCTTTGAGAACTTACCACCACTGCGTCCATGATCGTTGTCCCGTTGTCAAAGGCGGTGTATTCTGTCACGACGTTCGCAACAGCTTGTCGGGCTGCATTGGCAATGTTCTTGGCACCTTGGGCGCCAGGGCCAAGTCGCAGACATGGTGCTCCGTTGATGCAGCTGGTTTGGTCAGTTTTGTGTCGATCTGGAGTGGTTCTTCTCCGGGGTGCTCACAAATCAATAAATCCGTCCTGTGAATTGTCAGCGCAGCTACAACCATTGTGGGGAGCCAAAATTTACGGGTTTGAAAGGTGCGTTCTGGATTGTAGCAAAAGACCTCGCTGGATCAGGGTCGTTGAATGCCTCAATGATATTCGTCGCAATTTGCAACCTTTTCTCTCTAGTGCATGGGATGGGCGCTGGGTATGGCGCGCCACCTGGGACAGTGACGGTGATGGGTGTTGCTCCGACGAGCATTGAGCCCGCAAGGGCAACGCATGTAAGGGTGCGAAGCATTTTGATGTCGAAGAAAGTTGGAAGGTGCGATCGAATAATGGCCCTTGAAGTGAATGAGGCGAGTGTCCAAAAGCAAAGCTACACTTCGCACGGCGAGTTAGCTCTTTAAGTAGATCACTGCGATACTCGTGTGTCTACAGACCTTCATGATAATTGCCCGCTCCTGCGTGTGATTCAGCCCACTACGTGCCCTGGCGCTGAGATGTGCAGACTACTTACCAAATTGGGGCAGTAACACTGACGGAAATTATACGGGCCAAGACATTTCTGGAGGAAGCCAGTACGAACTCGACAAGTCGAAGTATGAGACCCTTCTCGTGGAATTGTGAACTGCCGGCTCTGCTATTGAGAGGACCAGTCACGCTCTCCTCGTGTACTTTTGCATGACTTTTTACTCCGCGTGGCTCTGGAATGGCTGCGGAAACGCAATACTTCATCAGAGTGGCTTGAACAGGGCAGCGGAAATAGAGTGGGTGCCAGATGATCGACATGTTGATAGCCACAAATGGTACATCTAGTATCACTAGTGTGTGGGGTATAGATTCAAGCTTTCTTAGGGAACAGGTTGGAGCTGTCACATTCTGTCGCGACTCAGTAAGCAAGACACGTTCTCTATTGACTTCATCGGACAGAAAAGCCGAGTCAACTTACCCAGAACAACAGTATTTCCTCGTTTGCTCTCAGAATCTTCCAACCTGCGTCCCGGTCACCACAATGTCTTCGGCAAAGCGTCGCGTAGAACAGGTCTCCGGCCATGTCCAGAGTCCGGATCGATCACCTAAAATAATATGCCAAACAAAAGAGCATTCGAAAGGCAACACCGTGGCCACCATCACTTTTCACAATCCAGCCAAGCTCAACACCGCAAGTAATCAGCTCCAGAACGAGCTGATAGAAGTGTGCGAAAGACTCAGCAAAGACGAAACTCTCCGCGTGGTCGTCCTGACAGGTGCTCCACCTCTGGCAGCTGGCAAAGCCCCGGCTTTCATCGGAGGCGCCGATATCCAAGAACTGAGTCGCCTCAGTTCTTCTGACGATGCCCGGAAATACATCACTCAGATCCACAAGACATGTCTCGCGATTCAGAATATTCCAGTTCCGGTCATCGCTCGCGTCCATGGATATGCTCTTGGCGCTGGTCTCGAGATTATGGCAGCATGCGATCTGAGAGTGGCGACCAAAGCTAGCAAATTCGGTATGCCTGAGCCCAAGATCGGACTTCCTTCTGTGGCCGAAGCTGCACTTTTCCCCAGCATGATCGGCATCGGTCGAACAAAACGACTCGTATATCTTGGCGAAGATATTCCCGCTGATGAGGCATTGTCATGGGGCTTGATTGAGCGTGTCGTTGGCGATGAGGCTGAGCTTGATACGGCGGTCAAGGAGTGGGTGGACAGGCTAGTTACGATGGGTCCTCAAATCCTTCGGGTTCAGAAGCGTCTTGTAACCAAGTGGGAGAATAGCACGCTGGCTGAAGGTATTGAGGCTGGTGTAGAGACGTTGGCCGAGGTGTACGAGGATGGTGGCTTGATAGCGAAGAAGATGATGGCGCCTCTGCTCAAGAAGTGAAATTGTCGAAGGAATTACGAAGCATCCGCAACGCCAGCTTCATGCCACTGTATCTCTAGAGTTTGCACACAATAGCCTGAATAGAGCATTGTAAACAGCAATCAGAGCTGCAACGATTCATTGCCACCACGAGTGGGTAGTTCCGGGGCCATTGTAGTGTTTGAATGGGCGGTTCACCCAGCACAGACATCCTCTGTTGCCATGCTCAATGCAGTCAGAAATTTGAACGCCTTTCTTCGCCTGGATTTGTGGCTATGAACCGAGAACAAATGTTGTGAAGTTATGTCTGTCTTCTCTCAGTGGGCGGCGTCATTTCCAGCAGGTGCGAATTTTGATGAGGCTTCCATGAAATGCGATGAATATTTGACTCGGCCCATGCGACGCAAATGTTGCAACGCGTGCCACAGTTGACACGCTACGCAAATACATCTCCGTTACATAACTCACAATGATACTTTATGCAAGTCATCACCTTGCGCATGAGATCCCGACTCCAAGTAGCTCAGGCAGCCGTTGAATGCTCGGAACTCGGTACAGGTAGCACAATGCGAATGCTCCTACCCTATATTGTGTGGCGCGAGCTACGGAAGAAAGGTGGAAATAACAAAGCCTATCATCGTTCTGTGATCGACGACCACGACTGCCAGACGGGAGATGGACATCGTTCCAGCGCGTCGGAACGGCTAATGGTCTCAGGGTACTTTGGCAACATCAGGTGAACCTCAGCGTATGCAAGCAGTCTGGAGTCCACTGACTGCAGCGAACCTACGATGGCACAAACAATGAGAGCTGCGCAATACCACAAGGTACCTGCCCAAGAGCACGACTTCAAGCTCGTCGTTAACGTACTCGCCAGGAAAGTGGGAAAGTGCTCGTTCGACGAATACCAATACCCGAGCCTGAAGATGGCCAATTTCAAGTCAAGATCGTGGCCGCATCGCTTTGCCACTCGGATCTCATGATGGACCAGCGGCCTGACAGCTTGAAACACCAGCCCCTTACAATAGGCCACGAGGGTGTCGGAATCATCTCGAAGATCCATCCTTCTGCTGAAAACAAAGGCTTCAAAGTCGGAGACAAAGTCGGCATGCTCACCATCATAGACTCTTGCTTCGCTTGCGAAGGCTGCGTAGTGCACGCTACCTTTTGCACTGCAGCCAAGAACGGCGGTCCCAAAATCCAAGGTCTTCAGGCTGACGGCGTATTTGCGGACTATGCGGTGACTGATTGGCAGAATTGCATTCACTTGCCTGAGAATCTGCCGATCGAGAGAGCGAGCCCGCTGTTCTGTGCAGGTATTACAGGTAGGTCTTTCCATATCTTGATTGTCATGCAATTCGCCGGCACGCGAACAACCAACTTTCGCCAAGCTAACAATGCCTAGCCTTTCACGCCGTCAACAAGTGCGAATTGCAGCCAGGCCAGTGGCTAGCAGTCGTGGGCTGTGGAGGGCTTGGACAGCTTGCCATTCAGTACGGAAAAGCCATGGGCTTGAAAGTGATTGGCCTGGACATCAACGACCATATGCTGGAGACAGCTATCAAGAATGGCGCAAATGCGACTTACAACCCGCGCAAAGATCCGAAGTTCTTCAAAGCCATAAGGAAGCTCACCGGTATTCGTGGCTGCCACGCGGCGGCTGTCTTCAGTGATTCAAATGCTGCATATGCTACGGGTATTAGAAGTCTGACCTTCAACGGACTACTGATGGTAGTAGGAATGCCGGACAAGCCTCTAGAACTTCCAGCATTTGCTGTTTCGACAAATCTGTATCGTGTCAAGGGCGCAAGCAATGGTACTGCGGCTGAGTTGAAGGTGGCTGTTGATTTTACCGCCCGGCATGGCATTATTCCGGATTGTGAGTTCCGGCAGTTGGATGAAATGCCTCAAATGTGGGAAGAGATGGCGCGAGGCAAAGCGAAGAGGAAGCTCGTAGTCTTGTTTGGAAACGAGAAGTCCAAAATGTGATTCAGTCCGGCTGCTCAGCAAGTTCTGTCATATGGCAAGGTGTTACCAGTGGCCGTCCCATTGCATTCTCTCGAAGGCGTAGTGTAGTTAACGGCGGCTTGGTCGAAGACATAGCTAGAGAAATTCTTGACAATCACCAGAGAGTGGTTTGGTCTGGGTAAGAACGAGAAGAGCTTGGGACATGCCTCCCCAAACCGTCCCACACATTTCCGTGACGGCCCTTCCCACCTGCCACGCTCACGTGCCAACCCTTCACACGGCGAACGGCGAGCTCCACCAGCTCACACAAACCAGATACCCACACTCATATCAGAACCCCCCTACCCTACTCTCCCTTCTCCCCTCCTCCCTCTCAAATTCATGGAAATCCTCCACCACGTCGCCTCCCTCTACCACAGCGTCAGCCACCTCAAACACACGCTCGGCACAGCCCACGACGAAATGTCCAGTTCCGCTTTCCACCGCGCCACAGAAACCGTCGAGTTTCTACGTCTCAAACTGCCCGAGCAATTGGCACGGCCGCGCGTCGCGATTGTGTGCGGAAGTGGGCTGGGCGGGCTGGCGAAGACGGTGAATCCTGGCACGACCGAGGTGTGGGAATACAAGGATGTGCCGAATTTTCCGTTGAGTACAGGTGAGTTTGTTCTGTGCTGATTGAGTCGTCTACGGCCGCATGTTCTTTCACGCAGAAACGTGAACGGATGAGGAGAATGTGTTGCTGGGAGGACAGGTACTGATACGAATGAAAATGCAGTACCTGGCCATGAAGGCAAGCTAGTATTTGGAACTATGGGACCCCAGGGTAATGAGATCCCAGTGGTACTACTCGTGGGAAGGGCACAGTCAGTAGCGACCCTATATAGCCCCTCTATCGATCAACGCGCGCTCATTCCTTTCTTAGTTTCTACGAAGGCCACTCCATGGAAGATGCATCATTTGCCACCCGTGTCTGCAAAGTTCTTGGCGTCGAGACCATCATTTTGACGAATGCTGCTGGCGGGCTGAATCCCGAGTACAGTGTCGGCGATTTGGTCTTGCTGAACGACCACCTCAACCTTGCAGGTCTGGTGGGCTTCCACCCTCTGCGAGGAGCCAACGAGGAAGAGTTCGGAGTTCGCTTTCCACCCCTGAGTGACGCATACGATATCCACCTACGACAGCTTGCCCATCGAAGCTGGAATGACTTGCGTCAAGAGACCCCAAGTCAACGCAGGATGCACGAGGGTGTGTATGCCTTTGTCGCCGGACCAACGTACGAGACGCGAGCAGAATGCAGAATGTTGCGGAACTTGGGTGCAGATGTGGTCGGCATGAGCACTGTTCCAGAAATCGTCACCGCAAGACACTCGGGACTGCGAGTGCTTGCTTTCAGTCTGGTGACGAACAAATCCGTGCTAGAGCCAACAGTTCGAGCAGACCATCCGGAGCTGCAAGGGCTGAGCAGAGAAGAGCTTGATCGGCACCTTGGCCAGGGTGCCGCCAACCACGAGGAGGTGCTCGAGGCTGGCCGAGAAGCGGCTTTGGACATGCAAAGCCTCGTGCTTCGTATTGTCACGCAGTTGTGAGGCTGCCACGATGGCATTGTAGATGAGCATAGCGCTGGCTTCTAGCGGCATAGAGTGTCGACGCAAGGATAGACAGCACAGAACTAGACATTGCTGTCTCATCCAGAGCCTTTCTTGACGCCAGCCTTGCGCTTCTCCTTGAGTGCCTTGTAGAATGCCTTCTTACCATTGGTCTTCTTGTCTTGGATCTGGCCGTACTTGTTCTTGAAACGACCAGTCTCGTGTTCGCCGGCAAGCACTTCTTCTGCGAAGGTTCTCTTCCGCTTCTTGTTCTCGATGCGGCCACTGAAGAACTCTGTCGCACCCTCTTTGATGGTTCCGACCTGACTGTACTCTGGTGCCTTCATCTTGCCATTCTCCTTCTTGTAATGACGATGCGGATCGAGCACATTTCGCATTTTGATGAGCTGAAGGTCGCGTTTGAGTTCGGGTGTAAGCTCGGTCTTCGGCAGATTGTACCAGTTGCTTCCAGCAGTCGCTTTCTTTTTCTGCATCCTGTTAGTAGATGCAAAACATCAAGATGGACCGAGCAGCGATGGAGATGTGTATGTTGGCTCAGAGTAACTATGATTATAAAACTCTCAGTGGTGCAGAAAGGCAACCAAGACGGCGCCCGAACTCTGCTCAAGGAGAAAAGATTGGGAATATTTTCCTCATAGCCAAGGTAGTGAGCGAAAGGTGTCTGGAAACGTACCTCTTCTGCCGTCTTCTTCGCGACGACTGGATCCTCGACTTTGCGAATCTGTTGGCTGCGATATTTCTCCTCGACGAGACGCGAAGAGTCGATGGTCGCAACATGACCGTTCGTGGAGACGTAAGGCGTCGGGAGATCTCCAGTATCGAGCTTTGGAAAGGTGATGCCTTTTGACTCGGTCTGCTGAGTTAGCTGCATGTCTTTCGCCTGTGCTTGCAGTCGGGCGGTGGCGGCTGCAAGCTCTTGCTCAATCTGCTCGTCTGTCAGGTCATCCTCTGGACCTGACGAGGACTTGGCAGGCCGTTGCAGCGCGGTTGCCATAGTCGCGGTGGTGTGACAACACTACCTCCGGTCGTGCGTGAAGGAAGAAAGTTGCGTGAGAAGTTGCCAAAGAAAATAGCTCGCCGCACTAGCGCTAACGCCAAGAGTCCGAATTTCAGCCGAGAACTGCCACCGCGCTCATGGACCGACACTTGACACCTCACAATACTTCATTGTTCCATCTCCTGCATCACCGGCAATCGGATCCTACGTCCAACTGCAAGAAACCAAGCTTCCGGTACACATGTGTCCATCATCCATTCTGAGCGCTATGAAGTTGGCAAGATGGAACAGCAGAAGAAGAGGCCATTGCCGCGCTGTCAGGCTGTCTACGCTCCCACCGTCAAGCACCCTCTGAGCATGATGGACCATGTATCATCTTCAGAGACACTCTGACCTCGCCGCTACTCGCACACTGGCCTGCGACGGTCATCCACGTTATGAAGCGGAGTGAAATATGCGACAACTTGGATCGAGGCTCTGCGCCCGGGCTTAGTCGAGCATCATGTGTGGCACACAGTTTGTGCCACCGCTTCATCGTCGTTGATCTCTCCCGTATCCTTGCTGTTCACAGTCCTGTCGATCTTGGCTTCGCTTTTTGGGACACTCAGGCGTGACTGCGCCTTTTTGGACTCTTTCGAACGTCGACGAGCTTCCTCCACCTTTGAGCGAAGAACTGGCCATGCGTACCAGTAAAGAGGACCCAGCACCCAACGAGCGACGGTGAGATCACTATCGATGTCAGTTTGTGCATTTAAGTTCCTTTGCACCACTCAACTCACATCCAAATCCCCAATGGCCATCCTAGAATCCGGGGAGTATATCCAGCCACCAATGTGACTATGGCTGTAGTTGCAAACAACCAGAAAAAAGCCGCGATGCTTGCTCGGCTCATCGTTTTGGCTCAGATCTTCCTTCTCGCAGTGTCGGCGTCCAGTTGTTTCCGAGGTCGCGTGGACACTGGAAGTATAAGACTGAGATTGTACAGGCGCGGGACACGGATATGCATGCATTCCTGTTCCATACTCTTTCTTCAGTTTCCTGGGCACCGGCAATGAACCAGGGTCGTAACCTTGTGGGCACGCATCTTATTTCGCGGATGCACGATTGCAGAGTATCACAAAAAGTGATGCCCTCCAGGGAGTAATCATTGCACTTTGCAGAATGGCACGCTTTCGTTCTGCGGTACACTAACTTCTGGGCAGGCCCATTCCATGTATCCTCATTATAAACCAAAAGAAGTATGCTTAGGTCCGTCAAGCGCCGCCTATCCGATGCATGGTCAAAACTCCCGCGACTGCTGCACGTTCAATTCCAGGCTGTACTAGCTCTTCACATTCTCCGAATTCCGGTCATCTTCTACATTGCAGTATTTATTGTTGAGCGCGCGATCACTTTGCGTGGCATCGAAGCGAGATTGAGCAACAGCTCAATTGGGCGCAAGCTGACATAAACAGAGTTCGCGAACCTCACCTGGTCCTTGACAAGCTTTCAACCTTGGCAGGAACAGCTTCAGGAGCCGTGCAACCAACACTCAAAAATCGACCATTTCATCTCCGATATCGAACAGCATTCGCTGCGTCACTGTACCACACAGGGTACATAGCAAGAAAGCCATGCCTACGACCCATGGACCACCTGAAGCGAAGCATGGGACATCTAAACGAATGCCAGCATGCAGAGCCTCGAGAATCGATCACGGGCGCCTACCGGCAGCCAGAGCGATCCGTATCGCTTATTGCGTTTCTGTGGCTGCTGAGAACTTCTACCTTCTTCCTCCGTGCCCTGCCTACAGACCGATTCTTAACTTTACGCCCTTCCCTACATTGCGACCACCTGTCGCAAGCATATTCTCTTTGTATTCCTGTCACTCGTTTACTGAACATCTGCGTTGCGGATGTAAAGTTGTACCATAATGCGTTTTCACAGATTGCTCGACTTTGCACTTTTAGTTACAGCGTTGGCAGTTCCAGCACAACAACACAGGCATGAAGATTCCCACCACCGCGAAGACCATCACCGCATTCACGAGGGCACAAAACGGAAGAGGCAATGTTGCGACAATCTGAACCAGCCTGGCATCTATGACTACATTGTCGTAGGGAGTGGCCCAGGCGGCGGACCAGTCGCCTCCCGACTTGCTCGCGCTGGCTTCAGCGTCTTGCTGATCGAAGCGGGCACCGACACAAGTGGTTATCAGGACGTCCAAGTACCATCTTTCCATCCGCGAGCGTCCGAGTTGCCCAGGCAGCTATGGGTGAGTGCCAGTGTCAGAATCTCAACGCTAATGCTAGATACTCATGCCTCGAAAATAGGCGTACTTCGTGGAACGTTACGAAGATCCAGTACAGCAACTGCGCGACACCAAACAGGTCTACTTGGTGCCCGATGACCCCTCCTACTACGGAGCTCCATTCACGGGCGCCGGACATTGTCCTCCTGATCCCTTCGGAATCACTTACGTGTTGCCAAACGGCCGTTACTACACCGGTCAGTATCCTCCTCCGGGTGCTATACGTCTTGGGCTGCTTTATGCGAGAGGCTCCGCACTCGGGGGCAGCTCGCAAATGTCTGCCATGGCCATGGTCACACCTCATGAAGAAGACTGGGTGGGTCTTGGAGAGGTGACAGGCAACTATTCGACTTTCGATCCTCATCTGATGCGTGAATATTTTGTCAAATTGGAGAATTGCAAATACCTCATCAACAGCGTACTTGGCCATGGTTTCACCGGATGGTTGGACATTTCTCTGACGCGTAAGTCATTTCTTCTTGGATGGTGACGATATTCTGTACTCAGCAATCCAAATGTGCTGACTTGCGCGCAGCCCTCACGTTGGTGCTTCAAGACCTCAAGCTCTTGTCTTTGGTGATCGCGACTGCGACAGCTATTGGAAAGGTACAAATGGCCGATCCAGTCTCTTTTGCCGATTGCTAATCATCTCTGTAGGCAGGCGGCTTCCTAGGAGGACTGATCACGACCGTCACTGGGCTCACCCACATTTTCGCCTCCGATCTCAACGCTCCCGGCCTGGGGCGGGACTATGACAGTGACATCTGGCAAGTGCCAAACGCTGTCAGTCCAGACAGGCACAGCATCAGAAGTGGTAAGTGAGACTTTCGACTCTTGTCGTTGCCGCTTTTGCTGAAGCACCGCGTAGGTGTCATTGATTTGATACACTCCACCGTGCAAGAAGGATATCCTTTATACGTTCAACTCGACACCATGGTCACGAAAGTCCTTATGGACACCAGCGGGCCCATTCCTCGGGCTTATGGCGTTCAGTATGAGTACGGTCCAAACCTAGCTTACGTGTCGACGCTGTCCCCGAAGCAACATGGAATTCCTGGCTATGCGTACGCGAGATACGATGTTATCCTCTCTGGAGGCGTGTTCGAAACACCAAGTAAGTCTCATTAGCTGACCGTGTGACATTAGTCCGCTGATTCCTCTTCAGAGCTCCTCAAACTTAGCGGCATTGGCCCAGCCGAGGAATTGAGTTATTGGGGCATACCGGTCATCGCAAATTTACCAGGAGTTGGTGCCAACATGCAAGATCGTTACGAACTTGGTTCTGTTGGTCTCGCTACAACACCCTTCGCGGCTTTCAAGGATTGCACCTACTCTGTTGAGCCAGATCCGTGCTTGGACAAGTGGAGAGCCGGCACCAATCCTGTGAGCATTGCTACGTAATCCTTCAGATGTACAAGACTGAGCTGACGATCCTATAGATCGATCAAGGGCCTTATGTCAGCAATGGCTTGGTGAGCTACCTCGGACGACAGCCTCAAGATGCAAGATCACTGACCGCACCAATAGGCCCTCGGCACAACACTGAGCACATCGGTCAACGATGGTCCAACACCAGATATTTTCATCGTCGCAGTACCAGCCTATTTCGCAGGCTATTACCCAGGTTATGCCACCTGCGCAACACTGGATGCTCTTCACTGGACATTCGTGATTCTGAAGATGAAGAGCCGCAACAATGCCGGCTACGTCCGTCTCCGCTCCTTGGATCCGCTCGATCAAGCTGAGATTCAATTCAACAATTTCGCCATTGGTGGCGACCTGGACGCACAGGCTGTCGCTGAGGGCATCCAGCGCGCTCGAGACATCTACGCCAGCGTGATCCCATTGGATGGATCCTTGACTGAAGTAATCCCGGGCCTCGAATATCAAGGGCAAGTATACCACGAATGGCACTTGCAGCTTCTGCGCTGCAAACTCGGTCAAGTCTTGTACACTTGTCGGCTAACACCTTAAACAGACCATCTCTCATTCAATACATCCGCGACAACGCCTGGGGCCACCACGCCTGCTGCACGGCCAGGCTCGGCGCCTACGGCGATCCTTTCGCAGTCGTAGACTTCGACTTCCGCGTGATGGGCGTTGCAGGCCTCCGCATCGTCGACGGATCTATCTGGGCCAAGGGGATAGGTTATTATCCTACTGTCCCATTATACATGCTGAGCGAGCGAGCCGCGGACGTCATTCTGGGACAACAATCGGTGCCTCTGGGATTGAACGACTTGAACAATTTCGACGCTACTGGCCCTGTTGGGACGTTGGCCGCCGCGCTTCTGGGCACCGCAGGACTTGGTGGTCCGCCCGAAGCTAACCAACCTGGTGGGCTGATCAATGGGCTGAAGGGCATCTTGGGCGTAAGTGGCTCCCAATTCTGCCTTTCAATCGAGGTAGCAATCTCCCGTTCTGTGGCTAATTTTTCTTTTTGGCAGAAACGATGGAACGCTTTTGGTCCTGCTGTGTCGCAGTAGTGATCTTTTCCACGCAGTATGATATTCCAGCGCGGCACAGTCAAAGTTTGATCGAAATAATTGATTGTGGTGCTCGCTATCGACTGTGAAGAAAAATGCGGCACCATTCCTTCATGAAGTTACAGACGCCGTAAGGATTAAGCGGAGCGCCATATCTAGATCGCCGTCTTCGTATACGTAGTGTAATATCTCTGTATGTAACAAATTGCAAAGATTGAAATCTCACAATGTCTTTAAAAGTACTAATTCGAAAGACCAACGCAACGGAAAGTGTTTTGAGCACTGAAGGTTGCGGTACCTTGAAATGATAAAATTCGTTCTCGCAACGAAAGTCGTTTCTCCGATAATGATTGTGCTAACAACTATAACTATCGATACATTCGCGAGGTTCAGTCCTCGCTCGTGCTACACCCGCTCACTGAAGATAAGGATTGTAAGGTGTGCCATGCTGCAAAGCATACGCTAGTAGCCTCTTGTTCGTACGCCACAGACACCATTTCAGGAGCATTGCACCACAGACACAAAGTCCTGCCATGGTAAACATCAGAATGAAAGCCATGATGTAGCGAGGCTCGTCGGATTGTATGAAGAAGTATGGAGCCATGACCTGCGAGAGACTGTCAGCAATTATCTCAGGCATGGAGAAGTCAAGGAGAACGTACGTTGCCAGCTTGTCCAAGAATATTGTTGATGGCAATGGAAGTACTTTTCTGCTCTGGACTCTTCGACAGAGTACCAGAAATCCAAGTCTGAATGAGAGGATTCGCGCCGAAGAGGCCAACGACGTAAATGAACGACATGGCGTAGCGAGTGATGTTGTGCGTGGTAGCCATGCACACAATGTAGCCGACCATCGCACAGGCCACAGGAGTGGCAAAATGCCAGCCGCGGTCTTGCTTTCTGTCCGAATGCCATGAGATGCACACAGCGGCGAAAGCTGCAAGGAAGTACGGCGGGAAAGTGATGACCAGAGTGACGACGCGCGAGTATCCGAAGCCGCGGACGATGGCAGGATAGAAGTTGGAGAAGCCGTACGCAGCCGAGATGGTGATGTTGATGAAGATGATGATCCAGAGTTTGTAGTCCATGAGAGAGAGCTTGACGCCGCCCCAAATACTGGTCTTGATCTCGACTGAGGAGGCCAATGTCACTCTATCGGCGATGATTCGGGTCTCTGCGATGCGTCGCATGTCCTCTGTCATGGTCCACATTGTGCTACCGGTCCTTGAAGCAGGGTAGTCTGGCAGAACGAGGCAAGCTACGACGCCGAAGACACCGCCGCAAATAGCCAGGACGATGAACAGCCATTGCCAGCCAGCAACGCCGTGTTTGCCTATTGAGTGGAATGTCAGCATCTGGCGCCATAAAATTATCCTGCACACACATACCTTCAAGAGAAGAGAACACAGCAGCAGCAATCAGCCCGGATAACCCATTGGCAATCGGCGTTCCGGTAGCCATGATTGCAATGCGGACACCAAGTTCGCGGCGAGTGTACCAGCAAGACAACAAGTAGATGGCTCCTGGAAAGAGCGGCGCCTCGACTAAACCCAAACAGAAGCGCACTGCAAGAAGTCCCTCGTAGCTTCTGACTCCAGCAATAGCGGCCGCGACACCAGACCAGATGAAAGCACAACATCCAAGGTACAGACTTGGCCGAACATATGGTATGATCATGTTGGATGGTAGTTGACCGAGGACATATCCGGCGCTGAGAATCGAGACTGCGTTTCCAAATTGGTAGCCTGTGAGATTGAGGTCTTGGTCCAGAGTGCTCAGGCGTGCTTGGCCGAGAGATGCTCGATCGAGATAGTTGGTGACATACAATATCCAGAGAATAGGTACGAGCGTGCAGTCAAGCCGGCGGACAAGCTTCTTCTCTAGGGTCCTCCAGTCTGCGATGCCCAGGCGATCAATGATCTCCTCTGGACTGGGAAGCTCGTCGGCCGAGAGGTATTTTGGCACATTCTCAAGCTCAATCGTGACACCATTTTCCTTCTTGTCATTGTTGATGATGGCATCAATGACTGACGCGCGTCGAGAAGGATTAGCTGATGCACGGTTGACAGCTGAGCCTCTCCTGCTCTCCGGCGACTGAGCATCAGTCTTCTCGTTGTCTCCTCCTGACATCCTGAGTTCTTCGCGACTTTGCTGATGAAAAGAGGAAAAAAGAGAACGACCGTGTGCTGAGGAGATTCAAAGCCGCTCTGCTTGCAGCGGAGGCACTTATACTGCGCTCTCCAGACTCACTTACCCACTCAATTTGATACGCCTTCCCCAATTCCCCACGGAGACGGTTTGCGGAGATGCGAGAGCAGAGACCCATTCTCAACGTGATCGTTGCATTCTCACCGGGAGCATGTCCAAGAGCAACTCATATTGCCCTCTCCACCAGCAATGCTTCGCCCATAGGTCATTCGGGCGAGCAAAAGTGGCAAATGAGATCAGGAACCTTGGCCATCTCTTGACGTTGTACTCAGAAAGGCTGGCAAGAGCGTGAAGTCGCAGAGGAATCGGATTCGCGGGCTGGGCGACAAGTCTTACATATGAAGTGTTAAGACACTAGACACGATATATCGATCATGTCTATGGGGACAACGCGGAATGGAGGAGCCGTAGAATTCCGATATGTAAATCCGCCTCCAGTGGAAGGTGACAAGCCGCGGGATGTTGTGGAGTCCGCATACCGCTCAGGTGACTTTTGCTTGGGAGTAGGGCGTGCAGCCCGTCTTGAGCAGCTTCGTACCCGCAATGCCTCGTTTGGTCGTCTCCCAAGAGATGTGGAGACTGTCTTAGCGTGGCTGAGCCATCTGGGAACTTCATCTGAATGGTGAAAATGGTGACCATAGACATACTTGGCAGGCGGCGGACTTCCTCTCGCGCAGATGCCATGGCTTGGTCAGTCCCATATTCTTACTGTAGAATCCACATCGCGGTGAGCAGACCGGTGTCTCTCACTTTTGGATCATGCCCAATGTGCGAGCACTGCAGGCTTCAAGTCTTCAGGACGTGCCACCGGGCCGGACAATATGAACTTGTAACCCTCAGATTCGTCTTCGAATAACTCATTGTGCTTGGGGGGTAGAACATGAAGTTTTGAGGTTCGTGAATGTCGACGAGGGATCGTCGAATACTAATAACAGTGGCTTGCCTTTACGGACTGATCGCGTTGTTGCTCCGTGGTCGGAAGTTCACCTGCGAAGGCAGCGACATCGCAGTAGTTTGTGGCAGGTGGAACGGAGTTTCAAGCAAATTGAGGCAAGAACATCTGAAGCGACCCCTCGCTTCTGATTCGCTAGATAGCACTCCACGCTAGCCGATAGCCACAATGTTGCATTGAATTTACATAGTACTGAACTCGGAATATTCAGAATCAAGTTTTGCCCAATTTCTCCGCTACCACCAGAAGCACACACAAGCAGAGAGTCTCACAGCAGTAACGAGCTCTGTGGTAGAAGCGACGCCTGACACTGTCTTCGATGTTACCACAGGACCTCCAAAGTCGTCTACACTGTGAACAAATGTTGATTATTCAAATCTCATGTCATGCTCAGACGCTTTCTCGGGCGTCTGCTAATTCTTGCTCTGACCGCATTACAACGAAAATACCATACCGCCTTCAGGAGCATGTTGCTAAGTCTAAGAAGAGCGGCAAGGTTGTCAGTGGTTGATTACCTCGTAGGTAAAAGAGGACGAACGCTTCAGGACTCTGACAAGGCGACATTGAACCTCAGCTCCAATTGGCTCGATAAGAAAGTACGCTAGCCGATGATCCTTCAAGGAAACGGATCGAAACCAACTCGAGCTCCCTCTGTCTGTTCGAACAGCAAACATTAAAATGCAGCCACGAGACGTACGCGACCCATGCCGGTATAAGAAGCAGACAGCTCTGTTCCTTTGTCGTGTTAGACCTTCGCGGACCTTGTCTACTATACTAGACATCGCAGCAAGACATCTATGTTGGAGAAACATTTAAGCATGGATGTATGACCGTTTGCACAAAGTATGTAACAGGGTCATGAAAATTTCATACATTGAGGAAGGACTGGGCAGATTGTTCAAAACACATCATTACGATGGACTTGATTCGTCGGGATATCGAAGAAAGAAGAGCAGATTGCGAGGCAGGTAGAGTCTTGCGCTTGTCGCGACTGCTTCGTCTTCGCTCGTGGGCGATTGGTCGTCGGCATCGCCGCCGCATCAGGATCGAGGTGGCCCTTTCCTTCTCCTGGCAAGCGCATACACCCAGAAATATCTTCGTGGCCCTTCTTGCCTCTCAATCTCATGTCTTGCTCTGCAGGTGGTGATTCTGATCGCCAGTTTGCCGAAACCATCATATCTTCATCGCACCCCAAAGTCAGGGCGTCCAATGCGTGCCTGCAGCTCTCTCTATGCCTGCGCATCAAATCCAATCTTCCTGCAGGCAATCGTTCTCCAGCAGAGCGTGGCAAGCGTGCGGAGAGCGGTGAGAAGGATCTGATCCATTCGCTTGGGGTTTCTCGGTTCTTGTTCAGGACGCGTAGTCGTTGAGCCTTCCCATCAGCTGGAAGAAATCACGCGCTGCAATGCACGAAAGAGGAAAGAGAGAAGATGTGCAGTAGTCAAGGCGGCGGAGCGGTGTGCGCTCACTTACATTACCAGCGTAGGAACTAAGGTTGGTAAAGTTTGCATGTGCTCGACGCATGGCGTGGCGCGCTCCTCGACCAAACATCTGATGAAAGGCTTAGCTTTATGCATCTTCGTCGGTGCTGCTTCCGTTCACAAGTTCTATCCAGGTCGCTGGGTCTTGCCTAACTTATGCTGCTTCGTTTGCTGCAGATAAGCAAAGAGCGGTGGCAACGAAGTGAACATATGTGCAGTTGAAGTCAAGTGTATTTACGGCAGCGAACCGAAACCGACCGCCTCACCTGAGTGCATCTGTGGCGTACGCCTCTGGGCCCTGCAGATCTGTCTCTTGAACGAGGCGTACAGAGCAGAGATCTCCAGAAGGTCAACGTCACTCTCATGTGTAGAAAAGGTGTATAGCGTTGCCAGTAATAAGTGACCTCACCTCTACCGGTAAGCAGAGAGAACATGACTTGCCTGGTCAGATAAACAAGAATTGTACATCTTCATTGCTTGTGTTGTCAATCCGATCGATGTTCGCGCCTACCACACCTTCTCAGCAGTGTCGCAACGGGCGGGCAGTGGCAGAGCGGCACGCGTCAGTGTCGTGCAGCGAAAGATGGAGCCTTGTCATCATACCACACGCACCACGGAGAATGTGCGCAGAGCAGATACGGCTTGAAGATGCAGGTACCGGACCGCGCAAGCCCTTCACACTGTCCAGTCGAACAACGAAACAAAATCCTCACCAGGCCAGCTTTGCGGCCGCATATGCAGAAACCGAGAGCGGCTTGGCGAATACTTCGAGTGGTAGAAGTGATGTCGATGATGTATGTGCAGCCCACGGGATCAGCGGGTGGCTGTCGGCACTGAATCGCGAAAGTTCAGAAGCACCCGCAGAAGGAAGTCTTCCGGCAGCGGGTACGGCAAGCTGCAAATGCAAGTTGCCGAAAAACCTAGTTTAGGACTTTTGCTCTAGAGGCTGCTGTTGTAACCAGGTTGGTCGGGTATGTACGGTGAGAAGTAAAGAACGAATTGCATGTGGGTGAAGTTGAGCGGTCGGCGTATGGGCCGAAGATACTCTGTTCGGTATGCGGGTTTTGGATGGGGCCGGCTTGCTGGCTACGAGATGGTATAGAGTGTATCGAAAGTGATGACGCTCGATCGTTGAGTGTCTTCGAATCCATGGAGCTGAGGGAAAAGTCCCTTTTTGCTCATCACAAGCTGATGAAAAGGTGAATTGCAGGGAAAACTTTCTCAAAGTCGACTTTCGATTGGCTTCTGCACAGCAGAGTACTTTCCAAAGCTGATGCATAAAGTATTGTTTCACCTTATAGGTACATCGCATGCGCTTGCCTGTAAGGAGTCGGTCAACTCTAGAGCCGCATGGTTGAAGCAAATGCGTGTTTTCGATTGGTTGTTTGTTTTCTGCTTGGTTGCTGGTTGTTTATCAGCCCTGGATAATTTTGTAAACTTTGACATGCACTTCGGGAGCCTGGCTCTTGACCGCTTGTGTGGTTGCTATATACATTTCTTGCTTGCGTCTTCTCGGTTGCTGGAATTGGGCAGCAAATGTCGGGCCTGCGTCCGACTTGGTGGGAGATGTGGACTTGCTGCTTGTCCAAGACGTCTTCTGGTAAGATCGGCCGTGTACTGCACTTTCTCCGCATCCGTGTTTCGAACCCCATGGCGTTGCTGATGTCGACTGGAGCTTATAGTGATTGAAGGGTCCGAATTGTGGCTATCGGGAGGTTTCTTGAAGCTGATCCGCAACCGGAGGAATCCGAGAGACAAGGATATGTGGCTCTGTCATCGACAATGTGAGGTTCATGCCTGCTGGTTGTTACTTTGCACAGCCCGCTCGAGTTCGCGGGCTCTCAAGCGGTTCCCATGTAAGACAGGGCAGCTATAGGGCAACGTACAAGCAATTTCGCTGTCCGTTGCTATTGTTGTGAGTCCAAAACAGGCAAGTTTGAACGTGATGTCAGATTCGCACGTTCTAGACATGAGCTTGGACGACAACAAGCTCCACTGAGGGGCAAGGTGAGCAATGCTGCTCCACCCCAGGCGATCAGTAGGCGATGGCTCCCATATTATCGTGGAGAGCCAAATGGAGGGTCCAACGATCATCGCGCTTCTGTAGCGCCTTGAAAGACTCGCAGCGAACAAGTTCACGTCGGAGCGGGATCCGACGAGTGCTGCAGACCAAGCGATGCAATGCCGCATGTGATTGATGTTCGATGGCAGGCGAGCTGCAGCTTCCGTGCAAGGGACCAAGTCGGGCGGCTCCACAAGAGCATGGTTCAAATACACGTTGAGGCGCACACAAAGGATCGCGCTCGGTGGAGTACGAGCGTGGAGGGTCGCACACAATAGCGCTGTGCGGTGCGACGTTGGACATGCCTCTCGTAATGGTGAATGTGTCCTCCAGCGCCCATCGTACGGAGAAATGCTGGCAAAGCATTTCGAGCGTCTAGTCAGTGGGAGAAGGTGGAACGCATGCAAAGTGACAAAAGACGTGCATGCGATACATCACAATGCCCTGGTCGTGAACTCACCTAGACCTGGCGATTGAACTGGTTGCCGGGAGCTGTTGTGGACGTGAAGTCAAGAAAAGCTCAACGCCTCAACCGCATACAGGTCCGAACAATTGGTGGTGAGACGTCGAACAAGTGCTGACGCATTGGGGTTGACGATCAAACCGGAAAGGTGATGCGTCGCGCCAATATGAGGTGCATGCAGGCCCTGCGGTCAGCGCTGCAACTCCGGTCTCGTGGGCAGCACATATGTAATGCGGTGCCTGGGCTGTACAGACTATGGGTCACATGTGCAGTCATGAGATCGAGTACTGCTGTCAGCGGTGGTCGCACTGCCCGTCAGCGCATGTCAGAGGTGTCGCCGAGACCACTACGGCGACTGGCCACGGCATGAGGCTGAGAAGGAAGCGTGAAGATAGCCGCGGCTGATGTCGGTTCCCAGTTCGGGGGCATTGTGATACTTGGTGCTCCCGCGTCGAAAAGCAGGCGGCCCAAAAGGGAGGGCAGTTGGGTGTGGGCGATTCTTCTAGGCTGGTGGTTGGTGCTCCCACCGGTGTCTCGGATCTCGCAGTCAGCAGGCAGCGTGGTGCGACGACACTGCTCGATGCTCGATGCGCTCGACGTAGCTGCGGGTGGAAGCGGCGGGCAGCGCGGAGACATCGGCGCTTCTCGCGACGCGTCGTCGCCGCTGACCTCCACCACAGCACTCCGCCGTCGACTCCCAGCAGTGGAGATGAGGGTCCGTTCTTGTGGGTGAAGCTGTTGGGCGGGCGCGTTGGTGACGGGATTCCTGGTGTCAAAAGATTCAGGAGGCCTCCGTCCGGTCGACTTGGCCGCGCTTCGGCAGGGAGGACAGCCCGGTCGCGTCGACCTCATCGCACCCCGGCCCTCGTCGTCTTTCCAGCTGCCGCGTAACACTAGCTCGCGAGCACGATCGGCGCCGTGTGCACGGAGGTGCGGTGCTGCGCTGCGACGGCAACGAGCAACCGCCCTCGCCGTCACCCTGGGCTCGGAGCGGCGGCTGACGATTTGCTGTCAGCGGCGGCGGTGTTGGTGAAGCACGCGGCGGCTGCTGTCGTCGCCGCTTTGGGAAATGGCATGTCGCGTGCGATGGATTGGGCAA
Source organism: Cercospora cf. flagellaris (assembly GCA_005356885.1). NCBI lineage: Eukaryota > Fungi > Ascomycota > Dothideomycetes > Mycosphaerellales > Mycosphaerellaceae > Cercospora > Cercospora cf. flagellaris. The sequence goes on along the minus strand of RJLU01000014.1, from coordinate 109,029 downwards.
TGGCAAGAGGATCTCGACCCGCTGCCCAAGTTTGATGGGTGCTAGCACGCTCGCTTGCGCTGAGCCAGCGCGTGTGGATGGAGGATGTTCCAGCGCGCACTGTTACCTCGCCCCCAGGACCAGGGGCATACCCATGCCGGCCACGCTGCCTGTCCTGCGAGTTTCCGCTGCGCAGGCCCCCTCCGGATGCACACGCCGCTGCGAGCACACGGCACTCCCCCTCCTGAACTCGTCCCTGTTTTCGTGACGAGGCCGGGAGGCGAGGCTCTTCCTCCTCATCCTGTTGTTGGTGTCAAGCCGCACGAGAACTGCACACCCTGTCCGCAAATAGCCAGTACTGAAGAGATGAAGACGACAGCGCTCGCACGGGTGGCGGGCCGGCGGTGGAAGTGAGTGGAAGCCACTGACGGAGGGCCAAATCTCGTGGGAGCAAAGCAGACAAGCGGACTGGCAAGCGACGGCCAAGTGCAAGTGTTCCTGCGCCTGCCGACAGGGTTGACCGATGCTGGGAGGCCGAGTAGCGTCGCCGACCCATGATCCTGGGCGCACGCCAGATTGGCCTGTGCGAGCAGCTGCGTCGTACAGTTTTATCGCCGCGACTCGCAGGTGCTGTCGCTCGCGGGCAATCCCAAACACACCACACACACCTCATCATCATCCATCCCGACGCCCTCACGCTCCCTAAACACACGACTACCCTCCCACCCGTTCCGCCTGCTGTGCTGCTGCCTTTCTTTTTGTCATCTCCCCACACTCATTGCGAAACCACCGCCGACGCCGTAATACAGCCCGAGGATCAGCTGGCCTTTAAGCATCCTGCACAGCCAAACCTTCTTTGCCCACCCTCTCGTCTAGTGCCCGCACCTCGCGACGCCCAAGGGATGCCCATTGAGCGGTGACGATGACATCAATGTCTTCATCTGACCCGACTTCCTCAAGTCTGACGGACCCAAACAACTACCGTCTGTCTGACACCCACCAAATGGCCGCCGCAGAGGTTCCAGCAGCAATACCCGCGCGGGCATTGCCCGACCACGAGGCCGACTCTGCGTCACCCAACGACACCACGCGCAGGAAACGATTGTCCTTTTTTGGCCGACACAGCTCCGACGCGAACACGCGCAAGCAGCAGCCAATGCAGCCTCTCCAAGCGTCAATCTCTACCGCCAAAGGCGAAGTCGCGCGATCGCAAAGCAGACAGGACGCGCCGAGCCCACGACCGATGACTGCTGGCAGCGAACATGCGCGAAGGAAAACTTCCGACCAGATTGAGAGCATTCGAAATTCCATTTTCGGAGGGAGGAAGGGTTCCATCTCGTCTCGACCGAATGTAAAACGATCGCGACATAGCCACCAAATCGAATCGAAGAAGCCCAATGTCGCATTAATCCCGTTCGCGTCGCCGCTGCAGGAGGAGTCGCCCAAGGCTGAAGCGAAGGGCAATGCAGGCGCGCAGGACTTTAGGGACGAGAACGACTGTAAGTGAAGCATCGCAATGTAAATTTGTACGCACGAGCTGACCAAGTGCAGTCTATCATCACCGTAAAAAGACCTCAATCTCATCGCCATTCAACTTCCATCATGTTGGCCACACGGATCGCAAAAATCTCCCAATGCGCCTTGAGACCGTCGATGAGGCAGCGTTCCAGAACAAACTGCTCGACTTCGATGCTCAAGGTCGCGCATTGCAGCAAAATCCCGGACGGCGTTCAATGGGTCTTGCCAAAACGCTTCCTGCACTTCCCCAAGCTCAGGCCATTCCTTCTCGACACCGATCCAGCCCAAGTGTGGATGAGACGACTTTCGACGAAACTGCCGATACGAAATTCAACAACCTCGATGAACACTTCAATGCTCGACCCGCACTCAAATCACCTCCACGACGATCACCGCGACACTCGGCTTCCTCGCCAAATCTCCTTTCTCCAAGCGCCAGTAGCGCTGCGCACACGACACCGCATTTGCACTCAGACGCCTTCGACGAAGACACTCGGCAAAGTCCGCCGAGCAAAGAGTCACCGCCATCCGGTCAGCTTGCGCAGATTCCGACACGCGGCAGACCCTTGGGACAAAGTTTCCGTGAGAAGCAACCCCTACCGCCCGTGCCAGGTCAAGCTGCCGCGACAGCCATCGGCCAGAAACCTTCGAAGTCATCACTCGCTTCCGACCGGCACATCATCGGACTGCAGTTCCCTGCACCACCTGGGGCAAAAATCGAGTATCCCGCAAGTATTGCTTCTCACAAGAGCAAACGATCGAGCAAATCTGCAGCTCCCACAGTACAAAGCGCGTCTACGAGAGCATTCTCCGATATTCCCGTCGGCCTAGACTGGGAAGATGACATTGATTGGGCCTTTGAGCAGGAAGCGGAAGCGACATGCGACTTCGATTGGGAGAAACATGCCGCCAGCGAGTCAGATGCGAAAGGGCAGCTGCCTGTACCCAGTCCTGATGACGAGTCGCCAGATACTGGTGGCAGCGGTGGCGTACGACTCTCTGGATGGATGAATGATCCATCTGCACTTGAGAGTGACGCAAAGCATATTTCAACATCATCGACTCCAGGCACATCGCCATACATGGAAGATGGTCTTCCACAGAATCACAAGCGTGGTTCCTCTGTCGGGCATCGCGGCTTCTTGGCTGCCAGGAATGCTTCCTCCGACAAGCTGACCAAGACTCCGCCAATGTCGGTGGAGATCAAGACTTCTGAGGTAGGCACCCCTCCCACATCCAGCTTGACCACGGAAGGTGCTGACCAGGAAACAAAGTCACCATACGCATCGCAGACATACTTTCCTGCATTCGACAGCAGTATTCCCGAATATCTCAGCGATCCAGAATCAACCCGCGTAGGAGGCAGCAAACATCGCAAGAGCTCCTCATACGGCTCCTTTGAGTCGTCCGGTCGCTCTCTCCAAACAACTTCTGCATCGGATTCGACAAGGTGGTCTTCCGCCAGCACATCTTCGATCCCCGATCTCCTGCACAGCTACAACACCAATCGCAAAAGCGTGAGGAAGAGTGCGGCCTCGGGAACCTTTCGCACCCTGGAAAGTGTACCACATAGCCCAGATGGGAAAGATGAGAGCAAGTCGTTCCCTGATTTCGAGGAACGACCGACTGTTACTGATCGCGCAATCAGTGACGGAATCTTGATGAGAAGACCTGCGACGCCTGGTGACCGGGCTCTTTTGTTCCAGAGTGGCCGTGTTGTGCAAAGGGGACGTGCAATCAATCCTAGTCGGATGCAAATCCAGAGCTTGCCTGGTGACGGGCAAGAAGGTGGATGGATTTGAGTTCTCAGCACTGGACTTTACTGTCAAATACCCTTTTTCTTTTGTATTTGGGAATGATGAAACTCATGACGAGGGACAAGGTTGGGAAAGGGAACGGAAAGAAAAGAGGAAAAGGAAAAACTTTGGAAAAGAAAAGAACTGGACAGGATATGTGTTATGATGTTATGTGGCGATATCTGAGTGAGGAAAGGGATTTATGCTCATATGTTGGTTGTGCCGGCGAGGAGTATAGGAGGAATTGTATTCATTGCAGTGTCGAAAGGAAGAGACGGAAATGGAGGCAGATGTGTACTATTTGTACTGTCACTCTGTACGAAGTGTGACTCTGTACGAGCTGTAAAGGAGTAAAGAAGAACTTCAACACATTTCGTTGAGAGTCCCATGATCGATATGTCATCTCAGGAATGGTTTCAACTGGTTGATGTGAGAAGTAAACTGTTCTGGTGATCTGCATCTTGATAAACGGCACGGTCTTGCTGGACCCTGAGGGGCTGCGAGGATACTTGGCTATGCGTGGGCATTCTACAGTCGCGCATTGTCTATCTCCACTCTCCAATGACCAAGTATTCAGCATCGTGTTTCCACTGCACAGGATATCGCCTGTAGAATGGTTGTCACAGCAGTGCACTGTCAAAGAAACCAGAAGTCCCCTCGAGAAATCTAGACTCGTAGACGCGTGCAACGTGTGGTCAGGGATCAAGCTTCGCCATCCCTCAGCCGACTGGCGCCTTTGTTTTGGGCCAGCAAGCGGGTCTGCAACTGCAACTCCGACCGGCGCCAACCAACCAACAGCACCTTCTCGAACGCACTGCACCACGTCGTCTGTACCTGACTCTCCTGACCCGCCGCTTCGCTGCCCGCACCGATCATCAACACACGTCAAAACATAGATACAGTACTCAGCCACGACCACGACCGCCGCCAACACCGCATCTCCTGTTTGCTGTTTGTGCAGCCGACGAACGAGTGACCCGAACACGGACCGAGACGATCATCAATTTATCGTGCAGGCAGCTTTGGGCAGCAGCGGCCAGTATCTCTCTTGCACCGCCGGTTGGAGGGGTTGGTCAGCCTTTGGATGCGCAGTATGCTCATCTAGAGCCACTGGTTTCCCGCACTTTTTGGCTGTTGTATGGTTGGCGATTAAGTTATGGCGGTGTTGGAGCAATCTTGGTAAGAAGGAGAGGGCAAAGTGAGGGGGTGAGGGGAAGAGTGAGTGCTGATATTGTTGCAACAGGGTCAAGGTGCAGGAGAAGACGTTTGGAAAATGGTGAGTTGACTTCGATTTCGTTTCTTCTCTGCGTTAGAGTGGGTTCGTTGGAGGTGATGGGAGGGGAATATGCTGAAACATAATACGCATGGATATGGCACCACGATGCTTGCATACATGTCAAGAGATTGTCTTGAAACGAACCACTAATCTCCCTCTCCAACAGGCTCAACAATAAACTCCAAGTCCGCAACCTCCACCTCGATAATCTCGTCAGCGACCTCAGCGACGGCGTCATCCTCATCCACCTCCTCGAAATCCTCTCCGCCGAATCCCTCGGCCGCTACGCCGCTCGTCCCAAACTCCGTGTGCAACGCTTTGAGAATGTCAATATCGCGCTCGACTTTATCAAGAGTCGGAAGATCCAATTAACGAATATTGGAGCGGAAGATGTCGTGGATGGGAATCGGAAGATTATTCTCGGGTTGATTTGGACGTTGATTCTGCGATTCACGATCAGCGATATCAATGATCAAGGTCTCTCTGCGAGGGAAGGACTGCTGCTGTGGTGTCAGAGGAAGACGGCGTGCTATGACGAAGTCGAAGTGAGGGATTTCTCGAGTAGTTGGAATGATGGGTTGGCGTTCTGCGCTCTGTTGGATATCCATCGACCGGATCTGATTGATTACGATCAATTGGATAAGAGCGACCATAAGGGAAACATGAAGCTTGCATTCGATATTGCGAGCAAAGAGATTGGAATTCCGGATCTTTTGGATGTGGAGGATGTGGCAGATGTGGCTAAACCGGATGAGAGGTCTTTGATGACTTATATCGCGTACTGGTTCCATGCTTTCTCGCAGATGGAGAAGGTCGAGAATGCGGGGAGACGAGTGGAGAAGTTTGTCAACAATATGCAAGGCGCGTGGGAGATGCAGAATAATTACGAGAGGAGGATGAAGGCGCTTCTGGCGGCAATTGCGAAGCAAAAGGAGGATTGGGAAGTTGCGACGTTCGATGGGACGTACGTCGATGCGAAAGAGCAGAGTCGAGAGTTTACCAAGTATAAGCAAAAGGCCAAGAGGGAGTGGGTTGCGGAGAAGAGCGAATTGGCTGGCATGTTGGGCAATATCAAGACTAAGCTGAATACATACCGGTTAAGGCCGTATCAGCCTCCGAAGGAGCTGAGTCTGGAAGCGTTGGATGCAGCCTGGAGTGAGTTGATGGAAGCTGAGAGGACACGATCACAAGTCATCAATAACACAATCCGCGACATCAAGAACAACCTGCGGAAATCTTTCGCGGACAAGGCTAACGACTTTGCTCTCGCGCTCAAGACCATCAGTGTCAGCATCTCCGGTCTTGAAGGCGACGTCGAAGATCAATTGGAACACACGTCACAAATATCACGAAATCTGCCGCCGCTGGACCAGTATTTGGATATCATCGCGAGTCTGGATTCACAGTGTCAAGAGGCGAACATTGAAGAGAACGATTACACAACATACACATACGATGAGCTGGCATATGAATTGAGCCTTGTGCGGAGCTCCGTGCAGAAGAAATTGGCCTTCTTGGATAATCAGATTGTGGCGAGGAATATGACGAATTTGACTCCGATTCAGTTGGAGGAATTCGAGTCGGTCTTCCGACATTTTGATCGCGACTTGTCAAACTCATTGCAAGAATTGGAGTTCTCAGCTGCGTTGGCTTCATTGGGGCTTGTGTACGATGAGGAGGAAATGCACGAGCGGTTCCTTGAAGTTGCAGGTCGCGGAGGCTCTGTCTCATTCGAGCAGTTCATCCGATTCATGGTCGATGTCACGGAGGACCAGAATACGGCGGAGCAAGTCTTTGAGAGTTTCAGAGAGGTGGCAGACGGGAAACCTTATGTGACGGAATTGGATTTGACGCACAGTTTGATTCCGGAAGAGGTGGTGAAGGAGTTGATGGACAGTATGCCACTACATTCGGGCCCGGATTTGAAAGAAGATCGGGGTTTGCCGAAGTATGATTATGTGAGTTTTATGGAGAGGTTCCTGGGGGGAGATGAGGGGAAGAGTAAGAATGGTGGTGGGGCGGTGAATGGACATCATCGGAATCAGTCGTCTTCGAGGGGTTAGGAAGCTGAGAGGAGGAGGATGATAATGGCTTTGATGGCTAGGAGGGAGGTTGATGGGCCTGGTGAGGACGATGAGAGGAGGGCGATGGGCGGGAGATTTCGTGCTACGCCTTCGCCTCCTTGGGGCTTTAGCTCGGCGAGGAGCAGTCCGGTTCGTCGGCCGCCTTTGCGTCTCCTGGACTCGCCGGAGATGGACGCTAACAGCCACGATGACAACACGAGGAGGCTCAACGATTCTGCGGTGGAGCATCAGCTCGTCGTCAATTACGACGTTGACACCAACACCGAAAATGGAAGAGAGAGCGCAAGACTGCTGTGAAGTGAAGAGGAGTGTGGAATGGGAGGAGAGCGTGGTCAGGGGAAGTTGATCGGGTTTATTTGCACACACTACTATTACTGTAGGGTCACCATGTGTCCATTCCGAAACGAGCACGACTTATACGATAATTTGTCTTTCCTCGTTGGCGTTCTGAGCGATTCATCGATTGCTTCATCCCATCGTACATATCCGCAATCATAACCCACATTACACTTTCATCTTTTTTGTCCTCTACATCAGTGCCTCGTAAACCACCTCACCAATCAAACTCCCACCCATACGCAAACTGTCCCCGATGATGGTTTCCCCCCATCCCCAACGGCCTCTGAATGGCATCCCGATCATCCACCATCCTCCAAATCTCATCACTCGCTTGAATCACAGCTTTCAAAGCCTCGAATCCATCCCTATGCTCCCAGTCCTCCAACGCCTCCCTCGCCTTCTCAACATCAAACTTCGCCCAATCCGGCGGGTCAACAATATCTTCGTCGTAAGTCGTATAATGCCTCGAACCTGTAAATTTTCGCGTTTTGAGGTTCAGGTGGATTTGTATTCGATCTGGCCAACAGATGTAGCCGCATAATGTGATGTTTTGCATGTAATTGAACATTTGACGGGGGGTTTGGTGGAGGAAGGGGTGGAAACCTCGGCGTGGACAGGCGTGGTACATTTCGGATTCTTGTTCTGGTGTTGTGGGGAGTTGGTTTGTTGGGAGATCTTTTGGCCAGGGTTGGAATTTGTTGTGGATGAGCCAGAAGTTGTTTATGGAGTAGAAGATTGGGAGCGATTCTTGGCGGATTAGATTACAGACGCGAGTTATGGGGGGTTGGATGGGGCGGTGTTTTTGGTTGTTGCGACGGAGGACTTGGCCAGGGCGCCGATGGACGTCTCGTGGACTTCGGTTGAAGTCGGATTGTAGGCGGGCTTTGTCTTGGAGGCGGCCGATCATGAATGGTTTTGAGACGAGGAGTAAGTGTTCGTAGATGAAGAGGCGGAGTTCGGAGCTGAGATTGAGGAACGGGGAATATTCGTTGCTCGGTGGGAGAGGTGCTGAAGAGGCCTTGGTGGTGCTGGAGCGAGATCTTCTACGAGGCATGAGAGCAGCTTGGGGCGATGAAGATTGGTATAGCAGGACAATATCGACTGGTACTGACAACACAATGAACCTTAAACCTTAAACCTCATAGCTCGGAAGCTGCCGCCTGTGCCCCTCTCATACATGAAGCGTCAGCCAAGAGTGCCTAGAACGCCGTGCTAGTGAATCTCATAGTCGGAAGCTGGGAATAGAGGACTGATCTCAGTGAAGCTCAGCGGAAGAAAATGGAGAGAACCCGTGCTCAGAGCTCCCTCAATAACTCTCCCGCCTGTCCCATCAAGAAGCCAGGTATGGTGCTCCACAGAACACCTTTCAATACTGCTTCTCCTTCGCCTTCAGCCCACTGTCCGGCCTTCTTAAGTTTCTCTTTCCAGTAATGCTTCTCCTTGTCCGCCAATTCGTCCCAGTGCTTTGCATCTGTGTCGTCTTGCGCAAGATAGGCGTCCTTGTCGGGATGAACAGCGACATGAACGCCTTCGCCATCTTCAACATGATGAACAACAACAGCAGTGGCCGCCGCATCGTCGGGTGAAGCGTGATGTTCTGCGAGCGCGTCCTTGAGATTTACAGCTGCGGTCGGGACGACAATCTCGTCGACTTTGGCTCGTGAGAGAATATCGCGATGATGAGCTGCCGAGGCAGGTTGGTCGAGGAAGTCGCGGACTTTGGGCGGGACAATCGAAAATGGCGAATCGGTAGATATGAAAGATTGGAAGAGGATAGCGATGACCAAGCCGATGGTGAGGAAGAGACTCCACTTGGCCATAGTCCAAAGTTTCTCGTCAGAGGGATGGCTGAGGACGTAGCGCGAGTCTTTATCCTTCGGCTCGAAGGGCGTCAACGGAAAAGTATCAATGACGAGGGTATTGCCAAAGCTGACTGATGCAAGTCGAGCGTATTGTGGACCAGGATGCTGAGGTTTCTGAGGTTGTACGGGCTCTCCATTTTTGCCAGTGGTAGGTGCCGGAGCGGATGCACGGACAGGCGAGTGGAAAGGCTGCCAGCAGATCTTTGTGATGCCTTGCTGATGTACATCTCGAAGTGTCATGTAGCCACGTATCGACGAAAAGGTATCTGTGGCCGCTTGATAGTTGACTGTCAGGACTTCTATACTGCTGTCTTGGCCAGAAACAGCAAGTGTGAATTGTTGGTTGCCGTTCTTATCAGCATCCAATGCACTGACGTCCAGACTCGTGGCTTGCTTGATGCGGCTGGAAAGCTTCTCAGTCTGCATCACCATGGCAGGACCAGTGGGATAGAGGTGGTATAGTCTCAGCTCGGCACCAGACTTATTGGGCAGATTCACAAGTGCGACAAGATTCTCGGAGTTCAGAAATCGAAGGGCCTTGAATTTGGGTCGGCCTCCTTTCGCCTGATATTGGTCGCCAGATGCCATCTGGAAGACTCGCCTCGGACCATTGGGCCTTTTGTCGACCTTCTTCTTAGCAAAGTCATATTTGTAGGTCTGCTCGTAGATGTTATGCTCATCGCAGTACGCCAGGCTCAATAGGTCGTCATCGTCGCCAATGCAGGCAATGTCCAGATCGGCAGCTTCCTGCTTCTCCGGCAGATCAATTCTCGTGATGATATCCTTGTCTGTGGGAACGGCAGCTGTCGCATCGAACACAATGATCTCAGACTCCTTCGCGAAGCCTGATGCCACAGCACCTATCCGTTTGCTGGGCACATCTCGCTTTCCCACAGATGACAGTCGCAGTAGACGCTGATAAGTCTCTTTCTTGGGCGCTGAAGATGGCTTGAACAGCGATCGCTTGCCCAGCAGTTTGATTTGTCCTTGTTCACTGCTCGCCTTCTCTTCTGTCTTCTGCTTCTTACGCGGAGGATATCGGATGTCGAAAGCGCGAAAGTGCTCGTTCTTGTTCTCGTTTTGCGCGGCTTGGGACGAGTTGATGCCGGCTAAGGTGACGAGGCCATCCTTAGTGGCCAAATTCGCAAGGGACTGGATTGAGTCTTCATCGCGGGACAGGTCGATCTCGGCAACGGGTTCGATAGTGGCACGGTTGTTCACATCAAGGACAGACTACTTCGATATCAGATTGTGACATTCCACAACCGTCCAGACATTCCACATACGATCTTGTTGGGCACGCCGCTGCGCCCCTCGCCGCCGCCGCCTGCAACTACGAGATAGCCGCGACTGTAGGGATCCCAGTCGGCTGCATAGACAGGATAATCGAGGGTGTGTTTCGCGTAGGAGACGTCGGAGTTGGCGAATGGCGGCATGGCGGTGGACCGAAGGATGTACCTTAGCGATGTTTGTGCTGCATTGGCAAAGGAGAGGAGAGAGTGGTGCTGTCGCGGAAAGTTGGTCGCCAGAGCTGCCGACGGAATTGACGACAGATGTTCCGCAGCAGCTCGCGCTAGCGGCGGCGTCTAGACTTAACCTCTCCTTATCCACCACCACTCCCTCCAAATTGTCAACTACCATCTCCGACATTCAAATGCAGTCTGCGTAATGGCGATCAACACTCCTGGTATCGCGTTGAGATACAACAATCATACTGTCGGCACCAAAAATGACCACTACTGTTTTTACCCCCGGCCTTGAAATTGTGTATGTATGTAGTAGTAATAGTGCTCAAATGAACACAACAGTTGCAGAAGCGAAGCAATAGCACCCCAAATCCGGCCGCAGAGTGCACGGCGTGTAGGAGCAACGCCGTGTAGCATCTCAAGAATGTAAATTGCCCACCCAATCACATCGGTCGTCTTGTCTAGATTCCCTACTCACCACAGTGCACATTACTGTTATCGACACTTGCAGTCCCCCATGACGAAAAGTCCTGCTTCACAACACCACAAATCTCTGTCAACGTCTTTGTCAGTCTCCCAGCTCCAGTAGGCGGATCATTACACGTCTTTCGGAAGCGTCGAATGACGAATTCTGCCTCATACCGCAGTCCCCAGCCGTAATTCGCAGCGACCGTACACGTCGGCTGGCCAGGATCCACGTAAGGTTCGCCATTGAGGCAGTTGGAGCCATCGTTGTGACTCTCTTCAGCATCATCTTCAATCCGTTCTCTGACGTCGCCGCAATACGCGGCCAGATCGTTTTCGCCGTTCTCCATTTCTTTGTTCGTGTAGATCTTGTGGCAGATAATTCTGACGCGAGCACAGTCGAGTTCGGCGTCGGCTTTAAGGGGAAGATTAGTGCGAAGAATATTTGACAACAGCGCGTGAAGGGTAGGGCACTCACGCTGTGCTTTGCCACCTGCTTTGCTTCCTGTTGGTGTAAAGACTAGTGGTTTGATGGGCACCGGTTTCAAGAAGCCTGGTGGTATGCCGTTCGCTGATTTGCCCGCTTGGTTGGCCACTGGTTTGGCCACTTGCTTCGCCAGTGGTTGACTTCCCACTGGATTTGCCACTGGTTTACCCGCTGCTTTGCCCGCTGGGTTTCCCGCTGGTTTGTCGAGACTATTGTCTTCCACGCAGAACCGCCTGGCGCAGCAAGAGCCAGCGCGGCGGTGAGGAGTTGTGCAAGGATGGCAAGATGCATCGTGCAAGCGAAATTGTTTCGAGAGCTGTCGCGAGGAGGTTTCCGCGGTTGGAAGGTAGTGTGTTGTAGCAGTCGAGGTGCTTGCGACTCGTCGGGGCTTTTGTACTACTATGCACTCATCTGCTCTCAGTCCGCATCGTTCGCCGTCCGTGATGCCCAAGTTTGCATCCTTCGGCGAAGTTGGCATAAGTCGTCAAGGATAGCTAAACTTGTTCAAAGAGTACTTCAATAGCAATACGAAGAAATCAGAATGACAGTCGACGTTCTTGGCTGATATGAAGCAGTCGCAAGGACAGTCTAGGTTCCTGATTGACATGTTTTGTTTCAAGTCTAGCAGTACGAGACCTCATCGGCTCGCTCGGAGGGTAGTTTTACATCGTAGAGCCGGCATTGATCTTGTTCTTGCGGCATCGCTCGTCGCGGTCCATCTTGAAAGTCAGAGTCCATGCAAACAGCGCAAGTGGCAGATTTCTGTGACTTGATAGGACTAGGTGCTGCATTTATTCGCGGTGTCCTTGACTGTGCATGCTGCGGAGCTGTCTGCATGGCATCGAGCAGCCTTCAAGTTCGAATATGGCCTATGTTGGCCTATGGATACACCCGTATCACTCAGAGTCGTCCAGGCATTGTCGCTCTTGCTGCATCCTTCGTCTTCGCGCCGGATACGATCTGTCTCGACTCGCGTAATCAATTTGATGAGGATATCCTCGTTTCTTAGCGGCAGTGATGTCGCATGCGGTGCTACCTGAGGTCGGAAAGAGTGTAGTTGCTCGCTCGTCAGAACCTCGCTGTATGAATAGAGTTTCAGTATCAGTGTCAGCAGTGATTGTGGAAATCAGCAAAGGCGGCTGGGCCGAAAACAGCAGAAGTCGAAGCTGTGCCAAGGACTTCGACTTAGGGCAGCAGGCACGCAGCTGCCCAATTCCGTCTTCGAACAACTCCTTTCTAGCGATCATTCCGGAGGCGAGAACTCCTACGACCGCATATGGCAGGTTTTATCGTCGTTCGTAGTCGGTCGAGGAGGTTCAATCGTTTCCAAAGGTGTCGACGGAAGCAACGACAGATGTTCCGGGACTTCCGCTAGCGGCGGCGCGCAGAAGTCACTCCTTTTTCCTCCTCTACCACCTCCAAGTCATCGCTTCCCATCTTCGGATTCGAAAGAGCTGGAATACTTTCCTGCGACGACATGGTTTGCTGTCTGAGCGTCATATTCTCGAAAAGCACCCCGACTGAGCAGAGGCAGCCTCTCCGCGAATGAAGCTATGCCTTGAGACTTCGAGTACTTTCTCATATACATCACAGAGCACCGATCACTCCTCTTCTGGCAATGCAAGACCTCCCGATGCCCTCCCTACTGGATGCAGTTGGGCCCGATGCCGATGAACTCATAATGCTCGGGACCGGAGGGTTCCAGGCCGATGTGATCACTCCTCACCCAGCTCTACCATTCGCGGCAGGGCCCTGGACATACCAGCAAGAATGACGAAAGTAAGCGAGATAAAGTTATCAACCACTGTACAGAAAGGCAATGCATCCAGAAGATGCTGCGAGGTAACCTGATCAAACGATGGCGTTCATGCTCAAAACTTGATGCTTGTGCTACCCCGCCGAGAACTTTTCCACTCTCCACTTCTCTCCGTCTGCGTGTAGACTGAAACCCCGTCAAAGGCCACAAATATGAGTCTCGGCGCAACCATATTTGTCATCACTTTTACGTTCATTCTCTACGTCACAGTACGGACCATATATCGACTTTTTCTGAGCCCTCTAGCACAAGTCCCTGGGCCAAGACTCGCGGCTGTTTCTCGGCTGTATGAGTTGTACTTCGACTTAGCAAAAGGAGGTCGCTTGCCATGGAAAATACAGGAACTGCACAATGAATACGGTAGGCCTGTGGGCGGACGTATCGACAAATGCTGTCTGACACTTGTCAGGGCCTATCGTGCGGATAGGGCCTAACGAGGTACATGTCGCCGACCCTCAGTATGCGTCACACCATTTCAATACACGAGCAGACAAATATGGTCCGCACAGAAACCGCTTTGGCTTTCCCGAAGCAACATCGGAGACAGCGGAGGCAGATTTGCATAAGCATAGAGCCCACGCCCTTGCCCCAGCTTTCAGCCGGAAAGCTGTCGTAGATCTGGAACCACTCATCAAAGCCCAAGTCTCGAAAGTCTGCCAACGCCTATCTCAACTACAGCGCACACCCGGTTCGAAGGGCGAAGGCTCAGTCATCGATCTGAGAAAGCTCTTCCTGTGCATGACTACTGACACGCTCACGATGTTTGGATTTGGATTCAGCTTCGATCTGCTCGATGATCCGGATCTGGCTGCACCATGGCGCCAAGCCTTAGACGACGCCCTACGCAACGTTCAGATAATGAAGCACTTCCCTATATTATGGGAATTACTGCGTCGTCCAACCGTGAGCGATTGGCTAGTCCGCGCAAAACCTGGTCTTGCCGTGACAATCGACTTTCAGAACAGAAACAAGCAGATCGCTCGGGAAACTATATCTCGCTACTCGCTCGGTGAGAACAATGAAGAGAAGATAACATTAGCGGGACACGAGTCGAATGGTAGAACGAGCTCCGAAACCACAGTACCCAAGACGGTCTTCGAACAACTGCTGTCCAGTGACCTTCCCGAAGAAGAGAAATCCTACGATCGCCTGTGGCAAGAGGCCTCGTCCTTGATGGGCGCCGGAACTGAGACTGTCGCAAATATGCTCAGCTACACTTTCGTGCAACTACTCTCCAATCCCGCATACCTCTCCAAACTTCGCGAAGAACTCGAATCACGCATTCCAGACCCTTCTCCAGCCTCTCTGCCAACTTGGACAGAACTGGAACAATTCCCGTATCTCTCTGCTGTGATATGCGAAGGCCTTCGAATGAGCACCAGCGTCGTGCATAGAATGCTTCGCGTTCTGCCGGCAGCGACAGAGGTCTGCGGGTATGTTTTGCCGAAGGGAACGGTTGTGGGAATGAGTATTCCAATTCTGCATCATGATGAGACTGTGTGGCCGGAGCCGTATAAGTGGATGCCGGAGAGATTTTTGGGGCCAGAAGGAAAGGGAAAGAAGGATATCTATTCGTTTTCGAAGGGGCCAAGGGCGTGCATTGGAATTCAGTGAGTGAGGCCCCTAACCACGATGTCTTGGTGCTGACATGATCTGGAAGCTTTGCCTACGCGCAACTGTATTTGACGCTCGCGGCTGTTGTGCGTCAGTTTGGTTTCGAGCTATACGCTACTACGATCCGCGATGTCGAGCCACATTACGATGGAGTCGTTGCTTTGACGAGACATGAGTCCAAAGGCGCGAGAGTTGTTGTCTTGTGAGTAGCCATGGATAGGTAACAGATATTACACATCTGTTTGTATGATATTCTCTGCGACGTTGAATTTTCATGTGACATCTTTAACTTGTGGAAGAATTTGATCTTTCGAAATGCAACATTCTCGGTTGTTGTGGCTGTCCCGAAGAATCCTGAGCCGGCTTTCTGCGAGACGGCCTGCGGCCGCAGTATGCATGCATGTGCATGCGCCGGCCTGGGCCCCACATGCGATAGTCCGAATCTTTCGATCGGCCGAAGCATCGAATTGGGTCGAAGCTATTCCACGATCTTGTGCTCAACCCTCTTCTGCGTCTCAAGGAATATTGCCATGTCTGACGATGGGGCAGGCCAAGTGACAGAGATCCACGAGGTTTATGGGCAGCTGAACGTTGCGAAGAAAGAGATCAGAATTTGTCATGTTGAGAATAAGTTGGATGAAGAAGGGAGAGTCCGATGTCGACTTGAAGTCGTGTCTTTGGCTCAACTTGAATGTCGCGAGAGTCTGGGAAGAGGAACATCGCCGATTAGAGAGCTTCATACTGGAATTGCGGAGCTGGAAATTGAAGATGATAGTAACACGGAGACGGATGCCGCAGCAGCTGATGAGCAAAAGCCACACGAGCATGCACCGACAAATGAGGCCTCTGATCACAGTGTGAACAATGCAGCAGAATTGGACAAGCCAGAATACAAAGCAATATCATGGACATGGGGCGACCCGGACAAGAAAGCCCAGATCATACTCAACGACCAAGTCTTCGAGGTCTCTCATAATGCCGAAATCCTACTCAGACGTCTTTGTTTCGAGCAGCAGCAATCGACCATCTGGCTCGATGCCATCTGCGTCAATCAGGCAGATCTTGCTGAACGTGGTCAGCAAGTCGCCATCATGCGAGAAGTCTACACAAGCGCTACCCAAGTCCTGGTCTGGCTCGGCGAAGACACTGAAAGAGTCGCTGAAGCGGCATTCACATCTATCGATATGCTTGTCTCGCAATGTATGGATCGTGTTGCGGAACAAAATTCTTCGTTGAATGAGATCTTCTTCGAAGGGAAGAATATCAATATCTCCGATGGGCCTTTGCCAGATTGTGACTGGAGCGCTTTGAAAGCTCTCTTCTCGCATTCTTGGTTTACTCGTTTGTGGGTTGTGCAGGAAGTCATACTCGGGACCTCTCCGCAAGTATATTGCGGGACACATTCTCGCGCTTGGTCAGACGTCAGTTTGGCAGCGCAGTGGCTTGATCATCGCGCGTATGAACGGAACTGGTATATGCAAGAAATTATCACAGGAATCGATCTCTCTGCTCGTATGTGGCGATTATCTCGTGTGGGCATTTCTCTCTTAGCGCTTCTGCGATTAAGTGTGCATCTTGATGCTACGGAGCCTTTGGATAAAGTCTATGGGATTTTGGGATTGCTTGCAAAGAATACACGTTCAACGGGGGAGAATTATGACCAATTGAAGACCGTGCCGGATTATACGGCTGGTTTGGCGAGTGTTTATGCGCAGATCACGAAAGGGGCCATGAGTTCATATTTGGAAGCTTGGGATGCGCTGTGGATTCTTGAGACGGCGCAAATTCAGGTACCTAAAACTGGAGAGGGTCGAAATACAGATAATCTGGACTGGCCGACTTGGGTACCGAGATATCATTGGCAACAGAACATCAACAGTGGAAGTCCGCAACATTTTGGCTGTCGTGGGCATGCTGCAGATAAAATTCCATGGCAACCACATCCCTCGCACCAAGATGCCATGAAAGTTCTGAGAATACAAGGCGTCGTTGTCTCCCGCGTCACAAGCCACAACGAGCCTCTGACGACAAAACTTTGGAGGGATGATTCTCTTCGCTACGAATGGATCTCCCGTTGTGGTCAAGTCGCATCTGAGATTGGTCAAAATTCTCGAGCTGTTGCTTTGACCTTGACATGTGAGATGACGTCTCAATTTGGTGACGCAGTCAAGAATTCTGACCATACCGCGCACTACGAAGAGTTTGTGTCTTCTTGTGAGGGGAAAGTCTTCAAGGATCTTCCACCAGGGCCGCAGGACTACGTGCAGGCTGTTCATCTGGCAAGCGGAAATCGGGTCTTCTTCACGATGGCCGACGAAGGAGGAATGGGAATGGGTCCGCCGGGGATCCGGGTTGATGATTTGATTTGCATTCTCTTCGGCGCGAGAGTGGCCTGTGTTCTGAGGGAGCAGGCCGGTCACTATGTGTATGTCGGAGCAGCGTATGTGCTAGGGCTTATGCAGGTGAGTTCCCTGTTATATGACTCTTGCGTAGACGTCGAGTCTTGTGATGGTGTGCCTCGCTTTCCTGATCTTGTTTAGAATGTGTGCTTCGCGGGTGATCTGGTACTGACAGTTTCGTTAGGGCCAATATGTTCGCTACCTGCGAGAAGAAGGTCAACTCGAGGAGAAGACGCAGTGGTTCGAAATCCATTGATAGCTCCAGAGTCCTCTCTGACAAGCAAGAAAGCGCGAGCAAATCTTATATGCTGGCTACGTGGGAGGTTCTGCAGTACGCTGCCTCCTTCCCGTGATCCGGCCCCCGCGAGGTACCGTTCATCCATGTTCGCCAACTACATTGTGAGCGTCTGTGAGTCCAGTGCAACCGGTGCAATTATGGCATCGGACACCTGGATTCCCTCTGTTAGCAGATGACTTCTTCGCACCTATGTCATGCTCGATTGCCACTTTTCAGCGAGTGCCTGGCCGCACGGCGAGCACGAGGCAGGGGTCGAGAGGCAATAATTGGACGAATTTTCGACCATCTCCCAAGCGTCTTGTGCACAGTGGCGTTCGAATGAGAGTGGCACAGGAAGACTCACAATCAGTGCAATCAGTGCAGTTGTGACAGTCAATACCTGTTCGAAACATTATTAGTCTTTTGCGGGCCTCAGTAACAATAAAGTTCATGGGAAGGACGAGTACTCACAATCTCGACACAGGACGCAGTTCTTGCATCCTTCACAGCCGATACATCTGAAGTTTCAGACCAGTCGTCAGCTCTTTCACGGCTCTCTGAAAATCGTCGTGACAAAAGAAAATGCATTTCGTATGCAAAACGCACCCGACACAGTTCTTGTTTGGTCGTTTATCTTTGGCACCGGTACCATGCAATGTCTTGGCCTCGCCCATCGGCTTTTCGTCTGACGAAGTGCGGGCGGCGGATCCAGCACCACAGAAAGTCTTGCTGATGGCGCTGGTCAAGGCATTGAAACCTGCTCGGAAGCCCGAGACGGCAGCGGTGTTGTCAGTGGGCGATGTTTCGTCGTGAGGTGAATACGCTGGTGGCGGATCAGTAGATCCATAGGAGGAGAGCTGCTGTTGGCGTGCGTCCAGACTGGCTTCTTCGGCGCTTTTGGACGCTTTGTTGTTGTTTGCTTCAGACATGGTCCTGAGGTTGCAGAACCGAGGTCGTAGTTTGTAAGCCGACCGGTCTTGACGAAGGGAAAGGGAATGAAATTGAGAGTTAGGAGTAATGTAGATCCGTGGATTGGGAGGTAACAACGAAAGATCTTCTGGACGTGAGTATTGCCTGTTATCAATACCGCTGTACTTATGGACCAGACCTGATGTCATGATAGCTCATCGCAAAAGATAACACAAGCTGTTCACGGCGGAAGCTCAGCTCCTTCCTGCTTGGAAGCGAGGACTGAGGGTGCAGCCAATACCTGCATCGCTTGCACTTGTTACACAGCATGACTGCTTCGGAGTTAGCCCCAATGTCAATTTTGACTTCATCAGGTCGCCACTTCGATTCAGGTCTTCATTTCTCTGGAGCTGCCTGTATCTCTGCCAGGGTCAGAGGCGAAGCGAAACGCTGTTTTTTTTTGTCGCCCCTTCCGCTGAAGCATGATCTGCGCCCAAGGCCCTTGGTGACCTTTCAGCCCGCGGCGTCGCATTTCTTCACCAGGGTCCCAACCAACACACTGGCAGGCTGAAGTGACGGAGAAAGGACTTGAACGTCTTGATGGATGCAGAGGTCCAACGATCGTCCAAATAATATTACAGGTCCAAATGTAGCTCCTGCTCTGCTACATAAAAGGAAGTGCCGTCCTTATGGGTATCTCTCCTGCCATTTACCATGGTGACTCTCCTACGCAAGGCCCAACGTAACCAAGAAATGATAGTACGCTTCGACAATCAAGACAAGAGTCGTCAAAAAGAACTTTCTTCAAGCCCTCTTTGCGTTCTTGAAAAGATCCAACAAAGTATTTTGTTGTGCTGTTGCCTGAGGTTGCTGCTGATTTTGATATTGTGGTTGTACTTGTGCTGGTGAACCCGCGTCTCGGAAGAAATTCGTATCTGTGCTTGACGAGAAGCGAGAGGCAGCATTGTTATGGCTGGCTGTTGAAGTTGCAGCTGCGAATCTTTCTTCCGCGAAGGGATTACTTGTGAAGACCGTGCCGCCGATATTAACTTCGGTCTGTGGGGGCTGAAGAACTGGTGCTGGAGCTGGCGCTGCTGCGGACTTACCGAAGAGCGTTGCGAGGTCGATTGACTGTCCTTGTGGTTGCTGTGCTTGTTGTTGTGCATGTTGCTGCGGCTTATGTGTCTCGTATGTCTGCTGGTGCTGATGCTGAGGCTGCGGATGTTGTTGTTGATGCGGGAAAGTAGGCGTGTCCTGCCTTTGCCATTGTTGCGGTACGGCATGCAGTCCATTCCCTTGTTGATCAAGATACTGTTGCTCCTCGTACGTCACCTGGTCTTCATATGCTTCCTCTACGTCCTCTTGCTCGGCCATTGCCTCAACCTCCCTTGCGCAACTCAAAATTGCATTTCCCACCACATCCCGCGTACTCCCGCCCTTCTCCTCGAAGATCCATATTCCATAAATTTGCTCTTCCCCAGTGCTCTCGTCCTCCTTCTGCACAATCACGTACTCTTCCGATAGCTGGATGGCCTCTTCAGTCTTGACCTCATATTCCCAGTTCTCCAAGCCCTTCCGGTTCAAGATAATGACTTTATACCTGCTGTGCCCAGTTGGTGATTTCGTGAGAGAGCAGAGGAATAATGAGCCTTGCACTTCGCATTTCTCCCAGGTTGGAGTTTCGAGGTTTGGGTTGAAGATGTAGAGTACAGCAAAAGGAGCGATGGTGAGGATACTGGTGATTTCAGGCTGCCATCGCCGGAGCACGAGAAGGTTCAGTTCGTCATTTGTTCGAAGTGGTGGAGCGGGAATGAAGGGCTGGGTGTCGGTGAAGGCAGCCGTGTCAGATTCGTAGTCGCTTGCTATGGCGGGTTGCTGTTGTTGGCGCGACTTCTTTCTGTTGGGAGCCATGATTGTGGTCGCGGCACTGCGAGCGATGGTGGATGTTGTTGTTGTGTTTGATAGCAAAGAAAGTGGCTCGCATGTGAAGATCAGCGCGTGGTGGATTTGATGGGGTGCATTGCAGACGCCAATCAATATTGACGGGCTGTCAGCTCACTCGTCTTGGCGCTAGTGAAGCTTTCCAAGCGATGACATCAAGTGATAGGCAAGGAAAGCGGCGCCTTAGCTCGCACTGCACTGCCTCGAACCTGGAAGAGGAACGCATTTGGTGACGGTGGTGGAATGCACATGACATGGGCACTCTCTTCTACTCTTCCGCATGAGTCGAGCAGCATGACGCGAGATTGCTGCTGTCACGCCGGCGAGAGATGCTTTGCCAGTAGGCCAAACTGCTGAAACACGGCAATACTTTGTCCTATACTATGTCTGCCTCGAAATCGCACTCCAGGGGCGGCTCGACTGCGAGCTCTTCCAGCCTGATGCAAGAAGTACCTGGAGCATTTCCAACCACTCCCATCCCACGCGATAACAACGATGAGGGTCTAGAGGAGGACGAGAATGAAGTGACGTTCAAGAGTCTGTCCCAGGCTGTGTATGCTCGGAGAAGCGAATATGTCAGGCCCAAACATGTCCGGATCAAGGTCGGCACGTGGAACGTTGCTGCTTTCAAGGGAACCGAGAAAGATCTGGGAGGGTGGTTTGTTGGAGGCAAAGGTGTGGCAGATGACCTGACGGGAGCTGTGAACGCCGAAGACCGGAAGACTGTGCAAGAGGATGCAACAGAACAGGAGAGCAGATACGAGCGGAAGAAGAAAACTCTACCATCTGGAGACGAGAGTGTCCTGCCGCATGACAAGGATGTGGGCCTGTACGTCTTGGGGCTGCAAGAGGTTGTCGATGTAACTGCTGTGGGAGAGGCCTTGAAGCCATACACTGATCCTGCTGCGGCGAATAAGTGGAAGGATGCCATGCAAGAGGCAGTACCAAACGGATACCAGTTGATCGCGGAACAACAGCTGATTGGATTACTGCTCCTCATATACGCGGCTCCAGAAGTAGCATCGGATGTCAAGTCGGTCAGCACCACGAGTGTCGGAACAGGCGTCTTTGGTTACATGGGCAATAAAGGCGCTGTCACTGCTCGCATCGTGCTGGGAGGGACAACACGACTTGTGTTCGTGAACTGTCACCTGGCAGCTGGTGCGGATAAGACTGCATTGGAGAGGAGAATATGGGATGCCCAACAGGTTGTGCAGCGAACCAAATTTGAGCCGATCCAAGACGCATTGGATTTGAATCAACAGTCTGGTGAGACCATTGGCGATGAAGACTTCGCATTCTGGTGCGGGGATCTCAACTTCCGGATGGAAGGCATCCCAGGTGATGACGTGAGGAGGTTACTCATGTTGCACACACGAAACCAGTACGATCTGAGCCAGCCAGCGTCAAGAACGATCGAGAAAGAGATCGAAGAGACGACAGAACAAGTCAGGAACAGACTGTCAGTGGACACAGGCAACAGTCCTCGGCCGAGCAGCGACGGCTCGCGACATGATACTCTGGTCGACGAAGTTCAGGCCAAAGAGGATCCTACATCACTTCAAACGACTCTTGACTCTCTTCTACCTCACGACGAATTACGCCAACAGATGAGAAAACGGAAAGCATTTCACGATGGCTGGCGGGAAGGACCCATCACATTCTTGCCCACTTACAAATACGATCCCGGGAGTGTCGGTGTCTTCGATAGCTCTGAGAAGAAGCGAGCCCCTTCGTGGTGCGATCGCATTTTGTACCGGACGCGCAAAGATAAGCTGGCATACGAAGCGAAAGTCCGCGAGGAAGAGAATGCTCGGAAGAAAGACGAAGAAATGAGAGCCAGCGGAATAGACCAAGCCGCTTCAGAAGAGGATGTGCTGTACGACTACGATCCTGATACCGATGGCGCTACCATCGGAGACTACGACGAATACGATGAATATGATGATGCGGCAGACGAAAACAACAGTGCAATTGTAGTGACACGAGAAGGATTCGAAGACGAGATCACACTGGAGTACTATACCGCACATCAACGAGTGCTTTCCTCAGACCACAAACCGCTCGATGCCTGCTTCATGCTCAAGTACGATGCGGTTGTGCCGGAGCTGAAAGCGCAGGTCCATGCGGAGTGCGCCAGAGAGTTGGACAAGGCCGAGAACGAGGGTCGACCGAATGTCACGGTCGTTGTCGACAAGCAGACACACACCTCAGCTGCTGCACCGAGCGAGGACGTGCCGGGAGGAGTGTCCGACGAAGGTGTCTGGTTCGGTGACGTGCGATGGATGCAAACGAAACAGCGCTCACTGACAATTGCCAACACCAGTCGCGTGCCAGCCAACTTCAGTTTCATCGAGCGGCCGGTGCAGTCAGGAGAGCCCGCAGGGATTGCGCCACAGTGGCTTACGATCAAGATCGAAGGAATTGCAATATCCAATTCCACTTCACCGAATATAACGCTACAACCAGGAGAGACAGCCAACATCGAGCTTGAGCTCAAGATCTCTGACATGGCAGATGTGAAGAACTTCAACGATAAGGAAAAGCCAGATATCGATGAAATATTAGTTCTTCGAATCGAAAACGGCCGCGATCATTTCATCCCTATCCGTGGACACTGGCTAGCAAGCAGTCTAGCGCGCACAATTGATACTCTCGTCCGAATACCCGAAGGCGGCATACGCAAATTACAAGGCCAGAAACCCAGCGACAAATCAAGCAAAGAGTCTAACTCGCCCACCTCGCCCATCAAGAATGCCCTCAACGCCATTACCGCATCCGATGCCTTTTCAGACGGCACGAGCATCGGTTCCTCTCGTCCAGCAGACCACAACCGTAACATCTCAGCCGTCAGCACGAAAAGTGTCGATTCCTCTGGACAACCTCCTGTACGTTTCTCCGCTCCGCGCGAGCTGTTCAAGCTGACGGAGGCGATAGAAGAGCTGAATACTCGCGTCGTTGCCGAATGGGAAATGATGAATGATTTACCTCCTGTCACGCCGACTTCTTCGGCTCCTACCACACCAAGGACGAGTACGTCTTCTTCGCTGTCTACACGAATAAACGCGGATGATGAAAGTCTGGGTGTTGTGGCTTTGCCTACTGCGCCGTGGGATATATATCCTGCGTGGCCTTTTGAGAGGGAGTGTTGGACGCTGCGGGGTACGAGTGATTGGGAGGAGGCGTTGAGTGCGGTTTGTAATGCGCTGGATCGGGATGTCGGGCTGGAGAATGCATTGCCCGATATGTTGCCCAGGATTGAGAGGCTTTATGTTTTGTGCTCGTTTCTGTTGACTTTCCTGGAGAGTTTGGAAGGTGGAATCGTGACTGGGCATATGTGGATGGAAATTGAAGCATTTTTGAGTGGTTTGGAGAAAGGAAAGCAGACGCATAAGAGGACGAATGATGAAATGAGGACTGCTGTCCAGGAAATTCTGGCGATGAAGAGTTCGAGTCACAGCATCAGTTTTGTTTTAGTTACGGGCATGTTGGAGCGAATGGTTTGGGAAGTTTCAGGTGGGAAGGGACAGGGTGGTTTTGGAGCGGGTGGTGATGAGATTACGACCGTTCCAATGAGTCCTACGAAGAAGGCGTTGGGAGGATTGAAGAGGATGGCGACCTGGAAGGGAAAGATACCGTTGGCGCAGCAGGGTACTGGTAAGGGTGGGAACGCGGGTCTGGGAAAGAAGGGAAGGGCTTTGGCGGAGGTTTTTGCGAAGGCTGTGATTCGGTTGCCGGGTGGAGAGGGTGAGAAGTCGAAGACTGCGAGGGAGAGGAGGAGGGTGGATGTTATAGAGTGGTTTATCGTGAAGGGTGAGGAAGGTCCATAGATGAAGCTCACGATGAGGAATATTGTGCTACTCTTCGAAGACTCAGTCCTTCACTACTATTGACGACCACGCCTCCGATCGGAAAGCGATCCAGAGCTGAAGACAGCAACCTCTCCGTCTACGGGCTTGCGCCCTCACGTCAATATGCCTGGCATGCCCAGAATGTGGCTTCAAAGCTCTCGCTTGTGACCGTGGCTGTTGGCTGGGGAACAACTATTAGGCGATACTGTGTGGTTGCACAACAGCAGCGGTGCGAGCTATACAACTCGGATTTTCTTTCTGCTTTGCGCGCATTGTATTTCGCTCTCGGTAGGGCCCGCAGAAGTCAGCGCGTAAATCGCAAGTGGAGCCGGAGGTCGCCCGCATAGCCATGTGCGTTTGCTTGCATGACAGGGGTTGTGCGAGCTATAAGACACGCAACACTTCAGCGCAGTCGAGCTGAAGTTCGCCCACCCCTTTAGTCGAGCTTCTATGTCTCTTGGCTTCGTTCATCCCTGTAGTGGTATACATTAACCGAAACTCTGCGATCGATATCTGTTCCTGTGTATAGGTCTAGTAACCGAGACACTATGACATCTCCTCGTCCAGAACCCGATCTTGAACTTCAAGCTTTACAAGACGTGGGCAAGGGACACCAAGGGCCGGAGAATGTCAATGCTGCGGCAGACCTTGAATACGATCTGCAAGACGGATATGTCCTCGAGAGAGTCGAATTGGTTCGCAACCAAGAGCCCGAGACAAGGTGATTATCGGAACATCTAGCTCGTAACTGGCATCAAGCATGGTGATCTGACAGATCTAGTAGGGATCCTATGAGTCGTGCCGATATTGTCTTGATGCAACGTCCTAGGGTTGCAACTGCAAGGCAGTGTATCACCCAGCTAGGTGTTCACAATGAATTCCTGCTGCAACACCTTGCGCCAGCGACAAATCGCGACGAGGCAGCTCCAGATCTGGAAGCCGAAAGTGTTTGGTGGAACATTTACGGATCCAGGTCTTCGGGCCCACTTATGCGATTTCAACCTGGCCCCGGTGATGGTCTACTTGACGTCTGGCCCAATGACGAGGACATGTCCATACTATCTTTTGAGCCCGTGAGTGCCAAGCAAGCAAAGCTGGTACTGACTGAACGTAAGATATTCCCATGGACTTCTTCTCGGCTGCGGACACTTGAGCTGAGCCGCTGCCGAATGGTTGTTCTTTCTGATGGGAGTCATATACCCGGCAGAAGTCAAAGAAGTAGTCCGCTTTCCCGGCTGTATACGTTAATCAAGACTATATTCGTAACTTTTGGGCACTACTGGAACCGTCCCTACATCAAAGCGTGGCTTATCTTCTCAACTGTTATGGTCCCTGTGGCGATTTTTCGGTCCATTGTAGAGCCAATTCTGACCGAGGCGGTTCCACTTACCATTGGGTTATCGATCTGGAGAGGTTTCTGTTTTGGAGCCTCCGTATGGCGCGGAACCAATGCTCAACCAGTAGCTGAGAGGAAGTCGTATGAGTCTGTTCGGATTCAGCTGGACATGGCTGACGGCAGCGATAAACCAGGAACTATTGTGGATCGTCAAGGACACTCACTGTAAGCAAAATGACAGTGCACAAGATAGAGAGCTTTCGCGATGTGTTCTGTGTGCAAGATTGAACCAGTTTGCTTGGGCTATGACCATAACAGAGATCAGTGCTGAGTCTGACTGGCTGAGAGACGAGGCGATCGGGGATCCTGGATTGAGCACTCTAGCCCGCCTCAATGAGTGTCGCTCGCTGCTGGCAAAACTGGTAAAGCAACTGGTCAAACAACGCGAGACTGGCCTCACCCAGGAAGTCCGTGCTCTGGAATGGCTGGAGGTCAAGATCAACGTGCCAGAGATTTCCTGTTCCTCTGATCACGCGTCGGGCGAGGCTACTAATGCTCAGCCACAATCTCTTGGTCAGACCTCCGCCCAGAAAGCTGTAGCGGTTCCAACATCGATGGAGCACGAATCGAGAGGTTATGAAACACATGTGATGTCTGGGTTTGCAGACAGTCTTGAGAAAGCTGGTCAGGGGGACGATGAATTTCTGACCTCGCGCAACATTGACCAAAAGTACGCGAAATTTGTGGAAGACCTCGAACGGCTGCAGGACGAAGTGGAGACAACTTTCCAGCTACTGGCGATCGGAATTCAAATCAAGGACACCAGCGCGGCAAGCATACAAGCCAGGAGAGCAACAGCGCTGACTGTCATTGCAACAATCTATCTTCCTGCAACACTGGCAGTTGGTGCTTTTGGCATGAACGTGGAGCATCTTGGTGGAACCCTGAGTATCAAATGGCCGATCATACTATTCGGTACGCTATTTGCCCCGTCGGCTATTGTACTACTTTTCTTGTTCTTGCGTGAGTGAGAGATACCAAGAACATACAGCGCCCTTGTATAAAAGATGTCCGTGCATCAATTATGCGTTGGCATTATGGCGCGGCTGCAGCGCTGGCAGGTCGTTGGTCGATTCGGAAGTCTCAGGTCCAAAAAACTCTTCGCAGGTGACTACTTTAGCACATCCCAGATACTGCGGTCCTTCCTCTTCATGGTCATGACGAGCCTGAACATTGTTGTCGAGTGTCGGAACAAGGTATCGCAATCCAGTTCCCAACGCAATAGCAACTTGCCCATCTGGGTTTGTTCTGTGTGACCGATGGATCTTTGCATCAAAGATATCCCCACTTGCAGGCCAGAAGAAGTCATAACGATGATCCACAGAAGCGTATGTCTCCAGCTTGAGCTCGATAGCCCTTCTCACGATTAGACCAAGATCTTCTGTGAGAATCTCGCGCCATCGTCTGGCAGCAAATGATTTCCGATGCGGGTTCAATGCTTTGGACAAGTCGACAAGGACTTCAATGTATGGTACCAAAATGTGAACGATTCTGTCAGCAGTAGTTGCAACGAAGTTGGCCAGGATATTGGTGAGTGGTTGTGCACTGGCTGTGGCGCGAAGCTTTCGCGCAGAGATCGCTGCGGTCAGTTGCTCCGCTCGAAGTTGATCCGCTGCATTGAAGGAAATTGCCTTGAATAATGCGTCTTGGTAGTCTGAAGAGATAGAGTATCATGTCAGCAAGGTCTGCGAAGAATGATAACGGGAACTGCAAATTAACAGCTTACTCACCTGATTGCTCGACTGCAGCTTGAAGACAAAGCTGCAACATCCAATTATGCTCACTCAAGATCTCTGTAAACACTGCCGCCGAAAGGAGTGCTGTCGTCAAATCGCTCGCTCGGAGAAACCGACGAGTTCTGAAAGTGTCGAGTGTTTGGATCCAGTTCTGTCCACAGCACATGCGAAATAGGCGTGCGAGAGGTTCGTGGCAGTTGGCATCGTAGGTGAAGAGCTCCTGGACGTCGAGTTGAATCACTTCGAATAGGCGGGCAACGGAGTCGCACGTTATGCTCGCGATCTCAGACTGGCCACGACTGACATTGTCCTCGACCGAAGGGCGTTGCAAATCGCTTTCGGAAAGTTGTGAACTGTCAATGGAGGAGAGTGAGTCTGATGTATTGGACATCGTGGATTGTCCTGAGGTTGTTCGCTGTGGTTCTGGCTTAGGGCTTGTGGGAGTTGGCATTGAAGCTCTGAGCTGGAAATCGCGCTGCACCACAATGGGTACCGGACCTGGTGTAAGATTGTTTGTAGTATCGATCGACGTCGCTGCCCGACACGCTTGCCGCTGACGTTTTCGTGGAGGTTCCTCCAGATCTGAGTCTTTAGCCGCTTCTGTGCCAGTCTCTACCTTGTCCACAGTATCTGGAGCCTGGAGTTGGGAGCCTGGATCATCGTAGAGCTCGTTGTGATCCCATGTCGAGCTCGAGCCTGAAAGAATTGCCTGGACATCATTGCTTAATGACACAGTTCCAAATTCACCGTACTTGACAAGATCATTCGTTTGGTTGAACGCTTTTGCGGCTGCGACTGCGTTGTCCCACCAAGCAGGGTCGAGATGTTCGCTGCCCGTAGTGAAAGTAAGGTCTTCTCGCTCGTCTACCGAATAACGCTTCCGATCTATGTTAGAATGGAAGTAGTACGCTTTTTTGATGCGATCAATCAGCTGTTGTGGCGTGATAACCTGCAATCCCGCTTTCGATCGAGACTGCGCCTTCAGAGAATACTGCTGTATTAACATTGAAAACGCCTCGAAACGGCTGTCGGAATCTCGGTACTTGTAATCCGGATGAGCTTCGTGCATTTTCGAAGCATCGATGTCTTGAATAGCATACACAAGAGTGCGATAGCTTTGGCCGTGTGACGCCGCCAGCACCTTAGCATCGTTTCTGCGGGCAGATGGCAAAATTGATTCCCTTCTCATGATCTCCGAAGGACGGCGCAATCTGCCGTGCCTGACGCGAATCCAAATTTGAAGTCTTGCTGTTAGCGATGTCTCCTTGTGCACGATAGTAGGCCAATCTGTAACCAATGTCAAGATTTGACGAGTTTGCGCAGACAAGGTCGAAGTGGATTGCTCGCTTCCAGCACTTATAGTCTCGACGGTTGAGCAGAAACCAAGCGGCCTGGTCGGGCAACGATGTCGTGACTTGTGTGGTCGCCGCGCGGTTCTTTGTTGAAACTAACAAAATTAGTCTGATCGCAGGGGTTGGGTCAAACGCCAGCATCCAATGAGCCAAAATGGAGACCAACTCATTGAGACATGAAGCTCGCTCCCAGTCCTGTTAGATCATTTGGCCTGCACTGAGACCCACAATCCACCAGTCAAGATTGTAGGCAATTGTGATTGGACCGCACGTTTGTCCGGATAAAGAGAGTTGCAACAGATGTGCGGGAGTAGGGCTGGAATGCAAGACGTAAGCATGCTAGTCGCGGATATGCGCTTCCATCGCTCCGCACGCTTTGACCTAGTCAAATGCAAGTTCCCGTGCTGCAGATTCAGCCTGGCCCCACCGACAGGAGCGTTGCATCGCTGATATTGCCGGCACCAAATGCGGAACGGAGTATCTAAATTTTCGAGACAGCGAAGAAGTACACAGTGAGAAATTGCGGTTTGCATTGTGCGGTTTTGAGATCCTCTCCAGCTTTGCGGAATGCAGGTCAATCGGCTTCATGACAGCTGATGATCTGAGTGGTAGTGACAACCTTCTGTTCCACAGCATCGCCGCTATTCTCCCCATGCGAAAGTCTAACGCTGAGACCAGGAAAGACTGTCAGCGCGACTTGGTGCTTTCCCGGATATGCGAGGAAGTGTTTCGAAGCCATTGATGTCAGGTCCACGGGAGAGCGGTAATCAGCCCAGTGAAATGAGTGATCCGCTACTGTCAAAGCCACTTTCAGTCCCACGGCATCGACCAAAAATTGATGCAAAGAGTTGCTCAAGTGCGACAACCACGGCTTGCCAGAACTCCGGTTGGTGTTGCCATTCATAGTTTCTGCAATCGTGACCAGTCGCTGCAAGCATGGCTCAAGTGTGGTTATCAATGCCTCGTGTAATCCTGTGATGTGTGCCGTAATGGTGCCCGACCGTGCGTCGTTGATGTCGTTGCTCAGCGCATTTGTGATGAGCAGTCGAGCATGCTCGCGAGTAGCTTCGCGCTCGTGTGCGTTTCGTGAGAACATACTGCAAAGTAAAGACAAAGTATCTGTCCGGTATCAGTACTGTCCGCTAGCAGAACTGAAATGGCTCTCTTGCCAACCATGTACTCACTGAATTCCGCAGGTAGGCTTAGGATCAGGCATTGAGTAAAGCGGGGTTGCGATAGCAGGTCCACGTTGAAGATAGAATGCATCACGAATGCTGCGACCAGAGCGCGCACTTGATCGTACGCAGTAAGTAGGTGAGCTTCTCGGAGCTGACGAGTGATTTCATTGTGTTGCCTGCCCAGACAAAGCTGCATCAGCCTCTCTGTAGCATCAGGCAATGCACCCCATACGATGGCGCCCAAGTTGACGTCCAAATCAAAGTCATAGAAAAGTCGCAGAATTGTCTGATTTAGGTGTTGTAAGAGCTGGGACATCTGGTTTTCGTATTCATTGAGATCGAAGCTGGATTGCTGACGGATTTTGGAAGTGCGTGCACGTGACGAGGACGACTGTGATGGCCCAGAGCGCGCGTTTGAGTTGGTTTCCGGGCAATTGTCAGCCAGAGGAGTGGATGGCAGATTGGGCTCCATTCTGATGCGAATTGTGCCTCGGCTGTCAACGATTTTCGCCATTGCAAAAAGGCCATCAGCTCAGGCATCTGCGAGGGAACTTGTGCCAGCGAGCTAAACGGGAAGTAGTTCCATCTTTGGCTTAATGAATGGTCCCATCAAACGTCGATGCTTCGTGGGATGTTGCCATGCAACGCAGCTTCAACCCCGCGCTGGTTCTCCCAAAAGTACCAACTCGGGTTACGAAAGTATGCAGCCGGATGGTGTGTGGGTCCGCCTGAGACCCGTGCCGCTTCGCCAGAAGATCTCCATCCCTCGTTCCGATGCTGAAATACGGCGCAGGGCGGCATCTGTCAAAATTGTACTATACTCGCGGTATGCAAGCCTCTTTCTGGAGCTTCAGGAGAAGACCAGGTTTCAGCGCATTTAGGTGTACAGCGGTGTGATTTCAGCCTTCAAAACCATCGGGAGTGGGAGATGGACGGCGTCCAGCATACGCGAGATGCAATGTATCAGTGTGCGAACGGAATCCGTGCAGTGGTGTGTCGTGGAGATGAAGTGAGGTCGCACCGTTCCGCCTCCCTCCGGCCTTGGCATCGGAAGATTGCAGCATCACCCCCTCGCGTTCCGTTTTGTTCTGTTTGCTTACACGTCGATCGACCTTCAA
Organism: Cercospora cf. flagellaris; assembly: GCA_005356885.1. Classification (NCBI taxonomy): domain Eukaryota; kingdom Fungi; phylum Ascomycota; class Dothideomycetes; order Mycosphaerellales; family Mycosphaerellaceae; genus Cercospora; species Cercospora cf. flagellaris. The sequence continues at coordinate 78,170 of RJLU01000014.1, read as the reverse complement.
CGCGACCACTTGCACCAACGACGCTGACTGCAGGCTCGCTGTCATCACATATGCAATGAGGGTATACCGGGATACCCAGTGCACAGAGCGGACCCGCACAAATACAACTATCAGCAGTACTTGATGCGAGACGCGTTCTTTTTAGCATGCATTATGGACAATGCACTATGGACAAGCAGACAAACGGACGTACGGACAAACGCAACATGCCGCGTGGGCGGTAACGGACCTCTGATTGCAGTCTCGTATCCTAAGACATGCAGCTACGTATGTGCCTTCGACGCAGTAGCTGCCCATGTTGAACACAGTCAGGCTGTATCAGAATCTTGCTTGAGTATCATATTCTCTCACCACGTCCTCATCGCATCCCTCACTTCTTCTTTTACGTTTTGCTTCGATTGTCCACAGCAGCAATGGCGTCCGACTCAGCAGTGCGCCCAAATCCTGTTCTACTCATCTCTATTGACCTCGGCAGCTTTTACCTGAAATGCTGGGCCAAGCATGTCCCAGCCGGTCGGCATGCTGATGACACTACACCATACGCGGTGTATCTGATGCCAGGTTTCCGGAAAATTCGACTATCACTCCTGATCGTGCCTGACGTGCAGGGAGAAAGCAAGCTTCTGTGGGGCGACGAAGTGACACAACACCTTCGCCATCATCCAGAAGACAGTCACAAAGTCTTCGACAACATCAAGCTCGCGCTTTGCGCAAAGTATAACCACCATGCAGCGGTTCGGCATATTCGAGAGGTTCTTGGGTGTCCGCAAGGCGAGAGCGTGCTCGGCAACATCCAGCACGTGTACACCCTCATGCTCGAGAAGGCGCGAAACGCGTGCCTACGTTGGTACACTTACGACAGCGATCAGGGGTCGGCCATGGATCCCGCCTATTGGCGCACTGTGCCAGTGGAACTAAAGGTGACCATTCCCGCCATGTGGGATGAGACGGCGCAGAGCATCATGAAGCATGCGGCTCTGGATGCTGGATATCGTAATGTTCGGCTGTATTTGGAACCACTCTGTGCGGCAGCGGCAGAGATGACCAAATTGAAATCGCAGCGTCTGCTCGAGGTAAGCCTGTTCCTGGGCTGATGAGATGAAAGCACGCTGATTAGATGCTTCTTCCAAGTTCGGCGAGACTATTCTACTGATCGACATCGGGCACTTTACAATTGTAAGTCACCCAATCTTCTCTCGTGACGCCGCTGACTCTGTACAGGACGTTGCGATGACACGAATCAAGGCTGCTTCCGTGCCAGATGGTCGGCCCGTAATGGTGGCGGTGGGCGAGGCTGCTGGTACGCCTACCTATTTGCATACAAATACTTTCACTGACTTCTTCAGGTGACTCCCTCGGCTGCCACGTTGTGCAGGAGCTTGCCTGGCAAAGGTTCGAATTCTCTCCAGAAGTACGACGGCATGGTGGCCTTGCAAATTGCATGCGGTTGCTACAAGGGCTTTCGGAGGCTGAAATGCGGCGACAGTTATCGACGTATGTTGAAGATCAAATGAAAAAGCCTGACCCGCGGGACTTTCCTATTATGATTGAGTCCGCCGCACCGCCAGGACCAGGCGAACTTTCCAATATAATGGTCAAATTTACGGGGTATGTAACGTCGTCCGAGTTTCTACATGCAGCTGTACTGATGTGGCCAGGGACGCACTGCAGCAGTGTATCGATACCTGGGCTTCAAAGATTGCTGACTTTGTCGAGCGATTTCTAGACACCGACCAATGCCAGGGACTGAACGTGAGTGTTGTGCCCATCATGCGAGGATATCGGACTGATTCATTGCGTAGCTCCATAGAGCTCACTTGACTGGTGGAGGTTCGTCGAACACCTTTGTGGTCGCAGAACTCAAGAAAGCTCTTGAACCGAGAGGGGTCGATGTGCGAGTGCCCGACTCCGACGAGGCAGACATGGCAGTTGCTCGAGGTGGCCTCGAGCAATACCCCACAAATGAAGCCGATGACCTGCCCGAAGGCTTTTATTACCTTTGCCAAGCCGAGCCGTACGACTACAAACGGCACAAAGACGTCGGAATGGACTGGAAACGACAAGATGGTTATCGGAAGGCATGTTCGACAACAACCCCGAAGCTTGCGGCGCCTTCGCACGAATATCCAGACCGATGGTTCGCTCTTGATCGCCTCCAGCTGGCTTATCAGCACTCACTCTCAGGTCCGAAGCAGCCACCGAGATATGTGTCGATGGATTTTCCGATCGATGCAAATTTCAACACCCAGTTCAAGTTCGACATCTATTTTTGCACGGACTTTCATAGGAATGGGAGTGCATTGCGGTCGAAAGATGGGAAGGTGAAACCAAAATTCAGCAAATTCCTTGTCGAACTCGCCGATGTGGAAGTGGACTGGTCGAAATACAACTTCGAGAAGTATGACAACAATGGAACTCCTTACTTCAATGTACTAGGACTAGTTGAGATATCTGGTTCAGCGCAGGAGCTCAATTTGGTCGTTCGACTTCTGGAGCCTGGACAGCCTTTGAAATGGCAAAAACCGCTTGGTGCGAAGAAATTCGATGATGCGGATCTCATCCTCGATCCCAGCGTGGACTACCGCTACATCGCGGTCGTCCGTCGTGAGATCTGGGCACCGTATCGCAGTCACGCGATATCATCGGCCTCTCGTGCTGCGGCAAGATCTACGGAAGTAGCGTCTTGTAGCAGCAAGAGACGCAGCAAGAAGGGCATTGCAGTCAAGCGCTCTATTGGCACGCGCAGCAGTCGTACAAGACATGAAGGCAGCAGCAAACACCCATCACAAGTGGATCCAGCGGTTCGAAATCTTCTGGCAGACGAAGCGACTTGTATCTCGGACACGGAAGCGATTCAACCGCCTGTCAACAATTTCAAGGGCCGCTCTGTGCGAAAACGCAAATATCACGCTGTACCCGCGGACGACGATCAAGCAAGCAGCGAGGCGAGTGACGACCAGGTACCCAGCGAGGTTAGTCATATCGCCAAAGAAGATGCCGCCTACAGTGGCGCTGAGCGTAACAGCCTTTGGCAACGACCTCGTTCGAGGCTCACAACGCCGACGATGTCGATTGGACACAAGCGCCGTCGACCTGAAGATCGGACGGATGTCGGTTTGGACCAGCGTCCTCCATCACCGCGTGACCAAAGTTGTGAGCCTTGGGGTACGCTTGCGACACCCGAGAGTCTGGTGGTAAGTCGCTTAGCGAGTATGGAGTGTGACGAAGAAGAGAGAAATGCGTTGATCAATGCATTTTTGGAGGACAAAATACCCGAGTGAGAATTTGGAAGCACATGTGAAGCAAGAGGGAGACTTTATGCTGGCCAGGAATGCTCTGGGAGTGATTCGAGCTGGGACTTGAGACTACGAGATTCCTCAGAAAATTCAGTTGATCAAAAAAGCCCCCAATTGTCTAGCAGACCCTTCAATTTCTCGTCGAGACATGCGCGAAGATCCAAAATCACAAGAACTGGAAATCAAATCTCCCGATTTTCTTTGGTCCACCATATTCAAAGAACGCTACAAGGACGTTGAGAATCTTACATTGGTACATCTTCGTCCTCATCATCGAAATCGTCGTATGCCGGAATGCTGGGATGCAAACGATCTACGCCAGGATCACGACGTATCGCCAAGAGCAGCTCCTCGTCCAGCAATTGCGATATGGCATATCCCCATTCGTCTCCACTCGCTCGATACGGCTGTCCAGAAAGATCTCGCCCAAGATGCGCGAAGTGCTTTTCCACGCTGTGGCCAAGTTTGAAGATAACGAGGAATGAGCCTGGCACTACTTCGTTTTCGCGCACTATTCGTGCCAGTCCGGAGTCGGCATCTCGTGATTGCTGCTTGTCTATGTCATTTGGCGTTGCTGAGGCTGCTGTATGCGCATGTTCTTGGTCGCTCCTTGATGCATTGATCGAGTCCTGAGCCGTCGGCACTGCGCTGGAGCTATCACCGGCTGCTGTGTGTCCCATTTGGGAATGATCTTTCGTACTCATCGGGTCAAACTCTGATTGCACCGCCATGCAGTGCCAAACAAGAGATCTGGTGCCCCTTTGTGTGTACTACGTAGGAAAGACCTGCACATTTTGATTGGCGATCTTAATGTAGGTTTCCGCACATATGACTCAAGGATTCCTCGTCATCCTGCAGGTCCTGTGTCGCAGCCTTCGGAATCCAACATTGCACTCAAACATCGCGTTGGTGTCTATCAACAGCATACCAGCTCGCCTTGATGGGCATGATCAAAGAGTAGTGATGTTTGGCTTAACTTGCAACGACGACGGGCTCCTATTCAGGATACTGTCTCCTTTCATGCGCTCCTCGAGTGAAATCGAGACTTTGAAAGTATGCTAGGTGCAGGTGCGATGCATGTGCACCTGTCTATTGCCATATACTGAAGCGAAATGCTAATGACAGGATCATTGAGTGCTTTCCGTTGCAGTGGTTATGCAGTTGTTCCTACTGACAGGTCTATCGAGCGGGAGACAAGCATCAAGCTTACAGATCAACTTTGTGTGATAAAGTCAGGTCTGGCATCGTGTCTTCCCACTGCCAGAAAGGATGTCTTTTCGCGAACTCCGCAGCTCCCATGGCGCCCGCAAAGACGGGATCTATGTTGTCACTGAGCCATTTCGGTTGCTCATCTTCCTCCAAAAATGCCCGAAGCACCTCCCCAATCACCTGGCGCAGATGCGTGTCATTGCTGCGATCGCCGTAGACGATGACCTTAGTTGGCTTCCAGATGTTCTTGAGCAAAGGCATACTCAGAAGTCTGCGCACTTGCTCCCAGTAAAAGGCCTCATCAGGATTGTGATTCCGCATGCTCTCTCCAAGCTGATGATTTGTGTATGGGTAGGGTGTAATTCCATATGCAAGGGCCGTCGGCGAGGTCTCGATGACCTCAAGAGCATCAGAATAATAGCCAACTAAGTAGTATGTCTCCTTCGACCGCTCAGCTTGGCCTGGTGGCCCGAGACAATGATTTTTTGAAACATTGTACGGGTGGCACAATCCTAGGTCGTGTGCGGCCATGATGGAGTTCTCAGGATACAACAGAGGCTCGCCGAAGAACGAAGAGAAGACAATCGGAAGGTATTCCAGTCCTACGACAGAGAAGGATTCCCGGACGAGGTCAGATATTGGTCTGCCGCCGCGAGACCCATCCTCTCGACTCGGCATACTGACGGTAGCCGCATTGATGCGTTGGCCGAGACTATGTTCGCTGGCATTTATCAAGCTCTTCAGCATGTTCGCGACGATCGTGCTCGGGGGCTTCGTGACCCAGGGTTCATCTTGGAGAGAGTCTGGTTTGAAGCATATGGTATTCATCAGTTCTTTCCACACGGAGTCACCGTCAGCCCTGGCCAATGCTCTGCTGGATCCATTTGAGAATGACACGGCCGAAGTTCTAGGACATGTGAGCCAGTTGTCGAAGCAACTCCCGGTTGCACCTACGCGTATCCTGCTGTAAATTCGAAGCCAATCCCGAAGTCCTGCGACTCGCGCTGCCGGGACAACCTGAAGAGACAGAAGAAGCTCAGTGCCAGTTGCACTGTATGGATCATCTTGTTCTTAATCGGATTCAGGTATAGAACAATGTCAATCACCGAATGGGCGTGGTGATTGCAGGTTGATGGGCATGCGGGAGGCGACGAGGACACGCTGCCATCGGTGCAATCATCAGAATCAAGTTTATCATCCTCGACGATGAAGTTTCGCAACGCTCGTTCCAAAGCATCGGAGCCTATGAATAAGCGCCAGCCGCCAATGCGAGTCCGAGAAGCTTATCCCGCGCAAGTGAACGTCGGCACGGCCAAGCTTTTCTCCAGCGAGCAACTTCCCAACTTTGCGTCGCAAACATATCGCAGAATCGCGAACATGAACGAGATGATTCAAGAGTCATCTGTCCTGGGCGTCAATGAACGAACCTGGCGTGAGTTGGCACGTGTGAATGAGGGCTGACGGTTGTCAGAAGCGCGGCATCTGCTGGCGCAGTTTCATGCTCTCACGAGACGCGTCTCAGACATGCAGCGGAGCTTAATGACCAAAAATGAACACTATCTCTTGACAATCTCGGCACTTTTTCCCTTGAAGACGTAATGGGCACTAGCCAGACCAGAATTGACAGGCAGTGTTGCACCTTTCACGCAAAGCACTGAGTGTCCCGCCGCCTCTGCAACCACCACTGCTATTGCGTGTGCACGCAATCATCATCTCGATACTAGAAGACGGTCAGTCTGGAGAGGATGATGTCCTTGCAATACCGAAAAGTTTTGTCGACGATGTGGGAGCCGTGCTCCATCAGAGCATGCAACAGCAGAAGGACACTCCGAACATGCAGACCGCCGTATTGCCCATCCTCGAGCTCCTTTAGGCCATTAACCGTTCATGCGAGACCGATTCTAGGCACCATCCTTCGACTTTGTCTCGGCCCCTAGGCAAAGCCGGTCCTCTGGACTTGGGCAAGTCAGCACTTTTTCGCCTCTGTTCAACAGACCTGCAATTCAAGCTTCAAGTCACGAACCCAAGTTTCTTTTCGCGAGGCTCCTCTTCGGTGCTGCCGGAAAGTATCCCAAAAGCCTTGCAACCTGGTCACAGAAGTCCGAATGTGTCTATTGTTTGTTGCGAACGGAATGATTTCAGACTCAACGGCGTCGAGAAATGCGAATGATCATGATCACACTCCTAGTACATGTCAGACGCGAGAATACGAGGTCCCAGGTGCTCTCCAATCCTGGTTCCTTCGCGGCAAGAAGCTTGAGGCCAAGAGGATAAGCGATGTTTCCTCCAGTCACTCGCCGTGGTGTTGCCAATTGTTTTCTAGAGGAAACAATAGTGTCGGGTTGGAAAGATTCTTTGATCAGCAAATCGCGGGAGCTTCGATTCACGGAGATAAAAGATCAAACTTTGACGATGAAATGGAAGGCAGAGCTGATCCGAGCAACGCTAAGCTCCAGCAAGCTGACAACCTTGACGTACTAGATGAGGTTTCCTTGGTGGCGTGATCAACTGAATGCCAGTTGTGCCATGTCGGGACGAAGGCATGCACCAAGCCAAGCATAATATGATCGGAAGGATGGGGTCCATGGATCGGGTCCTTGGGTCGACAGGAAGACAATGCATCGGACTGGATCTGAACCATTGTGCCCAAGTCACTGCGCTTCGGAGAGAACGCCGCACGAAGGGATTGATGCACTCCCTTGGCGTCCGCCGCCATACGCAAGGGACTACAGACATCCCCTTGTTGTATCTTGGCAGACTTGGCATTAGTGCGACGACTGTGTCACAGAAGTCCAAACTTCCACCATATACAAGCAAGATCAGGGACTTGCGCGAGTCTTGAAACAACAAGTCTCCATGTAGGAGTTCTTTGCAAAGTTCAAGTCCGTTCAAAAGGGCTCGTCCGCTCGTGGGCCCGAAACATAACCCAGCAACTAGGCGCGGAATGGCTCGCTACAAGCACGATAGATGATAAGCGGGACCAACGGGAGAAGATATGCTTGGCGTATAACAAGACGGCAGAGCGCGTGGGATTGTCCTAATAGAGAGGGAAGCGGCTGTGAGAGCACTTGACTGTACAACACATTGCAACATGCTGTTCGGAGCTCGTGGGGTTTGGCTGTCCACAGCGCTCTCCTGTGTCTTGGCGACTCTGGAGATTTCCCATCCGGACAGAGCGATATCGGAAAATCGAGCGCCTGGAGTTGCTGGTATACAAGGCAATAACAATGGAAGACATCCAACGATAGTCGCGCCTCTTGGACGACGTATCGATGTTGGCAGTTTCCAACCTGCACAATCCAGCCTGACGAGGACACACTCTTCCTCCCAAACACATCAGACAAGTACGAGAATACGGCAGCCCAATGCGTATGGCTACCAGACTCATCATGGCATCAACGATGACTACGTTCCCGCTGGACAACGTCTAATTGATGCCCATGCTGTCCAAGCACAAAAGATTGGCAGCCAGTATCTCATGATGGCAGCCCCAGCAGATGGTCCCGTGCACAAGCGACAGGCAAACGCAGTAAGCAAATCTGTGGCATTTATTTCAAGCCCAACCTAACACACTGGCCAGGCATATGTCGATGGGAATGGAAAGATCAGCAATGATTGTCGGAACGTACCAATCTACGAAATTGATAACGGCACTCTCTCCATCTTCGTCAGCAACACACAGTACTACTATACCACCAATAGTGGCGTAGATATCCAACCTTTCGTCCCATCATTGACCCGAGGATCAATCACGAAGTCGTTCCGTTTGGCTGGAGATGGCGAAGTCTTATGGGAAAACGCTGCGTTTGACGGCGGACAAGCTCAATTTTGCTTAACCAAAGACGGTACACTCTACTCGGTTTTCCGACAAACTGCAAGACCGCAAGACTGCTTGATCATTCGACTCTTGCTCTTCTTAGTGTCTTCATGCGCCCGAATGCCGGAATATGTATCGACCTTTGTCCAAACGCAGACGACGGAGAGAGTCACTGTGTCTAATCAAGTCTCGACCTATCTCCAGACTGTGACCAGCACCTACCAGACCGTCCTCGCAGCTTCCACAGTCACAGCCACAGCGACCTACCAGACGACTATTCCGGCTTCGACTGCTACAGTGACCACTGTTGGCATCGTCACAACCACACGAGTATCAACGAGTATCGTGCCTGCATCTACCATAACCACAACAGCCGTTTCAACCCAAGCTGCCAGCACTATCACGACTACTTACCAGACGACAATCCCAGCTTCGACAATCGTGACCACTTATCAGACCACATATCCTGCAACCACAATTGTACAGACCGTAGTCTCTACCGCGCCGACTGCAACCACAACGATTCAACGAACAACGACAGGCCCTCCAGCCACGAGGACGACCTTCCTACCAGGTACAACGGTGACTGCCACGACAGTAAGACTGTCCTACTACTCACCACTACCTCTATGCGACAACCAAGGAGTGGAGTACGGAGTCTTCCACAACGTTCCAATTTACAACCAGGCCACCTACGATCCAATCATGATGAAAGGTCGCGCTGCTGGTGGTACCCACGATTACGTCTATACCACAGGAAACATCTCTCATCCTTCCGGTTATTCAAACTTGTGCCCTAGCTCGGCCACTGCGAGGATCTATAATAACCCGACTGGCTTCCAATGCGTGGAACTCACCACAAACCATCGCTGGTACATGTACCCACCCATGGATGGAGATTGGCTATTCGAATTCGTCAACTGGGACGATCAAATGTACTTCTGGGTTGGACCCCTCGCACGAAGAGGCTGGGCACGTAACAATACCAATTTTCTGGGCGATAATGTTAACATTCCCGGTAGCCCTTCACGCAACTATACCATAAATCTAAGGGGTGGCGAGTACGTTCCCATGCGTCTCGCCAATCCGAATGGTGCCGGTGCCGTGTACATGTGGATGAGAATTTGGGATCCTAACGGAGATCTCTTCCAAGACCGTAATATTGTTTCGCCGCATATTGTGCGATGGTCTTGTGATGGAGTGGCGGCGCCGAGATGGGAGAGATTTGGTTTCGAAGAAGGAGCAGCAGCGTAGTCTTGAGAACACGTCTTCTCAATGGAAGCAAGAAGAGCAGTATGCTTCAATCTCCTGTACCAGAGTCTACTTTGACACTTTCTTCCCGATGATGTGATGAAGTTCGTTCGAAACTCCTCTGCCCGATAAGTCCGAGCCTCGGGATCGACATCGGATATACCATTTGCATCGACGAAAGCGCGCGGGACTTCTTCCGTTCGAGAGAAAACATTGCTAAGACGCGTCTTCACGACCATCAATTTCCATCAAATCCGAACACTTTTCCATCGAGAGTCGTAAGATGCTTTGTCATTTCGGTGTCGGTGCGTACTTTCAACCCGCCGAAGCAAAGTTACAGCAAGCCTCTTCACGAAAGATAGAATCCACTCTCGCGTCAAAATTACCGTTTTCAGAACTGATGTCATGGCTCGTGCATGCGGCGAATGGTTCGAGATCTGCCTCTTCTTAGCTAGCAAAGAAAAGATTTCTGGTAAGGACTGTGATCTTCTACATACTTGTTCGACACTTGTGTTTCTGCTTCAACAGCAGCGCTTCTTGTGGAAAGAATCACTGTCTCCATGAACGAGGGATAGCCTTAGCACAGCAACGACAACGGCAGGTACAGGGAGAAAAAGAACCGCCATGGACGACCCGGAAAAGTCCCTCGAGGCGCAATCAGGGCCACAGGACCAGGACCAAGTACACAAAGGAAAAGAAGAAGCTGAGACCCCAGAACGTTCACCAACGCCCGACCTCGATGATCCAGAAAATGACGATGGAATCCAGCACAACGCCGCCTTGACAAAAACAAAATCCCTCGAACAACAAGTCTCACTCCCCAGAGAAATCCTCGTCGTAGGCCTCATAGCCCTCGCACAATTCACAACACAAGTGGGGCTCGGCCAAACGCTCTCCATCCTCCATGTCATCGGAGATGACTTCGGAATCACGAATCCAGGAATTCTGGCCTGGTTGATTGCAGGATATTCGCTAACAGTCGGCACTTTCATCTTGTTCACTGGCAGATTGGGCGACTTGTTTGGATGGAAGAAGATGCTCGTGATCGGGTATCTCTGGTTTGCTGTGTGGTCGGTAATCGCAGGATTGGCGGTCTACTCGAATCATGTCTTGTTTGTTTTCGCCCGGGTATTCCAAGGTATTGGGCCTGCGATCTGTCTGCCGAATGGACTGGCTTTGCTTGGAGGACTGTATGGACCAGGAAAGAGGAAAAACATGGCTTTTGCTGTGTTTGGTGCATGTGCTCCAGGCGGCTCGATCGTGGGCGCAGTTTTCGGAGGCATTTTCGCGCTGGCTTGGTGGCCTTGGACTTTCTGGTCTTTTGGCATTGCTCTTCTGGGCATCGCTGGAGTGGCTGCATGGGCGATACCAGATCCGCAAGGTCACAAGCCAGGCCTTAATGGGCACAGACTATTCTCTTGGGCTGCAGTGTGGGAGCTTGATCTTCTTGGAGCCGTCGCTGGCATTCTGGGCCTTCTCCTCATCAACTTCGCATGGAACAATGCGCCGATTGTTGGATGGAGCAATGCCCAATGCATTGTTACGCTTATTGTGGGTGTCCTCCTCATGCCTGTTTTCTTCTGGATCGAGACCCGTGTTGCACGGAATCCACTTCTGCCCATAGAAGTCTTCACCGCCAGCAACGCATTCGTTCTGGGCTGCATTGCTCTTGGCTGGGCCAACTTCGGTATCTGGATCTTCTACCTTTGGCAAATTCTCGAAGAGCTTCGAGGAGCTTCTCCACTGCTTGCATCGGCATATCTCTCTCCTGTCACGGTAGCTGGAGCTGTTGCCGCAGTCGTAACAGGAGCGCTTTTGCACAGAACCCGCCCAGCTGTGGTGATGATGATCGCTATGTCGGCATTGTAAGTTTTCTTTCAGTCACTGATCTCTTCGTTTCCTGGCTACTAACATTCTTCAGTTTGATCGGCTCCATCCTGATTGCGACTTTACCAGTACGACAAATCTACTGGGCGCAAATATTCGTCACGACGCTCATCACTCCATTCGGCATGGACATGTCCTTTCCGGCTGCGACTCTTGTGGTATCGGACTCGGTACAAAAATCGAAGCAAGGGGTTGCTGCTAGTCTTGTGAATACGATTGTGAGTTGCTTTCCAGTCTTCTTCTGTTATGACTTGCGATTGTCTCGGCATAAAGCTCGCCCTTTTGGGTCTGAGAGAGCTGTGATCGACGTGCACTTTGCCGCCGTGCACTCGCTCGAATTGTTCGATCTGCATTTGCAGAAAATGGAGCTCTGAGTCGTCCGCTGCTGCTGGAGGATACTTGGGCTGCCGGAAGAGACTGTGTCGGATGGACTTTCGCTTGGCTTCTGTCAAGCCTTCGATTGTTTCGCATGAGCGCATTGCAGCTGATAGATGTTCCATGCTGACGCTTGCTTCTCCGCTAGGTCAATTACAGCATTTCGCTCGGTCTTGGATTCGCAGGCACTGTCGAGGTGCATGTCAACAACGGAGGGAGGACAGAAGCAGATGTACTTCACGGCTACAGGAGCGGCTTGTACATGGGTATCGGCTTGGCCGGGCTAGGGATCGCGTTGGCAATTTTGTTCCTGGTCAAGACCCTTTACGATGAGAGGAAGTCCGCAAGGCAGGATCCTGCGCATCAGAGAAAGAGTACATCTAGCACATCGGTAGAATAGCTGAACATTAATGTATATCACGTTGTGGCCTGAGCCCTTTATTCTTGCTACGCAGGAAGCGGAGCTGAGGATGAACGAAAACGTCAATCTACTCAAGACAGGGGATGCTTGTCCCAGGAATCCCGTAAGCTCGGTACCATCAGCTGCTCACAGTCGCTTACAGAGCCCTCTGTACAGTCCGTCAAATGCATACGCGGATACTGGGGACAGAGCAGGGCATTTACTCTGCAATTCTGCATGGATCACTGCCAACCAGACAGCTCATTGTGTTCAAAATCTGCCAGTTTAGATTCTTGAGAGTGAAAGCATAGAGTTAGAGGCCCTGCTTTCCGATCCCCGAATGCATGTGACGGACTGTAGAGAAGTCGTTGGGTCGAGTACAGCTCAATGATCACCTTTTCTCGAGCGCATTGTGGCTTCGGATCAAGCATACCGACAAGTCTTGATGTACTGGTCGAGCCGTAGCAATGTAGTCTCTGCTCACCACGTGTAACCGAGCTGACTCCCATAGGCTACTCCGCAACCGCTGAGCTCACGCCACGGTCATCCAACTTCATCGTCTCAACATCGTCGTCCCGATGTCTCGCAAGAAGCAAAGAAAGTACGACCATAGTCAAAGTCGCGAGGAAGAGCGGAACCATGATCCATCTGGCCACAGTCTGTGCGATAAAAGTCCGCGTCAGCATCCGGTCGCATCAAGGCGCGAAAGACTTACTGCAAGAGTACATGTCTGCTCGAGCTCATTCCCATTGTAGCCAATACTGTTCGCGAACTCGTATGCACCACAGTACCAGCCGATCAGATTGTACGTCCCATTGTACCCCAACGTTCTTTCATCTTCTGTCAGGTTTGCCGGAGGAGGGACTTCGTAGCCAGTGGTGCGAGGAGCTGAGCTGATATTGGCTGCTTGGTTGTACACCAGTCCGACCACTGCCGTGATCAGGCAGGTCAAAGAATATACCACATAATCGGAGATAGGGAACCTGGATGTCTTCTTGTCGATCTTTTGACTCTAAAAATGCAGTCAGCAATTCGAAACGCCCACCAGACATCTTGACAATATACCTTAGTCACTGAGCCACGGATACTGATCAAGATCACCATTAGCAGACTCAGCGCCAGAATGGTGACCGACGAGCCAGCAACAGCCCGTTCATTGCCATCGTGAATGACTCTGGGCACGGGCGAGAACCACCAGCCGGAGTATTCGTCCAGGCGGCCATCAAAGGTAATGGCAGTTCCGGAACCTGTGGTTTCGTACTTGTCCCATCGCTGGTCCACATTCAAAGCCCAAAAGGCAGATATGATCCCGCCAACAGACAGGAGGAAAGCGACGCAGCAAGAACTGAAGAAGGCGATCGAGACGACGTTGGACTTAGCCATGGTGTACTCTCCGTCGATAAAGCTGCGCAAGAAAATGAGCGAAATGAGCAGGCCCCATATGAAGTGCAAACAACAGCCACGCAAAGCGCCGTGCCGCAAACACGCATGATCCAACGACGTCAGGCCATAGTTCTGGCAACACTCTTCTCACGCACGTGTGAGTCTTGGTCGCACATTGGCAATCCTGCGCTAACTGATAGCTCTTTTAGCTTCGACATCTGAGTTCAATAGCAGTCAAAGGGACTGTGCTCGGCCTATGAGTTGCCCAGGCCAAGATCGGCCAATTCGAACGCTTCTGCAAGAAGAAAAGATGCAGCATGCCGAGTTCGCGGCGAGGAATGATGAAGATCTGCCCCGCGCCGCATCCGCCTAGACTTGCAACTTTATTTTCACTGCATCAGAAGCATTTTGATCAAAGGCTCAGATTGATCGAGTTGCCTCCATTGCGGATCACAGGTGATTGTTATTCATTGGGATCAAGCGGACGGATTCGGGCAACGGTGTCTTAATGTCGTGCAGCAGTAATGCAAATTGCTTGGAAGTATTCATCCGTCATAGCTTTGGCTTCTATGCTGTGTCGCAGGTGAAAGTAAAGGCAGTAGTGGAGCATGTACAAGCAAGCAGTAAATCGGACCGGACTCCAGTCTCTCGGGTGTGTGCCTGCGGGCAATCCGGTACAAGAGATCGCGCGCTGCCTGGTACGCGTGATGGCCTGAGTGAGCGGACGTCCTGTATGATTGCTGGAGAATAGTACACAGCAGGATCACGACTAAGGGAGGTATTGCTGGCTGTCGGTCTCGTATTCCCTAGGCCACCAGCGACCCCAAGTCTTGGAGAAGTTGGGGGAAGGCGCTGGAGTAATCCGCTGTGATTACGAATCTCAAAGTCTCAGGATAGGACTATATTTCTCTCAGTGGATGCTTAGGATTACCGTAGATACCAAAGAGGCATTTCAAAGAACGTGGTCAGCTCGGGGAATCATGAAGGCCTTGGTTCACCCTTCGTCAAGGGAGTAGAGCGTATTCGCAACCCGTCGAACCATTCCTCGATCTCATCGAACGGCATCGCACCTGCGCAGAAGCTTGATGTTCAAGAAGTCAGTTTCTTGATAGGAGCATGATAGTAGTAGGCAAAGATTCAACGATGGAAGTCGATGGTTCAAGGGAGGAGTGTCTTCATCTCCACCTTCAATGTCTTGGCGAAACACATGCGTCAGGCCACCAGGCCACCAATGACGCAATCCGCAGCTTGACGTTGGAGCTCCATGTCGACCGCCTCTGCCGACTGCAAGAGTCCATAGCCGAAAAGCATTGGAGAAGTAGCAAAGCTATAGCTACATCACCACTCCTCACAATGTCTTCTTCATTCTCTCCCCTTCCCACACTATCATCACGCCTCCACCACATCGACCGCAAACATGTCCCACCCTAAAACCGCCCGCGCCTGGACCTACACCAACGGCTACCCCTCCACCCTCAGACAGGACGAAATCACCCTACCAACAAAGGATGAAATCCTGCAAACACCCACTCAATTCCTCATCCGCATAGCCTCCTGCGCCCTCAACCCCGTCGACATCCAAACCCAAAACCTCCCCAACTGGAACCTCCCCTTCACACCTTTGAACTACAACACCCCCAAAGGAACCGTAATGGATTTCTCCGGAAAAGTCCTCCTCTCCGGCTCCGAAGTCCCTTTCTCCCCCGGCGATGAAATCTTCGGAATGACATTAGCACCCTACCAACCCGCCCGAGGAGCACTAGCAGAATACGCAGTCTTCGATACAAAAACATGTCCAGCAGCGAAGAAACCCAAAGAATGGACTTTCGAAGAAGCGGCGGGGGTGAGTTTAGTTTATTTGACTGCGAAAGCCTGTATCGAGCAGATACGTCGTTGGGTGGAGAAGTCTTCGACAAAACGAATCGCGATCTTAGGTGGTTCATCATCAGTCGGGATTTACACAACTCTTCTCGCGAAAAAGGAAGGGTGGAAAGTTATTGCGACGTCTTCGGGGAAGAATAAGGAGTTTTGTTTGGAGACTTTGGGGGCGGATGAACATGTGGATTATATTTCACAGAATGTGAGAACAGCAGTAGAAGAATTCGGACCGGATGCTGTGGTGGATTGTGTGGGAGGGACAGAATGTATTGGGTTGAGGACGAGTAAGCGGTATATTTCGATTGTGGGGGATAAGACGGGACGGACGATGATGGGGGGGCCGTGAGTACTTTTCTCTTCTTCCTCGAGTTTTCTTGTTTTGATGATGGGGATGACTTGGCTGACCTTTTGTGTACAGGTACACGTATTACGACTTTTTGCATCCGATTACAGCCGCGACGCAGTGGATTCGATGGGCAAAGGGTGAAGTGGGGTTGGGGGAGAGTTATGATGTTGTGATTTTGAGTCCGAAGAAGGAGTGGTTGGAAGATGCGACGAGGACGTTGAGGAAGGAGGATATTCATATTGATAGCGTGCATGCTTTTGAAGATGCGAAGAAGGCTTTTGAGAGGTTGAATACTGGGCGAGCGAAGGGAAAGGTTGTGATCAAGGTGGCGAGTAAGTTGTGATCGATTACAGTGTGACAGCGTGATAAAGCAGCATTTGTATTCAGTCTCATGGCATCATGTTCTGATGTTCTCGTTCATGGCTGTCGCTTGAGCGTGTGCCGTAGCCTTCGGGAGGCAGTCAGCTTGGCAACCAGTACGCACACTCTTCTGTCGCAGCCGGCCTCTCGTGAACTTAAACTCTTCTGCTCCATCGTGACAAGATTCCGCCGCGCCTGTCAAACTTCTCCTGCTCGAGCGACCTCCTCACGTTTGTCGTGAATTCTTCAGGACTCTTTGAGACACCCACTCTGCGATGAAGGTCAGGTCAATGACTCCCAGGGCCATGGCTCCTATGTGAAGACCGCCGATGTTGTGTGTCATGGTAGGGCGCAAACGCAACCCGAGAATTGGAAGCATGAAGCCGCTGAAGAAAGCGAAGTAGATGGCAGGATCGTTGACTCCACACAGACGAGTGAAGCCGAAGAAGTTCAGTGCATCTGCTGCGATGGAGGAACTAATCGAGAGAAGTGGAAGGGCGATGTCGTTGAAGTTCTCTGATGGCATGTTGGGCTGCTGAGTCGTTCGTGGTGACTCGTTGGGACGTGGTGATCTTCTTTTCGCTCAGGCGCTTCGGTAGCAGAGCTGAGTCGGGTCTCGGGCTGTTGAGCTCGGAGGTGGAAGCCCGTGCTGTGATTTATAACACTCCAGGTGGTGGGACACAAACAAGTCCTTAGTTCGGAAAGCACAAACAAGTGTGCTTGGAAGTCACATCAGTCTTCTCGTCAATTCAAGACCTGTAGTCTCACTCGCAATCTCTTTGACCGGCGTCGATATCTGCTCGGTGGGGTAGAAGGCGAAGGGTTCAGCCCTTGTTCATTCACAATTGTAGGCTGATGCCAGGACGCTGATGGTGCCCCACCACATAGTTCCTTTGCATGGATCGCTCTGGCGCGGTCAAGCATAGTCGCGTTGTTTCATAGGTTCTGAGACCACTGCCAAATGTCTTAGGCTCATTCGAAGGGCAGTGGTGCTTGCGAGAGCTTCATCCAGGTGAACTAATCTGCTGCTTGACACGATCAAGTGCAGGCGAAGTCGGCGTTGGAGCAGATCGAGAGGGCATCCAGACCGTACCTTGAGGAGTGACATTCCTCCCAACATCCGGCAACAATGGCGCATTCGGGAATTCGATCCTGTTGAATGCCAGCTCGGTCTTCTCGTCCGAGTACCGCACATCGTTCGCTTGAGTTGGCGATTCAGGTGCCGCAATGCCAAAAGGCATACTCATGCCTTTTGTGAAGATCCTCTCCGAAACGTGCTTGATCCATCGCACCCAGCGCCAGTGTTTGTTGTTGCGGAAGTACTGCTCAGCGATGTAAAGGAGGAAGAAGCAAGACATGTCGCCGGTTGCGCCGTGTCCGGTCTCGACGAAGAATGGGACCAATCGACAGAAGCTGAGGACGTAGAAAAGGAGCTCCCTTTCGGTCACGGCGTGCTTTTCGTCTGGTCGCCAGCCAGGGATTAGTCGCTGTCGCATGTCGTGCAGAGATCTGATTGTCTGCCGAAGCATGTACATGCGTAGCCAATGCGAGCTGTGGATATAGGCAACTTCGAAGCCCGGGAAACGAAAGGCGCGTGTCATTGTCCGGTCTGTAACAAGATCAGAGAATGGATGGAAGTGTTCGATCTCGACGAGTGCAATCCACGACTTGTCGTCTCGGGCCTCTCTCGCGTGCAAGGCCATCAAATTGCGTCGCATCTGCATCTGCATTTCATTGCAGTCGAACAAAAGGTCGTCCAAGTCATTCGATGAACCTGCATGGTTCAAGTCGAGGCGATCGTGGCGTTCGAGCAGAGCCGGAAGACGGAGCCCCAGGTGGTTGGACTCGCTGTAGTCATCATGTGCGGTCGCTCTCACCTCCACAGCACTCCACTTCTCCGTTGTGTAGGGATCTTGCTTGCGGAGTAACAGTGACATAGCCAGCGACCCACTCGTGATCTGGAAGAACATATGTAGACCCAGCTGGCTGTTCATGATGGACGCAGGCCCACGAGCATCGATGATTCGCTGCATGCCGCGTTGATGACTTACCCAGGAGGCTCCTTGGACGCGAAATTCGGTGTAGAATTCGCAAGAGGATAGCATACAGGTCGTGGCCATTACTGTGTCATCGTGCACGCTCTCCGGCTTGGATAAGGCGACTCGAAGACTCGCCAGTGACTTCGTGTAAGCTTCAATGGCTTTCTGAATGAGGTTCCTGTCGTGATGTATTGATCCGATCTGGACCAGCGCCAGAGCATCGAGCGCATGTGGGAGACATGGCCTACACTTTTGCTGAGAAAACATCAAGTGGGTGAGGAGATTCTTGTTGGATGACCACACACCCTGGCCATGTGATGAGACGTCCCGCGGAACATAGTAGCGGAGGAAGGTCTCGTACAGGCGGATGCGAATTGCAGCTGGCGAGTGCAGTGATAAGGTGGGATTGGCTGTCACGGGCGCTGTTTGGCGTACATTTGGCGGCTGCGTTACTGCGTCAAAGGAGGCCCACGTGAAAGTCAGCTTCTCGGGAGTTGTTGATCCTGGAAAAGAGGCCTTGCTTGGTCTTCTCAGCTCCTCCGGGTCGGCCTGGAGGCGCAGGACGGTCTGATCCGTCTGGTCGTGGAACTCGATGTCGCCTTTGCGTGCGACCTTGTAGCCCGGACACGCCACCCCGTGAATCAGGCACTTCCGACAGCCCGGGCGCTCTTCCGAGCATCGGATCTTGCGCTGTCTGCACTTGAGGCAGCCCGTACTCCTCAGCGGCATGCCTTGGCCTGCTCCCTGCCACTGCTCATGTCGGTAGTTGCGTAGAGACGACGTCCGCCACTGAATGGCGCGGATCGCCGCTCTCGCTTATTCACGCGAAGCTCCATCACGACTCCACTTGGTCCGGATTCCAGAGCGGCCATAGCCGGTTTGGGGAGCGCCGACATTTTGATTCTTTCCACGTGCTCGACTGAGTGGTCGTCGGTGGTCCTCGAGATGCTGCCAATGTGTTGAACGTGCTGGTGCGCACAATGAACTCGCACAGTTCATGTTCATGTGTCAAGAGTTCGTTGTCACGCATGACGGAAGTAAAGAGTCTAGCAGCAGTTTGTATTTCAAGGGACGTACGTCAATATTGACGAGACATTGGGACGACGGAAGCGGGAGATCGGGCGGCGCGGCCCTGGAATCCGCTCCTTCCGAGGTTACACCACTTCCAAAGTCGCACCCTATCAACTCGACACTTTCCACAAACTTACCTTGAGAGAATGCTTCAGTGGACGAGACGGACAGCCTCCACCCTCCGCTATAGCGCTTCATCACTTCGTAACATGTCTACTTTCCGGGTGGTTGAGCACGTCATACGAACCCAACACTCCCGCGAAAGATTCGCAGGGGCTGATCTAGATGGGGAACAACATTTACGACTCCATGTTAAACAGTACATACCTCGGTCCAATCCTACTCCACGACCTGGAGATGTCACTATCATCGGCGGTGTAGCAGCTGCGTTCCCCAAGGAGTGCATGGAGCCATTGTGGGAAGACCTATGTGATAGGCTGCACGAGCGCGGTCGTAAAGTCCGAGCAATATGGATTGCAGACCCTGTAAATCAAGGTCAAAGCGGCGTATTGAACGAGAAGCTTCTTGGCCCGGATCGTAAGGAGTGAGAGAATGTGCTAACACAGGCTATGCTAACTCATCACTTCCAGCAAGCTGGTGGGACCATGGACGTGACTTGCTGTCTCTCATCAATCAGTTCCAGGACGAGATGCCTCATCCACTGGTTGGTGTAGGCCATAGTATGGGAGCCGGACACTTGTATGTATGCATTGTCACTTCAAAAGACGGGACTAATATCGATTACAGAACTCATCTCGCATTGCTCCATCCGCGTCTCCTTCATGCATTGGTCCTAATGGATGTCGTGTTCTCCAAACAGACAGTCGGCACTAACTGGGCAGCGGCGTCGCTCAAACGCAGGGATCTATGGCCATCACGCGACGCTGCGGAAAGCAGTATCAGTTCAAACCCCGTGTTCAAGAAATTCGACTCTCGAGTCCTTGCCCAGTATCTGCGCCACGGTCTACGTGAGCTACCGACCGCGCAGTATCCAGATATCGAGGTAGCGACTTCTGAAACTGGCAACGACCGCCCAGTGACCTTGCAAACAACCAAAGCACAAGAAATCTACAACTGTGTCAGGCTTACAGTGCCAGATGATCGACACTTACTACAGAACGACGATTTATTATTCGAAAACTCTCACTTCGACGATCCTCAGGACTCAGGAGCATTCAATCGATCAGAAAACCTCGGCTTGTACAGAAAGCTTCCCGAATTAAGGCCGAGCACATTGTACCTCGTCGGCAGCAAATCAGAAGTGTCTACACCGAAACTTCGAGCCGCGAGATCGAGCCGGACTGGAACAGGCCTAGGCGGAAGCGGGGGAATGGCCAGAGGGCGGGTCAGGGAGACAGACATCGATTGTGGCCATCTTGTTCCATTCGAACGGACGACCGACAGTGCTGAGGCCTGCGCCGCTTTTCTCGATACTGAACTTGATCGCTGGGAGACGGAAGAGAAGTCTCGCAGAGCACGATGGCAGATGCTTGAAAAGGCACAGCGTGTGGACGTCAATGATCTATGGCGAACTCATTTGAGTGAGGTACAGAAGAAGTTGGCACAGAAGCTCTAATTTGCTCACCGGACGCCTGTAAACAGCACGTTGTTGTGGATAGGACGTCAAGCGAGGCACATGGAGGATTTGTCCTCAGTTCCGTTCCTAAACGACGGGAGTAGCCTCGGACGACCACGTGTGGAGTGAACCGCGTGGAATGCCTGGAGAGGATGCTGATCTGGTAGGATCAGTGTACTCGATATAGTTCTCCCTAGAACACGAAACGCATGCTCTGTTAGGCACGCTGAGCGAGCTTGGAAATTGTTGGCAGAGGCATACACTGTCGAAAACTTCGATGGGCCGTACCTGCAAGGCCTCTGTGTATTGGTCCAGTACGATGTAGCAGGTATGATTGGGGAACTTTCCCCCTCCGAATTGCACGGATGTCCGACAGTTGGCAACACCTCGAGAGCCCAGCGGCAAATTGCATTGGGACTTCGCATAGCACAGACACTGCCTCTGCCCTTTGAGAACTCTGGTAGTTCTGGTACAGCCGCCCCCCAAGCGAGTGCTGAGATCTGTCGTTGGGAGATCGTTTGGCCGTTACTGTTACTCGATCATATGTGTTCCGGAAATGGCACTAGGCTCTTTGCGGCCCCTATCGCTGCTTTCACTGCCTGTCTATTGACCTCGCCCACGGAAAATTCGAGTGCACGAGAAGGCTATAGCTTGGACACCTGCGCCCTCGATGCGAGAGGAAACAAACTTGCGGGCATAGCTTCAGTCAATCTTGACCTGATGTACCTGGCTGGAGAAATCTTCCGCGGTCTGAATAGCAATTCCAGCGAAAGTGATAAGCCATTCTGGATGGGCAGCTCCGCGCGAGGGGGCCTTTCATCCAGACTCCTTGAAGTGGAGACAAGTGCGTATATTCCGAACAGATGTTACTGTTCTGCCAACCTGACCGCAGCAGAATCTGCTCATCATAGCTATACGAGCACAGGCCCAGTCACCCGTGTGCTTCAAGAGCCACACCTGGAACAATACTTTCGAGAGCGCACCTTCTACCACTTGCTCGACTCCGCCGGCTATTGCTACTTGTTCGCCTTGCCTTCCCGCTCACAGAAGCTGGCTGACAGACGCACAAGAATCATCCATTCGTTATCTTTATGCAGGCTCGTCTTCCTCAGCAGTCATATCACACCGCAAGGCTGTACGCCGACTGGATCTTCAGATTAGTCATGGAAATGCAAGAGGCTGGTCTTCAGCCATACGAGCCTTTCACGGGATATTTGGTCGCTATTGGTGCCTCTATCCACCTAGAGCACGCATCGAATGAGAGCACAACAACCATAATCTCCTCCAAGGAGAAGTTCGATCAAGGTCTCGGATTCGTCGAAAGACTGACAGAAATGTGGCCTAACATGGAGAAGCTGGTGAATTCCATGCCATCGTGGATTTCTGCTTTTTGCTGACTGTAAGCAGGTCCGAATACCGGAGAAGTTGAGAATCCGTTTTCAATCCGTTCGGACACTTAGATATGTCGGTGGGCAATATAATGGCGCCCAGCCAAAAAGCGGCTTTCGAGAAGTTTCTCTTCCGGAAGAAGATGTCCAGCTGATGAAGGTTCTCCTCGATTATGCCGCGATCTCGAAGTACGATGATCACGCGGATCGTCAGGCGGACACGATACATGCGAAAGCCCATCAGCGGGCTTCATTAGGGCCTGAGAAGGGCAATTTTGGTTCAACGAATACCAGTGCGAGCTACACCGCTGAGTCCTTCACTCAAGGCGTACCCAGTGACGCCATGTCCGGGACACAGTGGGACTCTACAAACGCTTGGAGTCTCTTCGGCGTGCCTTGGTCAGAGTATTATCCCCTTGATCCTGCGCCTGGATCTTGGTAGCCCAACGACCGGAACATGCAAATCACTTTGCTGGCTATAGCTGATTCAATACAGCAGACTATCCTCGAATGGGAACTCTGACAGCAATTCTGTCCCAGAGTCTGTCACGACAATCTGCTGCTCCAGCTTGACACCCTCAGCCCCCCCCTTTCTTCGCCAGTATAGCCCTCGACACAGAGTACCATACCGGGCTCGATCACGCCATCATATCCTGCATCGGGAAAGTCTCCTCGATGGTAGAGATATGGATACTCGCCAGACATACCGCAACCGTGTGCTGACAGGTAATACCTGTTGGCATAGTACTTCTCGGGAATGTCCCAGGCCTGGTCAGCATAGTCCCGAAACGTCATTCCTGGCTTGATGATACTAATGTTGTGCTGGACTTGCTCGTATGCTACTCGATACAACTCTTTCTGCGCTGGGCTGGGCGCATCCGGACCGGTGTGGAACGTATGAGAAAAGTCGGAGAAGTACCCATGACAACCAATTCTGCATCACGAGATCAGCATTCAGCCGCGCTATCATCTAGACGCTACTCACATATCAGTATCTAGCGCCACGAGTTGATTGCGTCCAATCTTGAAGCTGGACGACCCCTGAAACCATGGGTTTATTATTGGACCTGCGCTGAGCAGACGAGTCTCGCCATAGTCGCCATTCTGCGCAATAACGAATTGATGCAACACCGACCACAATTCATTCTCAGTCATACCAGGCCGGATGGCGTCTCGAACCTTGCCTACTGCAACTTCTGTTGCTCGCAGCGAAGCAACGACACAATTCAGCTCTTCTTTCGACTTAATCGCACGCGCCATCTCAATGGCTGCCTGGGCATCAACGATGCGGAATCCGAGATCTTTCAACGCAATCGAAAACATTAGCATTCAGACGCTCCAGTCCAAGTGTGGTGCCTTCTCCAACAAGCTTCTTCACCAGACCGCCCATCTCTTCAGCCCAAGATCGTTCTCGTTCGGCTACGTTCGGACCCGCAGCAACGAAACTCGCAGTCTTCGCCACTCGGACCTCGTCTACAGTCTCGTAACCTTTTCCGAGATGTTCACAGCCCGTGAATTCGAAAAGAACAGAACGGTGTGCTGTGAGAAGGAGATATCGTGAGGGCGTATTTCGCATGCTGAAGACTTGCATGTTTCGCGTCCCCGTGGCGTAGCGGATATTCACTGGATCGGACAGGATTACTGCATCGATGCCGTGTTTTTTCATTTGTGTTCTGACTCGTCCTTGTCGATAGAGGCGTACTGCTTTCAAATCAATGCCGGCACTTTCTGGTGCTCGGTCTAGGAGGGCTACGTCGGAGAGGTCGTCACGCTCGTTCGACCAATCTAGGTATGGAGTCATAGTGGTCTGGCAGACCGAGGATGAAGTGATTTAAATTGAAAATTGGGTCAAAATTGCCGTCTGCGGAAGAGAGACACGAATGGATTCTGGTGTTATGAGCGAGAGACGGACACGCTCTAGAGAGGCCGCTCACATGACCGGACTTTTCGATCACATGACCGCTTCAGGACGGCATTCCATTTGCAATACCAGTGCAGTTCAACGCTTGTCAGCAATCCTCGGTCGATCCAAGCTCTTGATGTGGATCGCAAGAGCTCGAAACCTATGAGCGCTGAGCCTGTGATTTGCTGTGCTCCTTCACAGCGTATCGAAGCTGTTGACGGACCGCACAACACCTTTGCCTGGGAGTCCGCCCCAGTCCGTCTTGGCATTCCTTTACTCCCTTCGTATCTGGACGTCGATCAGTTGTATATATGAGCTTGTGGCAGTGACTGTGGCCTACATTTTACTACTTTTCACTCGACTCATTTATTCAAAGGACAGACTTGGGCTTTCCTGCATCATGGTTCAATCCATTGGCGTCATTGGTTCGTGTCTTTCATCGAACAGACGATTTCCCGAGCCTAAATTGAAGCAGGCCTTGGTGTCATCGGGCATGGCATCGCCAGAAATCTTCGCAAGAAACTACCACGAGACACTGATTTTCACATATTCGACGTCAATCAAGCCGTCTGCGATCGATTCGTCCAAGAACACACCCAATATGGCAGCGTCAACATCTGTCGATCAGTGAAAGACCTTGCGAGCCAAAGCGAAATCGTCATCTCAAGCCTGCCATCTACCAAAATCGTTCGAGACGTTTACCTAGGCGAGGAGGGCGTTCTTGCAGCGACTCCATCGCCGAACAGACTTCTAATCGAATGCAGCACCATCGACATCGACGACACCATCGAAATCGGCAACAAAATCATGCAAGCCGGACTCGGCACTTTCGTGGACGCAACAGTATCTGGTGGCGCCTGGGGCGCGCGAGAAGGCCAACTAACCTTCATGGTCGGCCACCCAAACCCCAACTCCAAACTCGGCCACCAAATCCACTCCATCCTGTCCCTTGTCGGTATTCCCTCAAAAATCCGCTTCTGCGGCAAACTCGGCATGGATCAAGTCGCTAAAATCGCTCACAATTACGTTTGCATCGTAAATCTTCTAACTGCTACGGAAGGTATGGCTTTGGGAATTAAATATGGAATTGATAAGAAAGTTCTATGGCAGTGTATGACAGACGGCGCTGCGAATTCTTGGGTTATGGGACTAGAGCAGCCTGTGCCGGGGATTGTGGATGATGCACCTTCGAGTAGGAATTTTGAGAGGGCTTTTGCGGCGAGGTTGAGTTTAAAGGATTTGGGAATTGCGATTAGGGCGGCGGAGAAGGTTGGGTTGGAGACTAGTGTTGGGAAGGTGGCGTATGAGGCTTTTCGGAGGGTGGATGATGATCCGAGGACGACCGTGAGTTTTGTTCCTGATGTGAAAGGTCTGAGGTGGGGAAGTCCTGTTTTACTGACAGATTTTTTGGGGGGTTAGGATCTTGATCATACTTCCATTTGGTTGCATGTTACTGGTGTGCTGGATGAGTGGTTCAAGGAACGAAAGCTAAGCTCTAGGAGTCGAGCAGATTCAGAGCGCAGACGCTTTTGAGCTAGACGTATCGGATCTGCTGCTTGCGATATCAGTAAGGAATGTATGCTCATGCGTGGATGCTTGAGCTTTTCGTATTCTGGTACGACCGTTGAAATGTTTTCCTCCAAATCTGGTAATGAATGCTTCTCTCATCTTATGAGATCGACAAAGCCGTCACGCACTGCATGATCCGCTGATGTCTTGTAGTGTTGCAGCACGCATCAGAATGGAAGAGCGATGAGGAGCTCTAACATCAGGTCTGGAACCATGGTAGCTCGCACACATCGGTACATCCGCCGGCGTCCTCGGACGAACGGATGGTATCGTTCATCCGGATGCCGTGGAGAACGCTTGACAGCAACAAGGTTCATCCTATACGTTACCATCCCGCCGCATTTTCCTGAAACGGAAAGAGCTGAGTATGGCGATCAATAGTACGTTAATGTGTCAACCGGGCAACACAATTGACATGGTGGATTAACAGTTCAATCGGAACGCCTTCGGTAGTGCTTTGACCTTGCACATTATTCCAAGCGATCAAAGAGCACGATAAAAGGCATATGTCTCGCCTTTCCTGCTATCGGCCATCTGCGACTGTTCTTTGCCCTTCTTCTAACCCTAATCTATCATTTGATCATTTTCCCACCATGCACTTCATCAGATCGATGGTCCTGGCTTCGCTAGCCGTGACAACGAGTGCACAAGTGACCGCTTCGAAGGTCACCTCAGGGCTCGCCGACCTCAACGCGAAGTCCTCCGAAGCCAGCTCAATCGCTGATAGCATAACACCGGCAAATGTCCCCAACACAGCACCGGTACGCACACGCTTTTGCCGCAACGTACTGACATTTACTAATTCACGGCACAGCAACTCAGCAATACTCTAAGAGAGTTCATCGAGCTCCAAAGCACGCAAATCACTGCGTTGCAAAGAAAGAGACGCTCGCTCAAGACTCGCCAGACAACACCAGAGATCCCAGCCGAATGCACGAATCTTTCAGGACCAGATCTTCAACAATGTGTCGACAATTTGGTACCCAGCTCTTCGACCTCCCCTCCAACTCTCCAAAGACGCCAGGCATCTGCCCCATTCTCAGCTGCCGAAGAACAAGAAGTCTGCGAAGCTTTTGGCGTCTACGCTGCCGATTCGACAAAAATGCTGCAGAGTTTAAATGCGCAAGCAAAGTTCCTTCGTCAAAGCACGCCCTTTGCGCCGCCGATCGCGGCCGCTCTTCGATTGATTGAGAACAGTTCGGATGCTTTGGCATTTGGCATCGTCAACCGCGTCCCTACCTGTGCAGAAGGCGTCAAGGCTAGTCAGGACAAGTATGCGACATATTTGAAGGCGGTGCTTGCGGCCTATGAGTCGACTGAGTGCTTGTCCAGTTTCTGTCCTGTGGCAGGCACTGCGGCTTGAGGGAAGAAAGTTGTTCGTTCCACTGCAACGTCGGAGAGCAAGGTCTCGGCAGGTTCGTCGCATAGAGAAGATTATTGCACGCCCGGTATTTCGATTGCTGGGAAAGAGACCTCAGCGAATGCATATTTTTAATGCTTCGTACTAGCAACATGGAGCGGATTGGGAATCCACGGCAGGGGTCGGAGTTGTTTGGTTGATTGAGCTTCCAGTCTCTCAGCTGCAGATTGAGCAATCATCCGAAAAAATCTGTAGTTTGATATTTTACAACGTAATGCGTGATGTGTTGAAGTTAGATCCATCTATAGTGATCACATTGAAACGCTTAAATTGTACGACTTTGAGCGATTTCCAGTTTGCTCCTCTCTCATACTCTGCTGGAGCCACATGTTGCCCGACACTAGATGATTTTTTGGTCATTGCATTTGACAATCGTGGACTTATGGAAGTAAGCTGATAGGATACAATGCCACAACTTGACATACACAGCGTAGAGGTTTCATGTTCGGAGCGTGTGGAGTTTGCCCGTTGAGTGAGATCAACATAATCGTTAGCGTTTCCTCTCCTGAAACCGCGCAGCATGATCCGTCTGCAACCGTGATCGTCAATCCATCCTGCGATGCCTTGCATGTATCTCAGACCGGCCATATCATTGGGACCTGTCGGACGCCTCAACCGTCACGCCAACGCCTTGAGTACTGCGTTGAGCTCCCCCGCCATGTCTGTGAGTTGTAAGCACACGATATATGGTATACTCTTCTCACACTATATTCCGACAATCGCAAACCTCTCACTCTATCGAGCTCATCTCAAATTTCTTGCATTATGTATTTTATCAAACCAATCGTGTTGGCTTCGCTGATCGCAGCAACGAGTGCTCAGCTGACGGCTCCGGAAGTCATGAAAGAGCTCGCGGACATTACGAAAAACTCCACCGAAGTCACTGCCGTCGCGAATGGTATCAGGGGGCCAGCAGAGGCCTTCGCGAACGCGCTGGTATGTTCCATCGGCGATGTTGCTTTTGTGCGACAACTGACCATGATACAGACACTTCGCGACGGCCTCAAGGGCGTTCTCAGTCTTACCGAAAAGAGTGCTCAGGACGTGTCAGCAAGAAAGCGTTCGCTCAGGACCCGTCAAGAGATTCCAAAAGAATGCGAGGGTCTCATCGATCTGGAGCTCCAGGAGTGCCTCGAAGGAGTGCTCCCAAGCACTCGGGGTACACCTCATGTCCGCCGAGCCGACATCCCGATAGAATGTGAAGGCCTTGTTGATCTCGAGTTACAAGAGTGCATCGACAACTTGGTCCCTAGCTCTGAGAGTGCACCACCTGTACGCCGGCAAATAGCAGCTTTTTCGACTGAGGAGCAGAAAGATGTCTGCGACGCGTTCGATTATTATGTCACGGTCACGCAAGCGTTGATGACTAGTGTGACCCGGAAAAAACAACTTCTCTCGCAGACGCCTCACTTTGGGACGATTGGAGACATACTCCGCGAAATTGAAGAGGCGGCTGACGTGCTCGCTTTTGGCCTCATTGAACATGTTCCAACCTGCTCGACCGATGCGACTACTGATCAAAAGAAGCTGAACAAGGCTCTTGGCGCAGCGACGAAGGCTTTTCACAGCTAGGAGATAGGTCTAGCACATTTGTTGTGAGATGTAGCGAGCTAGTATGTCGTCGATGGAGAGTAGCTGATAGCGGGAAGGTCGTGCCCATCGAATGGGACGAAGGGTACGGCCTATAGAGGCCACGGAAGCATGTCCGTAGATGGAGCTGTGGGCAATTTTCTAAGGAGCGAGACATGAATTTGGAACTGATGCTCGACTACATACTCTGCCTTGTCAGTTGTCGTAGGTTTCCTAGTCACCACTGGAATTAAATGCCGTCAGTCATTACTTTACGGCTAAGTGAAGCGTCTTCGATTGTGTGGATCTTGATAGTACCGCAAAGATGTGACGACCACATCTCCGAGCCACTTTCGGGACATACGTGCTTACGTTGTCGATCGACCAGAAATGGTAGCGCATAACATGGGTGAGCTCCACCAGTAAATCAGCCGTTAGTGAGCGTTTTCGGGGCCGTTGAAAAAATGTTCGCCGAAATAGATCAGCACAGACGTCAATGTTCCGTGCCAAAATGGTCGAGCGGGTCGCGTAATGAACGGCCTTGTCACCGATGCAATGTTGGTAAATACAGAGACAATAGTGATCGTCCCGAAAGTTATGCGTTGAGTATGTACACTAGCCTCTACTTAGTCGAACTATGGTACTTGTGGTCAGCATTGCCTATAAACGGGAAAGCGTACCGGCCATGGCCTTGCAGATGAATCTTCAAGCAGCATCGCGACCGCCGTCATCGATACGTCGATTCTTTTGGAGATTTTGGGTTGTTGAGCACAGCTATGCTACGGTCTCTACAGGCAACGGAACAGTACAAAGCTTGCGTTTTAAGACCATTGGTGCTCTCTGTACTTCCATCAATCCAGTTATACTCACAACATCAATATGCATTTCCTCCGATCTGTCATCGTAGCATCTTTGGTCGCAGCAACGAGTGGCCAATTGACCAGCCAAGAATTTGCAGACGAAATCCTCGAGGTTACTCATGAGGTCCAGAAGGTCAACTATATCGCCGAAAGACTCAACGGGGAAAGCGAATACAACGAGAAAGAGGTTTGTGTGTCACAATCCTCGATAAGCAAGTCCTACTAACGCAGTCGTCAGAGACTTCTCACCGGTCTTGAGAGAGTCGCCTCTTACACTAGGGCCGGCGCCCGAGAGATCCAACGAACAGATCGCTCAGTCATGACCCGCCAAACGATGGATCCCGACTTGCCAGAATGTGAAAACGCCGAGGATCCCGACAAGTGTCATGAGGAGATTATTACACATACGCCACCACCAGCTGCTTTGAAGGGCCGTCAGGCATCCTACAACTTGTCAGACGAGGAGCAAGGAGACATTTGCAAGACTTTCGGGGGCTACACCACCATTCAGCGAGATCTGCTGGAGACTATGGTCGAGAAGAGATCGATTATGGATGCATCGCAATTGAGGGATGAGGCCTCGAAGTGGTTGGGTGATCTGAGACGTGCCTCGAACGCTTTCACTGCTGCTGTCGTTCCACATCTTACGACTTGCTCTGAAAGTGCTGGAAAGAAGAAAGAGGAATTGGCGCGAAGTTTCAAGCTCGCTGTCGAGGCATACGATTCCGCATGATATTGTTGACATCCTCGACGACAATGAGCGGCAACCCGACAGAGATAGACGATGTGACGGTGGCACGGCAGCGCTAGGTCTTGAAAGCACCTAGGACACGATGCAACTGCACTCACCGCCTCCTCACCAACCTCAACCTTAAACCTTCCTTCCCATTTTCATCTTTCACGCCGTAAATCCCTCTCATCTGTAGTGTCAAGATGCTCTCACTATCCTTCATCTTTCTCTCCAGCCTTTCTCTCACCTCTTCCTTGCCCTCCCACTCCCCACTTTCGCTCTTCTTCTCAGGCACAGCTTCAACCCTGTACCTCCGGAACAAGGTAACAAATATGCTCACAAATTCTACTTGAGCCATCTTCTGTCCGGGACAAACTCGTGGTCCGAGTGACCAAGGTGAGAAAGTTCCTTTTGGAGGTTGAAAAAATGTCGGCTGGGAGTTTGAATCGGACGACGGGGCGATGTTAGTGTTGAGCCATCGACTCGGTCGGAAATGCTCTTCATCTCTCCGATCTTCGTGTTCATTCCACTCCTCATGAACATTCAAGTTCCGCCAAACGTCCGGCGCGAGGTGCAGACCAATGTTATTCACATAGACAGTAGCATTCGGCGGGAACCAGAAGGTTCCCCTTGACGTCGTGATCGTCTGTTCGGTCGCAGTCTGCTTCGCCATGTGAACCAGGGGACTGAAAATTCGAAGAGTCTCGAACATGATGGCCGAAGTCCTGGTCAGCTTGGGAAAGATCGAAGCATAGTCCAGCTCTTCAGTTGAGTCTGGGGGCGGAAGGATCGAATCCAGCTCTTCGGACATCCAGTCCTGCCATTCTGGATGACAGCACAGAAGGACGAGGGCGTAGGAGAGAGTGTTGGCTGTCGTATCAAAGCCAGCAGCAGTGAAAACAAAGAGGTTACCTGACATTTCCTCTTCGCTGAGGACACGAGCGCCGTTTTTGGTTTCGCTTTCGGAGGCTTTGAGCAGTTGAGACATGATGTTGTTGCGACTCTGGCCAGCTTTGGCATTTTGTGCCTTCTCCCGCTCGAGAAGAGACTTGTTGTAGGAAGGAAACTCTTTGACTGCTTGACCAACCTCGCGGAGAAACTTGTGACCGGGGAGGAAAGAGGGATAGTTGTCGAGGAACCAGGAAGGGAGGATAATTGGGCCCGCGACGGCGTTTATGATGGCGTTGACAGCTTGAATGTAGGTCATGCGATGACC
Organism: Cercospora cf. flagellaris; assembly: GCA_005356885.1. Taxonomy (NCBI): domain Eukaryota; kingdom Fungi; phylum Ascomycota; class Dothideomycetes; order Mycosphaerellales; family Mycosphaerellaceae; genus Cercospora; species Cercospora cf. flagellaris. The sequence continues at coordinate 46,627 of RJLU01000014.1, read as the reverse complement.
GGGTTCGGGCTTTGCATTCTTGTCGTTCTTCCACTGCGATCAACAGCTGTCAGTATGTGTTACCTTCTTCGATGGAGAGGGCAATAAGAATGAACCACTTACTTCAATACTCTCTCCCATACCAACTCCGCTCAGCACATTGATTGTGATTTTCTTCATGTAATCAAACATCCTCTTGGTTTCTGCCTTGTTCTCTGCACCCTCATTTTCCTTCCCTCGGAACACCTCCTCGATCATACTCTCGGTTTGGACCACACTCTCTTGCCAGACCGCCTTAGAGATTTTCTCTGTGATAGTGCCCGCCACGACTCTCCTCTGCCGATGCCAGTCCTGTACCCAAATCTATTAGCACACCCGACACTTCCTTCTCATCACGTTCATCCGAGCGGGAAAGGAGACTTACATCCCCATCCGCAGTCAACAAATTCGCCCCAAATCGACTCATAAACATACTCGTCAAATGATGCTGCACGAAATCTCTCGGTCGTCTCAAAACCTCTACTCGGCATGTCAGCACATAACCCCTCACGTTATTCCCATCATTTCCAATCCTTCCTCGCCCCTCACTCATCCAAACTCATAGGAAATCACTCACCATAAACCACCTCCGGATCCCTCGTACTCATCTCATACAACCCCGGCGTAACCATAACATAACTCAATTCGTTTCCCTGAGGCTTCGCAAACCTCTCATACGGCTCAAGTTTCTCTTGAAACTCGAAAGAATAAATCGTCAAAGCGAGTCGTTTCCAGATCCAAGATGGTAAGAGTTTCGAGAGGTAGGGTTGGAGGGGTACGGAAGCGACCATCCAGAAGAAGGAGTTTTGGTCCCATGGTCTGGACATTGTATCATATGTCAGTGTTGTTCGAATTGGGTCTCGACGGGAAAGAAAGTAGGATTGGGACTGCTGAGCAGTGAGAGGGACTTACACGAAAAAGTACGGCAATCCAGATCTTCTTGCATAGATCGTATTCCGGACAAAGTTGTACAAATACTTGGAGAAGTACAGTCCAACCAGTATTGCTGCAACGGCAGTGTACGAAGGCATCTCGAATGGCTCAGACCGGTGGCCCCAGCCGTTCAGTCAAATCTTCTCGCCACTTCTCGCCTTAGCAGCGACGTCGTCGTGAGTTTGGGGATCACCAGCTCTTCAAGAGTGACACAAGAATTTCCGAACTGTTTACGAGGAGTCGAAGGATCTAAGCTGAAGTCAACACCAAGCGCTTCCATCGTTGAGATGATGCATGACTCAGCAAAACAAGAAATCCTTCGCCTTTAAGCGAACTGCATCCTTGAACCTCGTATTGAACGAGCTCGCAGAAAGCGCGTGAAGCGTGAAAGCGAGCAACAACCTCATGTCGTACGACGGAACCTGAATTTCCGGCGCGGACGACCGTAAGACATCAAGTTAGATTAAGGGTACGAGCAAGAAAACTCACCAATCACAGCGTTGGTTCATGTCATCGGCTGCATCGGAAACAAAACATACCGTTCCTGTTGCTGCATTGCACAAATAAATCGTACGCTCGAGCTGGTGTCTAAGCCAACAGGTTCACTGCGCGAGTTAGTGTCACTACAGCAGGGGCGCGAGGTGGCCGTGATGACTTGCCAAGAGATCTCGCGTTGACGCATTGCACCGAAGGCCGAGCAGGCGTGGGTAGGCCTGCAAGAGATATCTGAATCGCTGTACTGATGAGGATACAAGCAACAATGCCATGGGTAGCAATTTGGACTTCCCATGGATAACGTGAATTGCTGTCAGCTCTCTGGCTGCAAGCTATCTTTCGAATACTGCTTGTCACCTCAAAATTTGAGACCTTCCCTGCTGCTGTGCCAGAAAGGCAACTGAGAGTGACCAGAATCTCATATCAACCATACTTCCGAATCTTTGTATATTCCAATCGGCCCTCGATGGAGTCCTTCCACACGTCTAAGATTCGTCGGAAGAATGGCCAGGGCGCCAGCGTGGTGCATTGTACCACAATCTCGTTGACCTGTCTACTCTCTCACGTTCCCGTCGAACGACCGTACTGTCCTCGCTGTATGCAGAGGTAGTCCCATCGCTTTGCTCGTCATCGTCAGACTCATCGTCGACGCGCCAAAATCGTGGCGGCAGAGGGTCGCCTTTATTCCATCGGAATGTCACCCAGGTGTTGTCTGTTTCATCGAAGTACCACTATTCCTCGACTTCTGGAGGTGGCACGGCAGCGGGCAGGACTTCGACCAGATGGCGGCTAGCTCTCCAGCACTGAATCAAGTTGTCTTCACCGGTCGAGCAGATGACCCATGGGTCATTGCGGTTCCACGAGAAGTCGGAAATCCTATTAGTGTGTCCTCCATGCATGAACAGCATCTCAGGCGGGCCGTCCTCTGCATCATCTGGCGTTTGCTCAGCGCCTCCCTTGGATAGATCCCAGAAGATGATGCGACGATCGTCGGAACTGGATGCCAGAATACCAGAGTCCCAAGGGTGCCAATCGACCTTCGTGATGACATCTTTGTGGCCCTCTAGGCTGTGAATCTTGCCGTGCTCTGGGAAACGTAGATCGAAAATACCAATCGTCTTGTCTGCAGAGCCAGTGGCGAAGAGTTTGTCGTGCTTAGGGTGGAAGGATAATGTATTGATGGCGTCAGTGTGGGCGTTCAAGAACTGGATGGCGGGCTTGCTATCAGATTTTGAGCGGTTGTCCATTAAGCACATGGTGAGGTCATCTGAAACGGAACCCCAAAGATTCTTGCCGTGCATTGGGTGATACTGCACATCGTTGACCACGGCGGAGTGGTGGGTGAAGGTGCGGGCAGGTGTGATGGTCGTGTTGTCGCGTGAGAAGTCGCGAGCGAGATTCCATAGTCGGACGGTCTTGTCCTCACTACCACTGATGAGCTCGCCCTCAGTAAAGGGACTCCACTCAACAGCAAAGCCTTCTCCTGTGTGGCCCTTGAGAATCGCTTGGGGCTTGATTTCGTTTGGCTTTGGAATAGATGGGTGCTTTGTGCGATCCCAAACGTAGAGATTTCGATCGGGTGCCCAGGTAGCGATGATGTTGGGATTCTGAGGTTGGTAGCGGGCCTTGTTGACCTCGCCAGGATGTGTGATCTTCTGCACGACTGAGAATACGATGGGCTCTTTGGCAGCGCCGTGTCCTGAGAGTATCAGCTTGGCCAAGACGCGTTCGCAGTGGTCGGACGTCACTCACCTCCCAGCTCTTCGCTCGCAGGGTTGTAATCAGCCATTGACATGGCTGGCGGTTGTGGGAGATTGATGTGGGCGATCTGCAGGTACTCTGCCTGTGCGCCGGAAGTGTGTGTGCCCAAGATCATTCGGTGTTGACGCGACGTCTTGCCTGGCTCTTGCTTCACATCGGGCAGCCATTGGGTGGTGAGGGTGGGCCAGTCGAGGGCGCGGCTGTACATGATGTCGTAGAGGAATACGCTGTTCTTCTTCCATATCTTGTACTCTTCATTGATGATCTTGTTCTGCATGGCCTCCTGCTCCTCGGCGGAGCCGGCCATTTCTGTGGAGTAACGGTAAGCAGCGGTCGTGGGATAGGGAGTGTAGTGATAGCGATGGTGGTTGTTGGTGGAGGATGTACGTGTGGACGTGGCAGGCTGAGGTGTTTGCAGCTGAGACGGCTTGGGAGGAGGAGGAGGAGCAAGAGTAGCTTCGGCAGCTTGGTGCTCCTCTTCGCCGACGACGGTGCCGCTGTCCGAGGCCGTGTCCTTGTTGCTCTGCACCTCCGGGTTGTTGAAGATGGAGTGGCCCGACACCTTGACGCCCTGCAGCTCACGCACTATGCGGGACTGGCGGCGGTGGTGTTGGGGCTTGGAGGGGGGCATAGCGGCGGCGCGGCGCGGTGGTGAACTTACTGGAGTCCATGAGGAAGAAGACGCAGACGCGCTGCTCTGCTGCAGCAGCGAGTGGAGTGGAGCAACCTCGGTATTGCACGGCCCGATTGGGGAGCAGCGACAGTGTGCAGTGCAGATGGCAATGAGTGCAGGCGATACAGAATCTGGCGATGGTGGAAACAGCGATGCGCAGGCCAGAGCCAGAACGCGAAAAGGCGCGTGAAAGACAGCACGCGTGAGACAAAGTGACGAAAGTTGCCAAGCCGTGGCGCGCACGTGATGGCCGCTGCACAGTACCCATCATCGTGTCACCACCGCCGACCTTCCTTTCTCCTCCCAAGTGACTCTGTGTCAGAACCGCCCTCTCCTTCCCTTTTCCAGCCCCTACACCACCCCTTCATCCCCGCGCGGGACGAGAGACTGGCCGATCACCTTGCGGCTCGTCTTGAAATACAGCAGCCGCCACCATGGGTGCGATGCAATGCGCCTACAAAACAATGCGATTGATGCTGACTGACCTGGCGCAGGTGTTCCCAAGTTCTTCCGCTGGCTCTCTGAGCGCTATCCCGCCATCTCGCAGCTCATCGCCGAGAACCGCATCCCCGAATTCGATAACCTCTACCTCGACATGAACGGCATCATCCACAACTGCACCCACAACAACAATGACTCCGCCACCAAAGCACGACTCTCCGAAGATGAAATGTTCATCAAAATATTCAACTACATCGAATTTCTGTTTGGCAAGATCAAGCCGCAGAAGCTGTTCTTTATGGCCATCGATGGCTGTGCGCCGCGAGCCAAGATGAACCAACAGCGTTCCCGTCGTTTCCGATCTGCTCTGGACGCCGAGAACGCGCGCAACAAGGCCGTTGCTGAAGGGCAGGAGTTGCCCAAGGAGGATCCATTCGACTCGAATTGCATCACGCCGGGTACTGTCTTTATGGAGCGCTTGACGCGCCAATTGAAATACTTCATTGCGAAAAAGGTGTCAGAGGATATTGAGTGGCAAGGTTGTGAAATTGTCCTCTCGGGTCACGAGGTCCCCGGAGAGGGAGAACACAAGATCATGGAATACATTCGTCAGGCGAAGAGCCAGGTTGGCTACGATCCCAATGTGCGACATTGTTTGTACGGTCTGGATGCCGACTTGATCATGTTGGGTCTGCTGTCGCACGATCCGCACTTTTGCTTGCTGCGTGAGGAGGTCACTTTCGGCCGAGCCAGCAAGGTGAAGAGCCAGGAGCTCGAGCACCAGAACTTCTTTCTCCTACATCTCTGCATAGTGCGCGAGTACCTGGAGCTGGAATTCCAGGACATGAAGGAGCCCGGCGCACTGGGCACGGTCACTTTCGATCTGGAACGAATCATTGACGACTTCATTCTCATGGCCTTCTTCGTTGGTAACGATTTCTTGCCGCACTTACCGCATCTTCACATCAATGAGGGTGCACTGGCACTGATGTTTAATGTCTACAAGAGAGTGCTGCCACAGGCTGGCGGCTACATCAACGACGGGGGTGAGATCAATCTCAAGCGACTAGAGCTGCTGATTACAGCATTGAGCGATATCGAGTATCGCCACTTCGAGCACGAGAATGCCGATGCTAGCTGGCTCAAGGACAAGAGCATTCAGAAGGAGGACATCATGGCTAAAAAGCCGAAAAAGGGCGGCATTGCGACTATGACGTCGAAGCAGAAAGAGCTGTATACTTCAGTGAAGAAGTACGTGAACAGCAGACACGGCTCCGGAGAGGACACACCATTGGACTTTCCGCCCACCCTCAAGGCAGCTGATCGCACATTCATCGATCAATTGGCGCAGAGCTTGCGCCTCGAGAGCAAGAATATCGTCGACGATGAGGGCAATCGCCATATGCAGCTCAACTTTCCTCCGCGACCAGAAATGGACGATGAAGATGAGGAGGACGAGGAGGCGCAGAATGCACTCCTACGTGTGTTCAAGCAGTACGACAAGGCCAAGATCGAGGACCTGTCGCCCACGGATGTGCAGGAGAGAGCGCAGGAGAAATACGACAAAAAGTTCGCAGAGTGGAAGGACAAGTACTACACGACCAAATTCGAGTGGGGAGTCAGCAATGACGAAGAGATGCGCAAGCTGACCGAGAACTATGTTCAAGGTCTGCAGTGGGTGCTGTACTACTATTACCGCGGCGTAGCGTCGTGGGGATGGTACTACCAGTACCACTACTCTCCCATGATCAGTGATGTTGTCAAGGGAATGGGCGCCAACATGGACTTCAAGCTGGGACAGCCGTTCCGACCATTCCAGCAGCTGATGGGTGTCTTGCCAGACCGCAGCAAGCAACTGGTGCCACCTGTATATTGGGATCTGATGACGAACGCAAATTCTCCAGTCATCGACTTCTACCCCCGCGATTTCGAGCTCGACATGAACGGAAAGAAGATGGAGTGGGAGGCAGTGGTCAAGATTCCATTCATTGACGAACAGCGTCTCCTCCAAGCGATGGCGCCGAAAGACGCTCAGCTGTCGGAGGATGAACGTAGGCGGAACGAGTTTGGCGTGAGCTTGAAGTACACCTATTCTCCAGAGGTCGATTTCACCTACCCAAGCAGTTTGCCTGGTGTTTTCCCGGATCTGGAGCACTGCCGAGTTGTTGAGAACATCTACGAGCTACCTACTATGGAAGGTCTGGAGTACTACCATGGACTGATGGACGGCGCCAAGCTGGGCAATGCATCGCTGGCAGGCTTCCCCAGTCTGCATCATCTTCCATATACTGGCCAGCTTGGTTTCCACGGTGTGACCATCTTCCAGCAAGAAAGCAGAAACGAGAGTATGATTGTCACGCTCTCCGAAGGCGAAGAAGTTGGAACGATTGCCCACGCAAAGCAGCGCCTTGGTAAGGCCGTGCATGTTGGCTATCCATTCTTGCTCGAGGGCAAGGTTGTCAGTGTGACCGACGAAATGTTCACATATCATCTCCAGGATCCTAATCAGCCAGCCACAGAGCAGAACATTGTTCAGCTGCCACATCAAGGCAGAGGCATCGAAGATTTCAAGAAGAAGGCCGACCGACTCGAGAAGACCTACAGCAAGCGTCTCGGCTGTATCATTGGCACAGTTGAAAGCTTGGTACAGATTGAGCCGTTGGTCGGTCTGCGAAAGACTGAGCTTGGTGCTACAGTGAAGGAGTATGCGCCGTTGCAAGGGTTCGAAGTTGATTACGCTACACAAACGATCGTCGATTCAGTCATCAGCGAGGATCAGCGTTTCTTGGAGAAGGCAGCTGTTCCGATCGAAGAAGAATTCCCTCCCGGCACTCGTGCCTTCTTCCTTGGTGACATGGCTTACGGGCGACCACTTCAAGTGACCGGACATGTACCCGATGGCAAAGGCGGACCAGACAAGGCAACTGTCTGGATATCGTCGCTTAAGCAACGTGAACCCGAATTTGGCCTGGACATCGTCAAGCAAGCCGAGAGGAAGAGCCCGTACATTCCATCCTATCAGGTCGCCCGTCAGCTGCAGCTGCACCCACTCGTGCTGTCGAAGCTCACCTCTTCTTTCAACGTCAATTCCTCTGGTCTGAAGCTTAACTTGGGGCTGAATCTCAAGTTCGAAGCGAAGAAGCAGAAGGTGCTTGGCTATAGCCGCAAGTCGGACCACGGCTGGGAATACTCGTCAAAGGCTGTCGACCTCATCAAGCAATACATGATCAACTTTCCAGAGTTCGTGGCTCGCATCGCAGCGAACCCAACAGGTGACGGCTGGGAAGATACTGCCTTCTACCCAGATCCGCAAGAGGCCAAGATCAAGATGAAGGAGATAGGACAATGGCTCAAGAGCGTGGAAACGAAATCATTGGAACGCGTTCCGCTTGAGGCCGAGCAGCTCGATGGTGACACGGTTGCCGCAATCGAGCGCGCAGCCGACGCGAACGAAGTAGCCATCAAGGAGGCTATCGTTGGCACACAGATGGGCGGCGTACCCCGTCATGCTCTGCTTAAACCTGCTGATGCCGATCAGCGCACCCAACACCAGCAGTTCCGTCTTGGTCACCGCGTTGTTTACGTGCTCGACTCTGGTCGAGTGCCTATCGCTATGAGGGGTACCGTCGTGGGCAAGACACGGACTACTAGAAATACTCTGCTGGACATCCTGTTCGACTCTACCTTCATGAGTGGCACCACGCTCAATGGACGCTGCTCGCCCTTCCGTGGTAGCACTGTTCCGGCAGATGCAGTATTGAATTTGACAGATCGCCAAGTTGTGGCCATGTCCCAGGCGGCTAAGGACCGCGTGCAGTCCCGGCTGCCATTTCAACCCCTGCGCGGATCCGCTTCTGCGAGCAACGCCGGCAGCTATGGTATGCCAGGTGGCCCTCAGCTCGTCAATGCCCCGGCTCCGGCTCCGATTCGCGGAGGCTGGAATCAAGCTGTTCGCGGCCAGCAACAGCAGAACGGCTACGCTCCTCGTGGTGGACGTGGTCGTGGAGGTGGTCTTGGTAGCCAGCAGCAGCAGCAACAGCAGTCGACTCTACCATTTCACCCGGCTGCTCGCGGCCGCGGTGGTATGAATGGTAACGCCGCTGGCTTTGCGCCTCGTGGTGGAGCGCCGAACGGCTCTGGTCCGCGCGGAGGACGAGGCGGGAACAGAGGTGGCTACACAGTCGTGGACAACACCGATCCTATGGCCGGCGTGGTGCAGAACAATCCAAAGTTCCGACCTCAGAACTACTCGAACGTGCCGCCGCCTGCGAATCTGAACGCAAATGGTCGTGGAGGCGGTGGCCAGGGACGCGGCAGAGGAGGCGGACGCGGACGTGGAAGAGGTAGAGGTGGTGCGAATGGACAGCAGGGAGAAGTTGCTGCTAGCTAGGCAAACATCGCCATTCGAGGGATACACGAGCTGCTCAACCGCGATCAGCGCCGTCTATTTGTGGAATTGGCAACAATACAATGAAAGATTAACGAGCTCGGAGCAAGTCTCCAGCCCGCAAGCTACCCGTTTACCCTCGTCTTGATAGTTCTACCTCTCACCAATGCGCATGCCATACTCACACAGCAGGTCGTGCAGAAGGCTGTGCGACCTGCCTCATCAGCAAATTGTCGACGACCCTAATGCGGGTTTGCATGCAGCTGAAGCTGAGCTAAGCTCGCAATATCGCGAGCTTCGGTCACACTTTTGCTTTGCACTCTGCCCGCAATACTCACTTGTTTCATCAGTCTGTGTCATCAGATCAAAAATAACTTGCTGCCGCTGTCGTCGGAGATCTGAGGCTCCCTATGGTAGTAGCCTTGGCAACTTGGCGGGATTCGCGGCCCTTTTTTGTTGACTGCCCGGGCAGTATGGTAGCAAAGTTTATGCTAGGGTTACTAATGGCATAATAATGAATGGTGTTTGGGATGGTGTTGCATGGCTTGTAGTGACGCTACGCAACACATTTGTTTGATTAGAAAGAAGAGGAGTCTGGTGTGTGCTATTCTGATGTTGAAAGATGTCCTGGTATATGGGATACTGCGACGAGAGAGTCCTCCAGAGCAAGAATCTCCCGTAGTCAAGAAAACTGTAGTGCATCGAATACCGGTAAAGCCTCGTCAGTATCGTCAGCGGCGAAGTCCTATTGGTGCCCGGCTTATCTATCTGCCAAGAGGAACGGAGCCTCGTGGTGCCTTTCTGTTGTTCACGTTGTTGAAAATTGGCATTCCGGATTGGCATTCAACTGTTGAAGCTGTCCTTGGCCAAGTGGTGCGAAGCCTATACCATGGTTTCAGATATCTGATCTTAGTACGACAAGTACTTGGCTACGCGTATGTGTAGCGTCTGCACGAGTCTGGGGAGGGTGATGATATACAATGGCTCCTTGAGGCACTGATGAGGATTATCTACAGGTTCAGTCAATCGTTTTGGCAGTTGGATTTGGTATCAGCATCTGTCGTTCTCATTCTTCTCATCGTTTCAATTTGGAAAGTTGCCGCTCGTGGTGTTAATCTCCATGGCTCACGATCTTGCCCGACAGATCGATTCAGATGATGTCCCTTCCCGTTATATGCCTGAGAACAGGCGTCAGCACTCATCTAGTACAGTATCGATAGCGTGAGTGTCACGACCGAAGATGGTGGTTTCGATGCTAAGTCCTTGATCTTCAGATCATCTACATCTGACGTCTCAGAATCCAGCCAGACAGCACGACCACTCCTTCGAACAAGAATCAGCGATACCATCAAACGCAGCTACAGCATTTCCAAGCCCCTCGAGCTTTTTCGACGACTCCGTCTCCTTCTCCCATCCATTCCTTCTGCGCCGCCAGGTACACCGACCACTTCAACACCATTGCCTGCCCCGACACAACAATCTCCCTCACGCACCGCCTCCTACGATGGCCTCCGCGGCATCGCCTGTCTCATCGTCTTCAACTTCCACTTCCTCTACCCCTACACCAAAACCATAACCCACGGCTTCGCCGTCGAACGCAATCCCAACGATCCAATCTGGAATCATCCCCATCAACTCCCCATCCTCTGCCTCCTCGTCCGCGGCCGAGCAATGGTAACTCTCTTCTTCGCCATTTCCGGCTACGTGCTAAGCTACAACTTCCTCGAATCCACCCTTCACCCCACCGCCGACCCAACAAAACGCTGGACGCGACTCTCCTCCCTCACATTCCGCCGCTGGATGCGTCTCTTCCTCCCCGCAACAATCAGCATGACGATCGTCATGTTCGCCTCATTCATCGGAGCCTTCGATAGCGGACGAGAATTCCAGAAATCTAGTGAATGGTTGACAGGTTGGTGGGAACAACATCCTCCTCGAATGGATAATTTCGGTGCTCAGTTGCAAGATTTTGCAAAGATGTGGTGGGATTGGCAAACTCCATTTCAGTGGAGATTGTATTACAGTTTGTATGATCCGCATACGTGGACAATTCCGGTGGAGTTTCGAGGGAGTTTGGTTTTGTTTGTGGTTTTGTTGTGGTCGGCGGGGTTGAAGCAGGGATGGAGGATGGGGGTGTTTGGGTTGGTGACGGGGTTTTGTTTTGCGAGTAAGAGGTGGGATGTTGCGGCTTTCGTGGGTGGGGCGTTGGTTGCGGATTTGCATCTTTGGGAGCGGGGTGATGAGGCTGGGGTTGACGATGAGGGGATGGATGAGAAGGAATCGCTTCCTCGATGGCGAGGGGAAGGAAAGGTTGCTCGTGTCTTTACACCACGGATCACGAAGTACCTCCTCACGGCAATCAAGACAACGCTCTTCATTGCATCTCTCTGGATATTGTCATTCCCTGACGACGAAGCCTGGAAGACTCCGGGCTTTTCCTGGCTCAACGAAATCACTCCATCACCCTACAAGACACGGGATCTGCACCCTTACAAGTTCTGGCACGCTTCTGCCGCAGCGGTCGTCCTCTGGTCTATCCAACGCCTCTCCTACGTTCAGGCATTCTTTTGCCTCTCTGTCCCTCAGTACCTTGGAAAGATTTCTTACGCATTTTACCTTGTCCACGGACCACTTTTGCATGGAGCAGGTTTCGCATTGCAACCTAGGCTTTTCGAAGCCTTGGGAGCTGCAAATTCGACTGCAAAGTGGGTGGGCTGTTTGCTACTTGGTTGGGTAACGATGCTGACGCTGTCGGTCGTCGTGGCACATCTATTCTGGAAGGTCGTCGATGTGCCCCTGGTCAAGTTTGCGAAATGGATGGAAAGAAAAGTCTCACGCTGAGCACATAGCTGAGAGGGTTGTGGTGGAAAGTAGGGTTTGTAATTCGGATCATAGATCACACAAAACTGCTGTGGAGAAATGTTTCGGTGCCAAAGAGCTTACGCACGTATGCCCATCCACAGCTGTCTACCCTATGTTGCAAGTAGATGCCACTCCAACGAGAGATAATCTATGCTCAGCCTCGGCAGCGTAGTGCCGATCTCTGGCATCAAATGTGCGACCAACATGATCGCCCAGTAGAAATGGGGTTGCATCAAATCTTCGAGCTCTCTCTACAGGCTGACAGGAGCTCACATGTTATTGGAGCAGACACATGCAGCTCTCGGATGATTCATGGTAGTCGATAACGCAGCTGCAACAGAGTAGCTGATCGAATAGTCAACGCTGGACCACATGCGCAGCATGGGTCTACGACCGCTGTAAGTGACGTTCAATTCGTTTCCACTACTTGGTGTCCACGAAGCTGGAGAACAAATCAAGCCATCAAGGAGAAATTCTCCGTGTCATTACAAAGAGCGACTCCGGAGGATGCGAGTTTTGCACAGTCAGAGATCGTTGCATCAGAGCTACCAGTGGTCATAGCTAACGCCACGAAGCAGTAATGTCACATTGGCTGAAAGCCAGGTGGAGCCGCACCTTCGCCATGATCACCTTTGATTGCAGGATACGGCTATCCTCTGCAAATCGTGATCGCTCGACAGATCTACTTGCGGACATTCGCCGTGTACGTAATATCGTCAAATGCCATCTGAGCCGTCAAGCCCCCAACAACAGGAAGAGCAGCCGTGAGGACACGAGGTCTCAAGCTCTTCAAACCGCTGAATCTTGCCGGAAAGATTTGCGTCTGTACTTTTTCCGGTCCAAGAGCAACTCCGGCAGCGTTCAAGTTCTTGACCACGAAAACGGCATCAGAGGTCACTTCTTCGCCAGTAGCAGCCTTGATGCCAGTGTAGCGGATCGTGCAGCTGATCGCTGGAGCTAGTGCCTCATTCTGTGTTGCCGCGTAACAGCCGCTTGCAATCGATTTTATGTCGAACGAGACGACTTTGCTGCCAGAGTACGAGCTTGAGATCTCTGGCTTGGCGAGAGGGTCCGTGAGAAGGTATGGAGCGAAGATAGCGTTAGGCTTTGAAGACGCCTGGATAGTAATGGCCCCAGCAACGGGTGCTCCGAGCCCGAACGCAGCGTAGGCAAGACTGAGAAATTGGTAAGTTGGATTGTTATCCGAGATGCTTGGTTTATCTTACCCTTTGTATGGCGTCGGTGGTGCAAATCCAATCACCGGGTTGACGTTCTGGATATCTTCAAACTTGTTACGATTCAGCAAACCGAAGAAGCAACAGCTCTTGCAAGCATCCATACATTGGCAACATATTTGACGGACGTCGTGTCTTGTACAGCAATCGCACTGATAGCACAGGCGGACAACTACAAGCTTGCGAGGGTGATAGTGGAGTGCATTGTTCAGGACAGTAGTATTGATATCCTAGAGCATCTGGACTGTAGTATGGGACTTTATAGTAAAACCGCTCCAAGTGATCGAGGATGTCCGGTGCCACCTCATTCCAATACTCGTGGAAGGTGTGCAGCCTGACGCCTCGAAGACGCAGCAATAATGCGGTGCAAGAGTGCACTACCCCGTGTTGGAGATGCATTTCCTCATCTAGGCAGCGCACCTCTTCGATCAAAGGAAGAAGCTAAGATGAAGAACGGAGGCGTATAGCTTGAGCTCGGTCATCTTCGGCGAAAGATTTGATGTGTAGGACAGATGAATTGTGGATGACACTTCAGGCGTGTCAATAAAGACTGGTGGCGAATGAAGTATCTCCTCTAGAGATCCAAGCTCGACCTGGCAACTGTTCCTCAGGCTCCAGAAGAAACAATACTAGCACCCTATTCCGGGTTTCACTTGTAGTGACAGCTTCGAGTTGGGAAGACTGTACTCGCACTGAATACCTCCACAAGATCGATCGGCCGATCCAACGCTAACAGCAATTGTGCAGACCTCAACTATTTGATCTTGACCTGATAGCGGTAAGATCGTTGGGAAGAAGAGATGTCGTCGCTAGACCGATGTGTGGCGTAATGGCGCATCTCGTCTGCAACTTGGCCGCAGAAACTGCGCATTTGATAGCCGAACACTGTCAACTGTGCCAAAGTCGTACATTATTCACCGCTGGCCTCTGCGCGCACTGACACTTGTCGCTCGCGATTTGTGATATTCACTCGGACGCTAAAATTTGCATTATTATTGGGCAGCATGAGATGATGAGCTGCGCAAGCTCGGGATAGGCTGGGCGAAGTCTCCGGGTTGCCCAATTCGGCAACTTTGTGTCCGGTGAGGATGTGAGAAACGTCGATTTCGACATCAACAAGGGAAGTCGATGACGACCATAGACCTCTTCGATCTCAAGCTCGATTGTCGATCCTCAGCAGCTTCAGACACATTCTCTATCAAATCGCTTGACAGGCTGAGTACGTGCGGGCTTACTGCCAGCAGATCACCTTGTCTTGAATCTTGTGTCCTGAGTCAGATCCGTCATAAGCTGCGTTCCAGCCCCTTCTGATCCCAAATTCCAGCTCTTCCAGTGTGTCTTCAGACATGTGTCTCTTCGATCCTGGTCGCAGTGCTTGAGCGCATCTGTGCAGTACCATATCACGAGCAAATGCAAAAACCACAATGTGAAGCATTGCAACTGCCATCGAAGACATCGCGTTGGTTTTTGATGAGAAGTCTAGGCTCAAAAGGCATTGAACCGAGTACATGGAAATTTCTCACATGCTCGATGTTCCTTTGCTCTGCCGACATTCGCGAAATTTAGACGGATCCAAGTGCAGAGCGTGTGATTAGTGAACAACAGGGTATCTGACGATCCGAAGTTGTAACAGTTTCTAACGAACCCTTCATGGTTCTGATAAAAATCCACTTGAATAAAGCAAAGATTGAGGTAACATCGTGGCCACCAAGACGCACAAGTCCCACTTGATTGAGAAAGTGAATAAATGCAAATCTGTCGATATAAAAGGTGGATTCAGCATCGGAAGTCAATCTTCCTGCCCTGGTGTAAGCACTTGCAGGACCTAACATCACTAGAGCCGGCGAGCGGTCCGTGACATACCGTGGAAACAGGCTCGCGGCTGATATCAGAGCTTGTGAGATTGGTCCATGTCCTGGAATCGCTTCCGTTACCTTTCAGTTGGCGCTGGCGACTTAGGCCCATCGTGAGCGTCAATGATAGCCAGCAAACGGAATACAGGCCCACTTTGTCTTCTCATACGATTGAGGAAGTATGTTCCGTGCTGGAGAGGGAGGTATCGCGTGTCGACGCCCCTCTATGTAGACACAGAGGAGAAAAGCCAACTGGATGAAACCTGACTCAGACTCTAGATGATGCCAAAGCAATGTCCAAACTTCGCTGCCCCTATGTGTCTGTGCCGTGGATCGACGCTGGGTGATGGGCATCTGTTTTTAGCTACGCTGAAATACTTCTATCTTGCTAGTCATCACTCCTTTCTCGTCTGCATCAGCAGCAGCAATCACCATCTCAAAGAACAGGAGGATCTGCAGTTGATTCGGTGGCCAGCAGTGGACTGGCCGAGGGAGGACAGTATGGTAGGGCATGTCAACAAGATACAACTAACAGGATTGTCACAGAGGCAGCGACGTTTGATGGTGCTCGTTCTTACGGCGATCGCATCACTGGCTATGATATGGCCCGTGTATGAGACCGTCTGGCCAGATGGAATAACCATACTTGAAGCTCTCATCCTCTTCTGCGCCACGATCTACATGCCGTTTGCGGCAGTATTGCTTGTCGAATCAGTCCTCAGTGTGGCCATTGTGACTTTTGGCAATGCAGAGAGATCCATACAACCATATTTCAAGGCTCAGGGACCACTTCCAAAATTGGTCTCTACAACGGCATTGGCTTTCTGCATGCGCAATGAAGACCCGGAGCCGCTATTTGACCGCCTGTACGCTATGCAGAGTGCTTTGCGCAAGACTGGCCGACTACAACACTTCCGTTTCATTCTGCTGAGCGATACTAGCGACGAAGAGATCGCGGGAGGGGAGCTGCGAGGCTTTGCTCGTTCTACAGAGGCGATCTCCAAAGGAATGTCCCGACCTCTATTCTATCGCCGGCGTAATGTCAACACAGGCTACAAGGCCGGAAATGTCCAAGACTACCTCGATTGCCATTCTTGCGGAGACGATTTTTTCATCGTGCTTGACCAGGATAGCGTCATGTGTGGCGATCTTCTCGTACGGCTGGTCTCTAGCATGGAGCGATATCCCCAGATTGGCATGATCCAAACAGCATTCTGCTCTATACCTCCACTGAGCGCGTTCTCCCGCATTACAAGTTATAGCAAGCGTTTCAGTGCACGAGTGCGAAGTCTCGGTCAGGCTTGGTGGCTCGGCGACAGCGCGTTTTACTGGGGCCACAATGCAATTATACGTACTGCACCCTTTCGCGAACATTGCAGGCTGCCTGAGCTTCCAGGGAAGCCACCTTTTGGTGGCCACATC
Source organism: Cercospora cf. flagellaris (assembly GCA_005356885.1). Taxonomy (NCBI): domain Eukaryota; kingdom Fungi; phylum Ascomycota; class Dothideomycetes; order Mycosphaerellales; family Mycosphaerellaceae; genus Cercospora; species Cercospora cf. flagellaris. The sequence goes on along the minus strand of RJLU01000014.1, from coordinate 30,547 downwards.
ATCGGTCACGATCTGATGGAATCAATTCTGCTGCGCCGTGCTGGATACGATGTACGACTGCTGCCGTTCATTGCCGGAAGTTTCGAAGAAGAGCCTCTGAATCTCATCGAAGCCCTTCGTCGGCATCAACGGTGGTTCCAAGGCACGATGCAATACTGGTTCCTTCTGACCGAGCCGGGCTTGAGTCTCTTCCAACGGATACAGGTCGTTCGCATTTTGGCCATTTATCTAATGCAAGTCGTCTCGTTCGTCTTGACGCTCGCTATAATTGTGAATATCATTCGCAACGGCCCGCGCCCCGCGTCGACTACGAGCAGTAGCACACTGCCTAAATTGATCATCCTGCTGATCACTAGAGGCATGAAGACGGCTGCAATTCTTGAAGGCGTTTTGCGGTCTTCCACCAAACAGTATGGCGGAGTCTTGCGATGGTCGGTGGCTATCGTGATTGAGTCGATGTTCGTTATGCCGATGACTGCGATCATATCTGCGTCGGTCACTTACTACCTTATTGCTATGTTTACAGGCCACGCTGTTTCCTGGGATGGTCAGAATCGCAATCGACTTGGGCTTAGTTGGCGCACTGCATACAGAGCCCTGTGGCCAGTCACGATGGTTGGATTTGGTGTTCTTGCGTTACTTTGCAGATACCCTGAGTTGCGAGATTGGTGGATCATTAATTGGGCGCTTTCGCTGGCACTATCTGTGCCATTCACCGTGCTGACGGCTTCGCCGGCTCTTGCGAAGTTTATGACTCGTTGGAGGCTGTTCACGACTCCAGAGGGAGAAAAGGTCCCGACGGTGCTTCAGAACATTGTGGATCCACAAGTCAAGAATCCTTCAAAGGCTATTATAGATCGAGCAAAGACAGACTAGTCTTCGCCGCCTGGGTGCTGATCTGATGTCGTTAGAAATATTTCGGTATCAATTTAACTAGCCATGGAGCCTTCAGGCGTGTGCTTCGAATAACAAGTCCCGTGCAGGAAGACGCAGTTTATTGATACTGACTGACAGTACTCTGCACTAAACATAAGGATATAGAAGGACAGTTTGCTCGCGAGACAAGTGCACAGTCCGAACGAAATCGTAGTCGTGGGGGTGGCGTTTCATCCCAGCCTGAATGCGCAGCCAGCCGGACATCAAATAAAACTCCTCATTGGATTAGCAGATGGCTGCGAACCGGAGTTCAGTCAACAGTGGCGGCGGACCCGTCGAGTATACTTACCAGCATGGATCATCGCACTTCGGATGTTTGGATGTAGGACTTCGATGGCAACAACATTTCTCACCTCCTCTGGAGATCGACCGGCGATCTCCAGGTAGATCGCACGTTGAACGTCGGCGCATGTTGAACTCGGAGCTACGCCGACAGAGCGATGGCAACGATCCAGCAGCGTCAAGCGGTTGTGAGAGTTCAGAGCCAGTCTTGCTTGGTCGCATAGAACTTGGACGATGTCGACCGGATGATAGTGCCATGCTTATCGTCAAACGATGGAGGTCCAATGCGCCGCTGCCTTGGATCGCCTTCTTGATCCCTCTGTCTCCCTCAATTTTGCCATCTCCCCTCCCGCTGTTGAGCTAGCACACATCGTCCCATCGATATGCGTACGCGGAAGGGTAGCCTAGTGGCTTGTGCAACGCTTTACCTTGCAAGTACAGGACCAAAGACTTCAACGGCTGCGATAATTCATGACTACAGGGTACCTGTCCATTCCTACCAGCATGTGCCCCAGTTTGTCCGCGATTAAGCTCTGCCTCCCTCAACGCGACGTTGATATGTCACGGTGCTTCTCAATAGCCGTTGCTTCTATGTCTGCCGTAAATGTATCAGCAAGGCCGCAGGGCAACTGTCCACGCCATATGTATGCTCCTGGAGCTCACATGATCGTCAAATCAGAGTACAAGTAGACCAAGTGTGAGAGTCTGGACTGCTAGACAAGCACTCGATCGCTGCAATGTGGATCTAATGCACGCAGACCACGTGCACAGCCTTTGCGAACCGCTTTATCGAGACAAATCGTGGTCCAGCGACCCGTTGCTTTGTCGGTCGCCCCGTATTGCCGTCAACTCGGGAGCGTGACATGAGTGCCAGACCTAATTGCATACAGAAATACTGCCCTCGGCACTGACTTTCGTGGGCCATGATGGGATTACACATGCCAAAAATGTGTTTGTATTCCGAAGCAGACCGCCTACAGCCTCCCGTCATCAGAAGTTGACAAATTTCCCGGCCGCGTATTGTTCCGTTGATGGGCATCGGACAGTCTCCAGCCCGCGTGTAACCCGTGCGTCACTTTGGCAGCGACGGCGTAATATGCCTCTCTTGGATAGATGGCAAAGTCCTGTCCCGGGGCTTGGACTGCTTCCCGTGCCTTGGATGGACTTTTCAAAACCTCCCCACGTGCCGCTCTAGTGATCTTGAGTAGGATCCTGGTCATGTGTCCTCAATGCCATTTTGAAGTATAGTTCAAGCTTCCGTGTCGGCGTGTTCAGGATGCCATGCTGAGAAATAGTTCGTCAAACTTAATCGACCTTTCTATGCCGAGCGCCAAGCACGAACAGTGTTGCACGGACAGCAGATAAGGTCTACCCTAAACTCGACATGGCGGTCATTCAGAAAGGTTGTCCGGTGTACCTTGCAAGTCATTGCTTCCAGAAGGCTTAGACATAAGTTAATCTTTGAGGCTCGATATTCCAATTGTCAAGGCAGCTGTAGGCCCACACTCCAGATGCTGCCGTCATTCAGTAGCTGAGAGTGATTACTGTTCGCCTGCTGGTATGTCCTCAAGTTTAAGACTCTCAAGACGGCATCACCATAGATGCACTTTCTCGTTCTGGACGAAGCGCCGGTCTCCAATGCATACCGTGGACAAATCGATATGCGCCAATAGCCTTGCATGAGACATCGTGCAGTTGCAAATGAAGCGTCCGTGACCATTCGGCACCGTAGATCGAACAGTGGGCGTTGCTCCTCTCTCGATGATCGCCAATTCTGCGCGCCTGAGACGCCAGCTCACCTATATAATGAGGTAGTTCGCCCCCATCGTAACACATCAAGCAACGCACTCATCACAAGCACAGCGAACCAGCTTGCCAGCACTTTCACATCACTCACCTTACAACAAATACTTCCTCACATCGAATCACCATGCAGTACCGCTACGTGGCATTGGCTTCCTTGGCAGCCCTCGCAGTGGCAGCACCAGTTCCAACTGAGGAAATGGACTGGAACAACCCTCCTGAGGTTCAAGACCTGGCGAAAAGAACGTTCCCATTCTTCACTTTCTGGAAAGAGTTCCTGCCGTCTTCAATGCTTACCGCTTTTGAGGACAAAGGTGGAGATGCTGGCGGACAGGGTGATGGTGGTGACTCTGAGCTCACCAAACGTGCAGAAGAGGAGCAAGGTGATCCGTTGAAGGCGAGCGCTGAAGGCCACCATCCCAAGGGCGTAGGTCACCATGGCACCGACCATGATCCAAACTACTGGTGCTGGGAAGGCGGCAATCATCAACAGAAGGGCCGCTGCATTGGTCACCATCCACCCGGCGTAGGACATCACAAGGGAAAGGGAAAACCGCCTGGTGAAGCTGAAGTTTCTAAGCGTACAGCTGAAGCGGAGGTTGCGAAAAGTGCAGCTGAAATGGAAGTTGCAAAAGATGCAGCCGGGGACCAAGTCGATCCGATTCAGACGAGCGCTGAGGGCCATCACCCCAAGGGTGTGGGCCATCATGGAACCAATACCGACCCAAGATACTCGTGCTGGGAAGGTGGGAACCATGTGAAGCCTGGCGGCTGCATCGGTCACCACCCACCCGGTGTGGGACATCACAAGGGCAAGGGAGGACACCCTGGCACAGCTTAGGTTGCAGGGCGGCGCGAATTTAAGTTGGAACATTGATGATTGGTGGCGAAGGGAAATGCGATCGTTCTGTTCTTGAGAGCCATTCGAGCAGTATTCAGAAATTTGTTAATATAGCCTAGTCTCGCTTTAGTATAAGTACCATGTGCCATTGCCTACTCCTTGTCAGTCGGTTCTCCTGAGAGCTAACAACGTACAGGAATATTTGGGATCAATTTTTGCAATCACGGAATTCTCATCATTGCTGAGAGCCAGGGGACATGCGAAATGGAAACATGAGTGCTTTACCTACCTTTGTTACTTAGGCCATGTTGCAAGTGCAACATGATACATCTCAATATTCTTCGCAATATCATGAGATGATGAATATCTCCCTGGGAACCCATAACAACATGTGCTTGTCTACGCTCTCCCAGCCAGAGAACGACATGGCAGTTTCACACTGGGCTCCAGCCTTCGGACTTTGAATAGTATCCTCGTGACTGATGCCAAGCGCGGTCCCGAGGAACCCGCTGCAGTGAGCAGCCGTACTTTTTCTCCGCGAATCTTTGCAAGCTCTTCATAAATTCTTCGAGGACTTCATTATGGCGGGGATAAACGATCACTTCGGTAACCGGCGACGAAGTGGCTGCTACATAATTTCCTGCGGTCTCGAAATCGACTTGAACAAGAAGCGCTTCGGCAGTGGCCATTGTCAACGTGTTCTCCACTGTCACTTTGTAGTCAGGGTGTTGCATGAAGGATTTGCGCCGGTCGATGCTGTCGCAATTTGTCCTCGTCAGCATAAGTTGTGATGTCATTCGCGGGGCCGATTTTTTGCCCGTGGAGATCTTAGGAGAAATAGTCGAGAGGTGTCTCCATGGAGGCAACAGAACGAAGGCAGAGAACTGTCTTCTCGAACGCGCTAATGAGCGGAGAGCGAGAGTGAAGTATAGACACGGTCGACAGTGCTTACATGAGTGGCCGTGTGTCCGGAAGTTGTCGTCCAACGGAGACAAAAAGGCTTCGAAGGCGAAAGACTATGAGTGATCGAGATGACTGACTTTTCCCAACATCAGAACCGATTAGGAAATAATGCCATCTGCATCCATGCCGCACCCCACAGTTTGCAGTGAAATAGCGTTAGACTTCACGTTATATCCGGGATTAACCCAGTAGGCCGCATGCTGAACGTCTGCTAGATCCATGTGCAACGGACTGTGCGCCCGTGAAGAGATGCCCATGATTGTCTATCAGTCCTCACATCCAAACTTCCTTCTTTTCCTCCACGAACTGCCTAAAGCTCTTTGGATCCTGCCCTGTAATCTTTTTAACGCCATCTGTATGATCCTTGCCAAAGCCACCAGCAACCTTGACATCTATTTCGGCGAGATAGTTGGCTACAAATGAGTGCATGCCGTTCGCTTGCAAAAGAGCAGTGAAAGCGTCAGGATCCAGTCTTACGTGTGAGATCATCCGTCCCAGCACGGAGGACAATGTTGCTGCGACCTGAGGAGAGGATCACAAGAGTGGTAAGCAGAAAGATCAACGGAAAGACGGCATACTGCACTTACATCGTCATAAGTCAAGCTCTCGTTCCCAGTTACGACATAGTCTGTATTGTGTGGTTTGTCGTCAATCAGAGCCACTTTGACAACGTTCGCGATATCGAATGCCGCTATGAATGGTTTGGAGCCATTCTGAGTTGCTGAATAGATCTTACTTTCCTTGGTGATGGTCGCAAGATGATGGCCCTCGAGGAAGTTCTCCATGAAGAAGTGGGGTCTCACTAGGGCAAATGCACGGTTAGAGAAGAGGTCTAGAAGGAAAGCAGAGTATGAAGCAACAATACGCACCGACCGCCCACTCCAACCCCTCCTCCCTGCCTAATCTCTCCAGCTCTTCGTGTGCCTTTCCCGCCAACATGTCGGCACCCATCTCTAATTCCCACGCACTTAGCAGAACGAAGCGTCTTACGCCTCTACTCCTCGCAAAGTTAATGAATCGTATGACTAAAACACTCGCATCTGCTGTCTCTGGCGAAACGAGATACACCGCCGAGATGGCTTCTTTTTGTGCAACAGCGTGATCGAATGGGTTGGTGAACGTGGCTTCATCGTTCCAATCGAAGCAGACTGTGGGGTGAGCTGGGCTCTTTGGAGGCGTGCGTGACGCGATGGGGATGATATGAGTTGGGTGAAGCAGCGTGGCGAGTTGCGAGGAGGTTTTACCGCGAGAGCCTGTGATGAGGATTGTCATCTTGATCTGAGGAGTGGAACGAGAGGGAAACGATGTATTTCTTCCGAGGGAGAACGTCACAGTGGTAATGTCTCAGGCAATCTGAGTGTGGGGAAATTCTGATGTTGGTAATTGAATCTTTTGTATGAGGAAGTTCAGCTGAACCTTAAGCTGAAGTACGGTGTTTGGAATTCATCCTATGCGCATCACTTCCGCACTGGCAACCAGATTACATAATCTGGTCAGGAGTGTTGAACTTGTGACGAAGACCGAATCACGACGCAGTATTACACCGAATGCACAGAATTGATGAAACAAGTCACCGGAGCAGCAAAAGTCCGAGTTCATAATTCGACGCCGATCGAGGAAGGCAGCATTCGAGGCTGAGAAGCATCTCTCAGAAGATGCTTGATCTGTTGGACCAAGTCATGCGAGATTCGTGCATTGTGGTACGTGACATCTCTCCGAACACAAAGAATATGTTTATCTTTACTGCAATTCCTGAGGACTTTGCTGACGTTCAGCCTCTTTTCGCCATAACAATAGACCAATCATACAATTCTGGGCGACGACGCATTCTTAGAGACTTTCTACAAGAAGCGCACCGAATTGACACTATCCGCTGGGCTACTATCGACGTCTGGCGTCCGTTCGACTATCCCGTCACACGAGACGCACTCTGTCTCGCAGACTGCTCTAGCATATGCGAGGAGGAACTCCACTACATCACCCTTCGCTTCCCTACCACGAGGCCCTTCGTCAGTGAAGCCCGTGCCGCTACGAGGCCGATCGATGGTCAAGATGCTACAATTGCATCACCTCCGGGCCGAGAAAGAACGGATGAAAGGCAGCAAGCCGATTACTACGCTCGCCCATCCGATAATACTGCTGTAGAAAGCTTGCAACGTGCCGCCCCTAAGTCGCCGGATCAACATAAATGGTACTATGTCTCGGCTATGCAGCCTAGTGAAGCTCTTCTGTTGAAGATAAGTGGTAGCAAGATCGAAGGTGCTGCCAATCGCTGTTTCCACACGAGCTTTGAGAGTGATGGCGATTATGAACCGGAGAGACATAGTCTGGAGGTTAGATGCTCTGTCATATGGGAGTAGTAGAAACCGAGGATGAAGTCACACCTTTCAAATACATTGCGGCAGGCGAGGCAATGCCATGAGGGATGAGTTAAAGATGCAAGTAGCTTTTGATACGGAGTAAGCCACGCGTGGAAAGCGGTATGTGCCCGCGGAGCATGGACTGAAGCTCAAGTAGTACTCGATATGGAAACAGTCAGCGGCGCGGCCTCGCCGGGATAGCTCATTCGATGGCTTGCCTTCTGAATAGAAACTAAGGACCACGTACTTTCCAGAATTCTGCTCGAGCAGTCGCGACGACCGTGGCCGGAGAATTGCGTCAACGCCTGAGGCTTACCAAAGTGACGCGACTCCTCTTGGCAGCCAAGTTTACTTGGTATAGCCACACGCTCGTACTGTTTGACTAGCGTGAAACAACGCTGCCAGATTATCTCCCGTATCGTTGCCACGAGTCGATGGTATATTATGCGTCCGGTCATGGTGTGACATCAACCCCATCCACCATGTTCGCCGCCTACAAACAGCTCCCTTTACCTGTTCCTCATCATCATTCGTCGGCAGTAGCGATGATAAAATTTGTTCGCACCTCCTTCGTCTTCATTTTCAGCTTGACCTTCGTTGTGGTCGTATTTCACATGACCACAGCATACAACGACTTCCATCGAATCACGATCAACACTCTTGCGAAGTACTCCCCAACGAAATTCAAGCCTGGGGCAGCCCTTCGACCGGAGTCCTGGCGCAATATTATACGACTAGGGTCCAAGCGTTCGAGGATAGGAACCTGCACGGTTGCTCACGGCAAGCATTTAGAAGGCTATCAACGCGCCCTGAACACTCATGCCGAGCATGGCAATTATCATTCGTACCCGACATATCTACTGGATCATCCTTTTCTCGATGGTCTGTGGTCGAAAGAGTCAGCTCTCCTCGACGTCCTACTCCAAGAGCTCTCCAAACCCAGGGGCGAGCAGTTAGAATGGCTAGTCTGGTTCGACGCCGACACCGTGATCATGAACAAACTCATTCCACTAAAGACATTCTTGCCTCCTGATGAACGAAATGACGTTCATCTTCTCTATACCAAGGACTGGAACGGCCTCAACAACGGTGTGTTCCTACTGAGGGTTTCGAATTGGAGTCTAGAATTTCTGTCAAGTATCGTGGCCTATCGAAGCTTCAAACCAGAGGACAAGCTTCCGTTCACTGAACAATCCGCAATGGACAAGGTGATGCAGCTTGGCAAGTATAAAGACGGTGCTGTCGAATGTCCACCTCAATGGTTCAATGCATACCCTGGTGACGGTGGGGACAAGAACGTGCATTACGATCACAGGCCGGGGCAGATGCTCGTGCATTTCGCGGGTATCGGCGACAAAAGCAAGGCGATCAACGAATGGATCGATAAGCTGGAGAAGGACAGAACAAGATGGGAGATTCCTCTCTCCAAGACGAATTATGAGAAGCAGATTGAAGAGTTCTGGAGATGCCTAAAGGAGGCGCGGTCGCAAGTCCAGACTGAGAGGACGCAGGCTGGGAAGGAGAAGGCCGAGAAGCTGGAAGCAGAAGCAGTCCTCGACAGAGTTGGAAGCAACATCGAAGGCAACGAAAGGCATGTTCATGTAGACAAACACAAGCCGTTCAGCTTCCTACAGGACGCCGTCGGGAAAAAGAACGCTGCAAAATATGCTCGAGGCCGTAGACGAGAGTTGTGGGACGGGCTAATATTGTAGTAAAGTTCCGGACGTCAAAACGTGGTGGGCACAAGGAGTTCATGTGCATGGCCAATCTTCTCTCAATGGATACTGGACCATAAAAGCCCAACTTTTCTGATCCTAAACAAGCGAGCGCCTCCGCGCAGTGCATTGTCGTTATATTCCCACAAAAGCGACATGGATGAGGTATCTACAAAGATGAATGATTTCAACCATAAGGGCGATCCCAATTGTCGGCTTTGATAGCATTCCAATAATTACTGCCCGGGCAGACGATGTCTGTCTTGATTTCTTGGCTAGGGTCTGCACTAACTCTTGTGATGTTTCAATAAGCTAGCCAAGGCTCCAATGCCTTCCAGCTGACGAGTGCAAAGGAAGCAGCATTCGCAAGTCACGCTGCGGGTCAATCTAGTGCCTGGCCCAATTTCGCGATTTGCGACTGATTTGTGTGTCATTGAAGAGTTCCATAGTGTAGACCCGCTGCTCACGTACCGTGCCATCGACTTCCTCGATGCTCTGCTCTAGATCGCGCCATGACCAAGCGGAAAAGCGCCCAGCAGACACTCCGCGGATTATACGAACAAGCTCGGTCAATGTGAATGCATTATGACATGGGTGCTGCGCCCAAAAGCAACAGCCTCTTCTTGGACTTTCAATATGTCCTAATCTAGACGCTTTGATCTCAAAAGACCCGAGAAAGACGGTTGAACAAATAGAGCTGCGGACGAAGCGTGCGTGAAAGACACCCAGACCAACACTCTGTCTCTGGCGAGCAAACGAGACTTCTATGACCCGGGCTCTCTCGGCGTCATGAAGCTCAACATTGGACGCGGCATCATAAGTGACATTCGGCGACGATTGCCATTCTACTGGAGTGACTGGAAAGATGCTTGGAATTATAGGACAATACCAGCAGTCGCGTATATGTACTTTGCAAAGTGAATACCACATTGGCGGAGGCACTTATGCCTGCGAATTCATTAACTAATCTATTCAAATAGTCTTTTGCCCGCCCTAGCATTCTCATTCGACATGTTCGCAAGAACCAACGACTCCTTTGGTGTAAACGAAGTCCTTCTCGCACAAGTCATCGGATGCTGCATGTACTCCATCTTCGCAGCGCAGCCACTGGTCATCGTGGGAGTGACAGGCCCGATAGCCATTTTTGCGTATACGATCTACGACATTGTCACTCCCCAAGGGTATCATTACTTCGTATTCTGGGGGTGGATCGGCATTTGGTCATTCATCCTACATGCGGCACTGGCCATACTCAATGCTTGCAACACCTTGACATACGTCACAAAGCTTCCATGCGACACATTCGGGCTCTACATTGCTTTTGTCTATCTGCAGAAGGCGGTGGAAATTCTGCTGTTGCAGTGGGAGTACACAGAATCGTCGCCAGCAGCTCCATACCTGTCTATCATGGTAGCCCTACTGGTCATGGTATTCGGATTTTCCAGCGGTCTCATCGGGTCAACCAGACTTTTCCGGCCAGCGTCTCGGAAAGTCATCGAGGACTACGGTCTTCCTCTCACTGTGGTTTTCTTCAGTGGATTTGTGCACATTGGGAAGATGAGGTCCGTCAGCCTCGAAGCACTTCCAATAGCCGGAGCTTTCTCTCCTACGGCGGACAGGAGCTGGCTGGTGCCGTTTTGGCATGTTGATGCAGCCACGGTATTCTACGCGTTACCGTACGCTATCGCTATCACAATTCTGTTCTACTTCGACCACAACGTGTCAGCTCTGATGTCTCAAGGAGCTGAGTTTCCCTTGCGAAAACCTCCTGGGTTCCACTGGGACTATCTTCTTCTCGGAGGAATCTTGGGGCTGTGCGGGATCCTAGGCCTACCTTTCCCGAATGGTCTGATTCCACAAGGGCCGCTTCACACGAAAGCACTCGCTGTGTATCGAACTGGTTTCGACGAGAAAGGGCATCGCACTCGAGTCATCGACCACATTGTTGAGCAGCGCGTGTCACACCTGTCGCAGGGCCTCCTTTTCCTTGCGACAATGTCTGGACCCATTCTGACGGCCCCGAATCAGATCCCACAAGCAGTTTTATCCGGCCTGTTCATTGTCATGGGCCTGCAGACACTTGTGACCAATGGTGTAGTTGCGAAACTTGTCTGGTTGGCGCAAGATCGGAAGGCCATTTCTGCAGACCACCCACTGTTGCAGTGTAGCCGGACCGCCGTGTGGCTGATCGTAGGGCTTCAGGTTGGCGCTTTTGTCGCATGCTTCGCTGTCACGCAGACGATAGCAGCCATTGCTTTTCCAATTTTCATCGTACTGATGATACCGTGCCGTGTATGGGCTCTTCCGAAATGGCTGTCGAACACTGAGCTGGGTGTTTTGGATGGCCCTGTCGCAAGCGAATTCGTGATGCAGAGCGTGGGCGGTAACGCGCAACTATGATAAATTGCCCTCAGCATGTCAATGCAACATTTCAAGTCAGGCTCTTCTTAAATCCTCACGCCGACATTCTACAAGAAAGCACAACGGAAGCTCACCTCTGAGCCCATGCCTTCGATACTGCGTCTGGTGGCAGACGATTCTAAGCACGTCTGTGCTTCTTGTATCTATCTCTCCTGGGGCTTAGCTGAGCTGTTTTGCTTTCCGAAGAGACACTGGCAACAACCAAGGTCGCGAGAAATACGGAAACACTAATGTCTCCCTGGTTTTATTTTGCTGTGCCCGTCTAGGTCGACCTCCTTTATAGATTTAGAGCGGCATCGGCGAGTGGTCAGCGAAGACCTCCATCCTCATTTCGCTGAACATCAATATCATCTCAATTAGTCCTGTGACTGTTGAGCGGCATCAACTAGTCTTGGTATCTGCTAATCTGCTAATACCATCAGTGACTGGCACGCAGTGATCGAGGGTGGCTTGTGTCTATGCTGCACTGTTTGAGATAGGCATCAGACCTGGTAGCTCGCAGAACCATGATAATATATCACTTACGATCGACGTCTTCATGGGCTTACCTTGAGTTCCTCTCTTACGCTATGTCGATGTGTGATAAAGGACTGTATCTATTGCAGGAGGCCGTCGCCGCATCTATGTGCTATGGTCTCGCATATCAGCTCGTCCTCTCGCCCTTCCTTGTATGCACTGAGATCGTCAATCTGCCTCGAGCCCTGATCTTTGTCTGCCGATGGCTCGTAGAAACAATACTACCGACAGCAAGCTCGTTCTTGTCCGATTTGTGAGTCTCAGCCAGCCAATCCCGCGCTCTCGTTTCCGTTAACTCTCATGCCGTCTAGTATATTCGCTATCAGCATGCTCGCCCCCGACAAACTCTTGCCAAAGCATCCATCTGATAATCCAATTGTCTCCGTCGCCTATCTGATACAGCTGATACACCGCGCTGGTCTCCTCCGAGGCTGAACCATAAATTCGCGCGATTTCGGCACGCATAGCTGCTTCACTAATCTGACTTCGAATCTCGGAATCTGCAAAATGTATCACAGTCTGTTGTGTAGCGCTGAGCAGTCTTTGCGCTCCAAAGGAGATCTCTTCCTACGAACTCGTTAAAGAATGTTCTGTCACTATGTCGCTTTGCGGAGTGTCAAACCCTCATTTTTTGGAACACCATCTCCTCCTCGGCCTGCGGAACCTTGACACCATGGTGAGTGAGATCGGCTTGTTGCATGTCAGGAAGTCAATGTCTTTGATGAAGACGACTACAAAAACGGGGTAGGACAGGAGAATCCCTCCTAGCACTGCCATCATTGTACGCGGGGGGAATCCCAACAGCTCCGTCCCCTCGTACTCAGGCCAGCCTATCATGACCCTCTGGACATCTTTTGTGCAACGTACACACATTATGACGTACACCGCCAATCCTTTGCGCTGCACCATGCGGCTCCAGACTCCCTCCACCTTCGCATTGCGTGCCTCAGCTCCCTGGACGGGTCAGCTCGCTTGTTTGAAGAAGGTCCGCAGCCAACGATCGAGAAGGATGTTTTTGTCAAGCATTTGAAATACTGCAGGAGCTCGTCTAGCCGGGCTTGACGGCTTGACTGCCTATAGGACGGCCATTTCGTGCTCTGGGCCTGGCTGCGTCAATGCAGCAAATTACATACTCAATGCGTGATCGCCAGATAGTCTGCAAGATCTGCGTACAGTCATCTACCAACCGGATGCTCGTCATTTACAGAGGCCAACGAGCTGATCTGCAGCCGGCTGTACAACACTGTTGCCGCGTCTGTATCGATGGCCGGCGTTCTTTGTGTGTTCGCCTCGTGAGTACCAAACGCCTCCGGGCTGAATATATCAAGCGTTTCAGACCCAGGCCACACAATTGGTTCCACATACCTGAGTGTAGTCAGCATTACAATGCACAATGCAACGACCGGAAAGCCGAAAGTTGAAATCCAAGACTGGATGTCTTACGTGCGTCGCGCGAAGAAAGAAATGCGACGAGGCGTCCCCAAAGTGCGAGAACTGCACTCGCCTCAATATCGTATGTGTCTGGCGGCAAAGAGATAGCACTCGCTCTCACGCCATCACGGCCACAAACTTGAGAACGAAGAAAGGGATGATACTGCACACCACGATTACAAATGGCTACCCACCCTTCCGAAGCGAGCTCGAAAAGCGGCTAACGCTGGAAGCTCCTGAGGTACTCTCTGCGCTAGTCTCATGCGTGGCAAGTCCAGACTTCCGGAAGGCCTCATTGCTTGGAACGTTCTCTACCGAGAGTCGCGTGGTCCGTCATGCCCTCGTGGCTTTCTCCGCGCATACCTCAGCTCTACGGACCGAGGACTCGTATCGGCTATCGTTGAAAAGCTATCAGGACTGCATTGTACAGTTGCGGTCATCCCTTCCGCATGCTTTCCAGAGCAATGCAGAGCAAGATCATGCGCTTGTTGCCGTTATGTTCCTGGGATTGCTCGAGGTAAGCGGAGCGTGCGTTGAGCCACCGAGAGGAGACTAAGATGCTCCAGGGCCTACAGATAGGAGATTCGAGCAACGCAGTAACGCATTTTGACATGTGTCAGAAGTTGCTGGTAGCCCGACTGTCACAGAATGGAGTTCCGAGAGATCCAGCTCTAGTCAAAGTGTACCGCTTCGCCGCAGAGTGCATTATGTATAACCTGGCGACGTTGATGGCCTTTGACAAACAACTCGATCGAGTGGTCAACGACTGGGGTACATCGTTTGATTGCCTTTTTCCCGAGAGTGATCACGAACTTAGCCCTTTCCTTGGAGGCTTCCATGATGTTTACAGACTCATGTTGAACATCAATATTTTTATTCGAACGCATCAGCCGGCCAATGCGAAGCGAAATGTTCCCTTCATCGAGGATCATAATGCACAACAGCGACTAGCGGTGTTGAGAGCGCAGCTCCATGTCCTAGAAAATGATATTCCTGCATCATACCAACGAGCTCACGGTGATCAGCGGACAAAGCTTTATGTTGGGAAGCGTAGGGTATCCGTCTTGGCGATGAAGATCCATCTTCTGAAGCTCAGTAAGCCTGCTACAATTGCATCAGACGCGCTGGTCCAACAGTCGGTCCAGGAAGCGATCGAAATATTTCGACATGAGGACCTTAGAGAGCCAGGTAACCCTGCCCTGCGGTGGCCTTTGACCCTCCTAGCTTGCGCCACCGAGACTGAAATGGATCTACACTTCTTCATCGATCGGATGAAAGAATTCGAGGTCATCTTAGATCCATCGAATGCATTCAAGCTTCGGTGCGCCTACGTCTTTCTCCAGCAATGGCCAGAGAGAGCCATACAAATGCGCCTGAACACTCCCATGGACATCTTACTCGAGCCTATGTGTCCTGCAAAGCCGCCATCGGAGTCATAGTTGGCACCTATGACTCCTTAGACTTTCGATCGGGAACTTAGTCTCGGGTAGGAGACTAGGACAAGAAGACCTCGACTTTCAATGGAGCCAAGGACCCTGCGCTAGCCGGCATGAGCTTTACTCAGACTTGGCACTATTGCGACGGGAATGCACCTATAGTCTAAGCACGACCGACTGATATAGCATGACCTTCTGCTTTGCGCACAATTCAAAATCAAGGATAGATACGAAACAAAGCTCCACATTATCTTGATATGGCCGATCAAATCTGTTCACAATTCGAGGTTTGTGGAGTGATTGGAGTATGACCTCGTGGCGATCGATGTGAGAGAAGTCATCAATGCGGCTGACACATAACGGGGCACTCGAACTTGGGAACCAATAGCATAGCGAAGCGCCGTGCATCATCTGCCCCCTGTCGTGCGTCTCGATTGGGAAGGTAGGTGTAACATAAATCCTGGCTCGATAGTCGCTGCCCTGACGACAAATATGATATATAGAAGACTGGATGAAGGGCTTTCCTGTCTCTGCATCTTGACAACAAAGTCTGTCACAATCACAAGCTCAAGCGTCAACAGGCTCCACGGGATTCGATTCATTTTTCTGGCAGGTTATCGAAAAAGTACGGTTAGTATGGTTCAACGAACAGCATGTTGCTGACGTGAACTGACGATGTGTACAGAGATGTGCTATCTCAACCTCATAACCTGGACTCAATGCGGCCACTTTCGTGTTATGAGACAGAAATGCAAAGACGCAGAGCAACGACAAAATGCGGCATATTGTACAATGGCACACGAGCCAATCGCCACAGACCTGGCCTTCATGTGCGAAGCTTGTCGAGGCACTACTCTCGACTCTACCGACACTCCATACTCTAAAGGCGTCGCGCGTGGTGACCCTGACAAGACTCGAAGTAGCCTGTAGAGGTGCATGAGGGCAATTCTTACGGTATTGGCAGAGGCGTTGGCTGTAGCTCTTGACATATAGCGTTTGGACACGATCGTACAATTTTCAATGTCTAAAGCTGTTACATCACGACTGCCGCTTCCAATACCTTACCTTGTTCTCAAGATGATCCAGTGAGCTATTGAAACCAGTCGTAATCCAGAGGAGGGCAAGGTAAATTTCGTATGTGGTACTTCCGTGCTCCTCCATGCCGTTCTAGACCACCTCATGTGTAGACCGGCTGTAATCTGGAGCTTCTCCAGAGCACTAATAGTGTTAACTGAGACTTCGTTTCGTTCGTGCTCGGTAGTCGTCAATCTCTATGCGTTTACACTATTGTACGCAGTCTCTTGTCTGTGTTCTCTCAACACTCCCGTAGCATACGTGTGGGTGGGATTGAAAGCTCGCTCCTGCCAATGCTGCTAACTATCTTCAGCACCTGCTAATTGATCAGTAACAGCTCCGTTGTTATGTGCTATGGCCAATAGCATAATCTCACACCACAAGGATCAAAGGGGTGGTGAAAGTGTCAGTGCATGTTACTAGTATGCGTTTACCATTGATGATCTATGCGCTAGTGTCGCTGTTGCCGTTTCAACCCTCCTGTGCCTCAGTACGGGGCGTTCAATGTGCATCAGTCTTCCAGAGAACCTGGCGGAGATTCCATCCTAATTCACTGCAATAACACTGGCATACGCCTTTCCTGTAATAATCATCAGGAGAAGCGCGGTGCGGAGTCTCTTGCTTCAATCTGATACTTACATCAATATACCATACCATCGAGTCGCCGTGCCGCTATTGCACTGTTCGGCGAAGGACATCAGTATTCTGGCCTACTGCAGCTCGGAATTTGCTGCTCCGAGAGTACTGACCTGTGACTTGCAAAACATATCATCGCAAGCGTTGGTCCCAGTGCAGGGATATCTAATGGCTTGCCTCCGAAGCTGCCCGTGGTAATGCTGACCGCAGTTGAAGTTCGTATCTGCTATGAGGACGCGGACACAGTAGTTGCAATGGTGAGAATGACTGAGAGGACTTGCGTCTGCATGTCGGAGGTGCAGTTGTGATGGACCGACCATGGGTGCTTCGGTTCCAACTTTTGTTCGGTGCCCGAACTAATGCAGCCTTAGTCGGTCCGTGAGTGATTGTAGGCGGAAGGAATGCAGTTGACAGCTGACGCTTTGGAGACAGATCCCAGGCTGGTGTGATGTGCAACAAGCGAGTCAGAGGTATTTATATTTGTTCTTCTTTGCTGGCATGGTTGAGGTACGTCGGCCGGGATACATGGCCAAGTTCAAGTCGTCATGCTCGTGCGATACGAAATGCCGCATGAACACGAGGGAAAGGGGACATCTTTATCAGTAAGCCTGAGTAAAGGAACCAAGAGTCAGCTCGAGAGTTGTACTCTCGCTTTGTTTGCATTATTGCATAAGTTCCGCGATTGCACGCCTGTGATCCATCTCTTATTGTCGATAGAAGTTCCTGATGATAGATTAAGTCCGTCTTATGCATCGAATGCCATGCGAAGGAAAGACCAATTGCTTAACTAAATCGATATGGACATTCGTGTGGCCTGCTGGGGTCGATCGTGAGGGCGTCGAAATAAGCTTCTGTGGACCCGGTGTGGCAGACTGCAATTGCTCGTACTGCAGAAATCGGGAAAGATGCGGAACAAGGCTATTCTGAGCGGACACGAACTGTTGCTTCTGTGCATGGTTATGTCCACATATCCTTGTGTGAGTTTCCCGCATCTCAATGGCTGGGAGAAGCCCGACGAGCTCGGTGCCGACTTCATCTGCTGTAGTTCTGTGTATAGAGTACTCGTGATACTAGCACGAGATCTACAAGTAACATGCGTGAAGTTCCTGTCTCCAGTGATAAAGTAGTCGGCATCGAGCGATTCAAGCAGGCAAGGATGTGTTGAGCAGAAACCAGACAAGCACATTCATGCTGACATGACTCTCTTGATGACTGTTGTGGTTCTCGAATACGAAGACTTATTGTCAGCATTACAACTCTAACCACTCGTGTGGTCCGATTCTACCGACACGCGATTGCCAAGCTCCTCTTATAGATTGTGGTGGCTACTTTCCATGACATCGCGTACCAATGCAATAGTAACAGTCCTTTCGCAGATATCAACTTTGCGTAAACACGTACGACACAAATTCGCACTGCGCCCCCTCCGCTGAGAAGTCGCTACAGCTTTGCATTGACCACCATGTTGCTCAAATGTGCAAGTCCATTCGCCATACCAGGCTTGTGCTCTGCGCAATGCTGGCATTTCACGCTTCTGATCAAGCAACCTGTGGCGAAGAAGTGCCATAGCGCGTTCGAGAAACCGAGTGCAGCATACCAGTCTAGGATCCTCAAAAGTGTCTTTGAGTGCAACGTAAACTACACAAGTCTTACTTTATGCATGACGGAAGAATCTGTGACGCCGAGTTGAGCGGAACCTGTAGCAAGATGCTCCACAGCATTCAAGTGGAGCTGCAGCCGACATTTGTGCGAAGTGCTTCGATCAAAATGGAGCAATGTTGGCTACTTTCAAGTTGCCAAATGTGGAGAATTGTCAGAGGCATTGCTTGTTGAAGGCCCCCCTTACTGTCCTAGCATTCTACATCCATCACAGACCCTCCTTCAGTGCCTAGTGTAGTTGATAGCTTGTAATGCGTGAAGGTGGAATTGCGCGCTCTTATTGGTTCTTGCGGCCCGTTGTGCAGATGCTGCGCCTTTATAGTGGGTACATGTAGCTATACGTCTATACGTGAATACGTCCATACGTTGGTACGTCGATACGGTTATACGTCTGTCCGTCTGTCCGTCTATGACTTCAAGGGGGCTGAATGACAAAATGTCGCATCGAATGATGTCGCAATGATTATAAAGGAATCTTGCAGCCTGGACGGTCCGAAGATCGATATATGCTAAGAGGCGTCGCGAGATGTGTCGCAGACAAATCTAGTCCCCAACAAGCTCTCGATACGATGATGACCCTAATTTTGCTCTGGATATTGCCCGCGCTTGCGCTGGGTTGTACTGTGCAGCCTGAGCCTGTTTATGACTCTTTCTCGAACCCACCGGTGGCCTTTCGGCCCTTCTTCAGATACTGGGTGCCAGATGCTACAGCAGCTCCGGAAGTTATTGCAAGAGACATCGCTCTACTGAAAGAAGTTGGTGCAGGTGGTGTGGAACTCATCGGGTTCTACAACTATGGAGGCACACAGTCTGACCCTGCTACATCACGTGCAGACTGGTCCAAATTTGGATGGGGCACAGAGGCGTGGACCAATACTACTCGTACTGCATTTCAGGCTGCAAAAGATCAAGGACTATTGATGGACTTTGCTCTCGGCCCAAATCAAGGATCTGGCGTCCCTGCGGAGCCCGAGACCGAGGGACTACAGTACGACCTCGTGCCATTCAACGTCTCGATTCCACTTGGTGGGTCTTTCAATGGCAAGTTGCCCGGTTGGGGCTCTGGAGAGCTGGTCGCTGCCTCTACAGCACTGGTGCTTGAGCAGCAGCCAGTCAATATCTCGACTAACCCTGGTTTTCTCGGGACCGTTTATACCAATGGCACGAGACATATCCTGGACAACCGGTCGCTTAAAGACGTGTCCCTTGCTGTGGCTCAAGATGGCAGCCTAAATATCGAGTTTCCACACAACGAGAAAGGGATTGAGCATCGCCTTTTCGCTTTCTATCAAAAGTTCTCCGGATATCGCGAGCAAATCAGTCCGGAACGAATCGTACAGGTCCCGCAGACGCCGGTAGCCAGCTACATCCAAAATGGATCGTGGGTCAACGACCATTTTTGTGTCGCAGGAGCTCAGCTTCTCATCGACTTCTGGGAGAACATGATGTTGGACGACGGCCTTCGTCAATTGCTTCGTGACGTCGGCAACTTGGCTTGGGAAGACAGCATGGAATTTGGTGCTGGGGTCGCCGTCTGGTGGACTCCAAACATGCTACAGGCGTTTCAATCCCTCATTGGGTTCGACTTCACGAAGTTTCTGCCACTGATCTTCTCGCACGTGTCGCAGGACCCTGGCCCATTGTCGTCGCCTGATCAATTCTTTACCAGCGATGACGATGAAGGTCAACATTATTTGCACGACTATTGGACGACGGTAGGAACATTTCCAAAGCTTGCTTAGATGTTGACGCTGACCAACCCGTAGCTTACAGCACTAAATCGAGTCTATCTGGATACATTATCAGATTGGGCGAGGCAAGGGCTGAACTGCAGATACAGCGCACAAGTCGTCTACAACCTTCCGATGGAAATGGTAGCCAACTTCCCGGCAGTCGATGTTCCGGAGTGTGAGTCGCTGGCATTGCAAGGCTCAGTTGATGTATACAGACAGTTCTCTGGGCCAGCGAACTTGGCTGGACTGAATATCGTCAGCAACGAATTAGGAGCCGAGTATGCGGCAGCATATACGCAAACGCTTCCAGAGCTCATTTCTGATGTTAAGCGCTCCATCATGGGAGGCGCCAACAGGATGGTCTACCACGGATATCCATACTCAGGCAACTATCCCAACACCAGTTGGCCCGGCTATACAACATTCTATTATCGCTTCTCTTCCATGCACGGACCGCGGCAACCGGCCTGGGAGTATTACAACAACTACATGAATTGGACGTCAAGAATGCAGCTCATAGCTCAAAGTGGTGTGCCAAAGATGGATGTACCATTCTGGGTCCATGATTTGACAACATATATCACTTTGCCGAAGTACAATGTGTCAGAGATGGACAAAATTGGTGAGTCCTGTTAGCGATTATGCTTCGAGCTGTCGATAACCTACACACAGGTCTCACCTACGAATATATTAGCCCGAGCAATTTCGATTTAAGCAACGCCTACGTCAGACATGGCGTTCTAGCTCCAGATCGCCAGGCTTTCAAGGCTCTTGTGATTCGCGAAAATGACACTATGACCTTACTCGGAGCACAGAGAGTTGCAGAGTGGGCCTTGCAAGGGCTCAAAGTAGTCTTTGTTGGAGGACTTCCCCAGCTGGTGTCAACTCATTCTGAACAAAAGAACCGTATCGATATCGCATCTATTCTTCGACGAATGGCGAATCTGCATAACATCTTTGTTATCCCCGAAAACGACCTTGCCGAGTCTCTTCGATCGATCGTTGGTCTGACGCCCAAAGCTTCAGTGTCGACCGAAGGGCTGTGGCAGACTTACTGGCGGGAGGATGAGAAAGAACGTCGGATCACAGTGATCCGGTACAACGACGCCGTCGGAAGACCTCATGGAGAGGGCACCTCAAACGGAACGGTTCGGTTTGCCGTGCAAGGTGCTCCTTACTTGTACGACGGATGAACGGGACGTCAATCGCCGTGCGGACTTGTCGAGTGAGTGACGATGGCATCACGATTACCCTCACTATTGCAGGCAACCAAACCTTGATTCTGGCTTTCCACGAGGACGAAATCCCTCGTTGCGAATGCTTCGGTCTTCCACTAGGCGTGTCGTTGCATGATGCGACAGAAGGGAACGTGCTCCGAGTTCAGGATCGCGAGACTGTTCGAGACTTGAAGCTGCTTGATGGACGAGTGATTCAGCTCGAAGCCGCTCCCCATGCTCTCGAACTAGAGAATTGGACTCTCATTGTCGAATCTTGGCTACCTCCCAACGCCTCTCGCACTGGATCTGACGACTCCTACGATTTATTGAAAACGAATGAGACATTCCAGATAACAGAGCTGAAGTCTTGGTCTACGATTTCTAATACTCTTCGAAATACGTCCGGTCGTGGCTTCTACACAGCTTCGTTCGACTGGCCATTGTCTGGAGCACGGTCGAATTGTGCTGAGATTGATCTTGGCTTTATTCTTCACACTGCTCGGGTGTGGATCAACGATAATCAGCTGCCACCTCTCGATCCCACGGCGCCAAGCTGCGATATCAGTGATTACTTGCGTGTTGGAAGCAATGAGGTCAGAGTTGTGGTGTCTACGACGCTTGGCGGAGCCGTTAGGGAGCACTGGACGAGCATAATGGTTGAAGGAGCTCCAGTGACAATGACTGCTTTACCTCCTGATGAGCAGATGCAAGATTTGGTTGCTCCGGTGAACATTATTCCCTACAGCGTCATCATAGTATCATGATGTGCGTTGCAAAGAATTTCGGAAGCGATTCACTTACCATGCAGCTAGAGCCTGAAATTTGGAGAAGGCTCCATATAGCAATCCAATGAGGTCATCATAATAACACGATTGGCGCATCCGCAAATGAAAGGTCTAGGCACGCAACTTGCTCTAACAGCAAAGCGCAGCTGAGCAACACTACGAGTGAAATTTTCTTTGAACCGAAGACGACACGATGAATGCGGTCACTGTCACGCCTTTCGAATTATCAATCGTAGCATCACTCGAAGTCATACGTGCCGGCCTTGAGCCGCCATTTTGTGTCACAATGGATTAATAGTCTGCTGGAAGTAGACGGTCGAGCTGGAGGAAATTCGCACTAGGACCAACGAACGCTGCGCACGCTGGCTCTGAAGGCATGATTTGACGAGCTTTTGGTCTGCATTTGGTTCGATGGTCTTGAGGGCCGCGATTCTCAGTGTTCGATGAGCTTGCAAGCGCATCGAGCGGTGTTTGGTTCTTACTTGTCTTCTTTTCTACATAGCTTAGAGGCTGTCATTACATATCTACACAGCCCGGCACCACCCAGTTTCCGCAGCCTATTAACTTCTCGCCTCACAGTCATTCTTGTTGCTCAGCTTTGCACATTACTCGCTGTCTGTGTCGCAGCCGTCTTCAAGCCGGTGTTCAGCAGAGTTGTGTGTGATGGGACTGAAATGGGATATTCTGGTTGTGGTAATGCAAGAAAATCATTTGATGCTATCGTGTACAATCGTGCCCAATACCAGCGCTCCACAAAGCGAAGATATGCTCTTCAATCAAGAAAGTTATGCGTCCCTCGTGCTGTAGCGCAGGCTTCCCAGATGTACGCTACACAGCCTGCGCTTTCTTTCGTTTCAATTCTTGATCGATCGTATACTTGACTGTGATCGTAACATGGTCCACATTATTTCCCGCATTTTGGAAAAGCCCCTGTATGTCTGCATTCGAGAAGGTGTATGATACGTTGGGCACGCTTGCATCTATGATCTGTCCAGTCGAGCGCCCGTAGACATGGTTGCCCACCGTGATGATTACATTGATATCTGCGTGTACAGGGAGCGTGTAGCCCTGCGCCGTGGAAACGACGATTCGGTGTTGGTTGTGGGTGCTCAATAAAGTCTCGGCCTGGATTATGTTGTCTTGTGCGTTCGTCGTTGTACCGTTCCTGTTCATTCGTATGTTCAAGGTCTGCGCATTTCCGATGGGTGGATTATAAAAGGTGTGGCATTTTCCAAATACTATCCTGCCATAGCAATAGTTCGCGCTCAAGTCTTCCGGTGCAGGGCGTGGCAGGCATAGTGCTCCTGATACATTTTAAGTTAGCTCAGTGTGTGACTTCGGTTGGATTGCAGCAACGATACGCTCTCGCTGTAATTTCACGGACTTTGAATGGTGCAGAGTAGCAGCACGAAGAAGAATTTGAGCATCTTGAGTTCGTTAGATTGTTGTGTTCTTCGGCTGGGAAGATTGATTGATTGTTGTGGTGTTCGACTGTGAAGAAGAAATCTTGCATGGACTAAGTCCAGCCTTAAATGTTCTGCGGGATACAATCCAACAGCGACACACCGGCCACTATTCTCGCTGGAGGGAGAGTCAGCAGAGACGGCGGATGTCCACGGCTCGTCATACTTGGCAGAAGAATTGTACGAGAGTAATCCTCGGGGCATGATGGATGGAGAAAAAAGAGCATTTGCCTGAAGAGGTCTTTGCTCTATTGGATCTCCCTGGAGGACAAATCTCACCCACGATGCAACAAGCAACTAAAATTATACTGGCTTTCCCCGCGAAAGACAATGTCAAGATCTCGTGTCTTTTGATGTACGTTGCAACAGAATGAGAGCTAACACAAACTGACTTTCGTGATAGTCAATATCGTCTTAGTCACGCACGGTTCCAAGACGATGGATTGGTTCAAAGCAGCACATCGCTGTAGACCTTGAGAGCCATCGACGACAACACAATTTTCAGCGACTCATATACAAACCCAGACATAGTGAACACTCGAAGATAGTTTGTCACGCCGCAACGTGATTGACGGCGCAAAGTACATCGATCCAGAGGGGCCCTCGGTTGTCCTAGTCTGCTTGCAATATGTGCCGCTAGGTAGTCATGAGGCAAATGTGACTTGGTGTCAGGCCTCAAAGCGTAGGGTCTAGCCTTTTGCCACATGGCATTAATGTAGTAGCCTTCTCGACCAAATTTACAGAGTTTGAACCAACGACAGTGGATTTACATGGATGCCTTGAGCTGTTGCATCGATACAACAGCCTACAGCGATGCAGCATGTGTCAAATGCGATACAGAGCTGCAATACGAGAGGTCTAACGGTCGACGCTACCAGACGACCCGAAGGATTAGTGTACGATTATGTACAGCCGACTCATGTTTCTATTTTCAGCCAAGTGTCTTCCGCGTACATGCGAGGCTCCGTAATTGTTTTGATCACGGAGTGAACCATGCCACGTTCAGCTCGATCTTGCAATTGCAGGTGTAGATGGCAGCATCTTTGTCTATCCAGACGATTGACCATAACAACTTTCATCATGGCCAGAAATCATAGGCTCGTTCTGTTTCGTGCGTCGACAACATGGTCAAGACATGCTTCAGGTATTGCAATAGACGTATGCCGGACTACGATGTTCCGTACTCTGACGATCACCGACTTTGAGGGGCTCTATCGGGAAAGCCATTGGAACGAACGGCTACGGAGGGTATACACACCGTGTTCGCTTTTGCGTAGCGATCGGTAGCCCGAACATAAGCATCGAAATACCAGCCGTGATGGTGGACGGCTCTTGTTACGACCCAAAGGCCCGTGTCTGAGATTTGCCTAGAGCATGGCAGCTGAGCGACCATGACTGATACTCTGGCACGACCAGAGTTGCAATATGTGGAATTGGAGAGCGGTCTCTGTGGAGCCGTGCTGCTTCATCGGGTCGCTAGCATGCTTTTCCTGCTGCCATTCGCAGGTGTCTTATTGATGCGAGTGGCTATCAGGGAGTGGCTGCATGGGCGGCGTCAGGTGTATAGACTGTGATTGATCATGAGTTACGGTCTAGGAGAATCGACCAAAAGAATCGATCCTGTCGGATTTTAAGTGGAAGGGGAAAAGAAGGAAGGGAACTGGCAGTCATCACTGCTCACAGCAAAGGTTGACTGCCTTTTGTCTATATGTGGGCGCTTGCGCTAGTGCCGCAACGGCATGTATCATCAAACATTTCTCGTATTACATGCGTCGCAGGAAGGGCGTACAGCTCGATGCAAACGTTCTTCCCTTGGCGTCTACGCAAATCAAGCTGCATGTGTCTCCCCGTCAAATGAGTCGCTCTATGATCATATTTCCTGGGGCACTGTAGCAAAGCAAGGTTGAGACTAATTCGCTCAAAACAGTGCATAGTGTCGTGTCTTGTGCGTAGCCTAGCTATTGAAGAATAATATGTTGCTACTATAGTATGCAATATACGCAAAAGGAGAGTATCGACGGTCCTCGCAAGTCTTTATACTTTCGCGCTATCTATTTGAATAGCAAGACTATTTGCAACTAATACTCTCTAGATCTTTAAGTTATATCTCTAGCCACCTATAGTATTAAGTAGTAGAGCATCTAGACTAGAGTATAGTATTTCTTAAATACTATTTCTTGTCGTGCGGGGGCGTCGGACAGGCTCGTATTGTAGGTATAATGCGCAGTAGAAGTAGAGGCGATAAGTAGGAACCAACCGAGTTGATTGTGTTAGTTAGTTATAGGTTGCATCTCACTTCTAAGATAGGCATTAGCTAAGTTATATAACCTAGTGTTATATAACCTATGTTACCTAATCCTAATCCCTAAAGTGTCTCTTAGAATATCTAACTAGACTGCACTTTCCAACACTCCTACTTAGGCCAGATAGTCTTCTGCTTCTAAGCGACACTATAAGATTAGCCCTAACCTCCCCTGCTCCCATCCCTAGCTAGTTGGTCTAGTAGTAATAATACCTGCCTATAGAAGCCTGCTAGTAGAGGGAGAAGCACGTAGCGTCCCCGCGTTACGGACTCTGCAGAGAAGCTAGCTATGCGATAGGGAGCAAGAGGTTATAGGTTCAATTCCTATACTAGTTACTTCTTTTGCATCTTTTTGCATTCAAAACCATCCCTAAATTATAATGAGTTATTAGGTGCTATAGTTATATAGTTGGAGCTATATACCCAATCTATCTTAGTTCAACTCCTTAACCTAGTATTATAAGCAAACAGGCCGATTACTCGGTCTTATTTGCTTATTTTGCTTTGCCTAAAGGCCTTCCTTTTAACTATATATAGATCTCCAGATCCTGATTACTTATTAAGTATAGCAAGCTACTTCTCCTATAGTGCAACTCCTAGGCTTAGTTTTTCGGTCTATATAGTTGAACACTTAGCCTATATAGATTAGATCCTTTGTTTTGCCCTCCTAAGGTCTAGGGTTCAATCTACAGTTAGGGTAGGAATCTTTTGCTTTTCCTTATGCAAGCTAGAGTTGTCTTACAAACTCCTAAAACTATAGCCTACTCTTTAGTTTAGTTAGGCTATTAGCTACTATCTCTTTTATTAGAACATATTCTACTGCAACCTTTCTTTGCTACTAGAGATGTCTAATATAGTTGTATGCAATATCAATATGTTTAGATCTCTTATAAGTATATGCATCCTTAATAAGGGTTAAAGCTGCTTAATTATCTCCTATAATTTGCACTAGCCTTAGCTCTTTTACTATATTAGGATAGGCTTTAATAGTTGGCTAGAATAGGCATTCTCCTACTAACCCTATATAGTCTATCTCTCTTAAGAGTGCTGCTAGGAATTGAGATTGCTTTGCATATGCATTTATAGCTATATACTTAGCTTCTATTATTAATGTTGCAACAGACTTCTGCTTTCTGCTTATCTAAGAAACTAGGGCTCTATAAAGGAAGAAGATGCTTCTAAGGATTAAGACTCTATCTGCCTTGTCTATTGCATAGTTAGAGTCTAAATACCCTATTAGCTTTCCCCTATTTCTCCTAAACATTAATCCTAAGTCTTAGGATAATCTTAGGTATCTTGCTAGTTTCTTTAGAGCTTGCAAGTGTCTCTTAGCTAGGTCTAAAACATATAAGCTTAGCCTGCTAAGAGAGAAAGCAATATCTAGTCTTGTTATAACTATAGGCTATATCTAGGTACTAGTTTAGCTTTAGTACTCTATCTTGTTCCCTCTCTTATTATACAAGCCTATTAGTCTTAGACTATTATAACTGTCTATTAGTAAGAGAGTAGGATTAGCTATCTCCTTAGTTATTCCTAGCTTTGCAAGGTTCTCCTAGATAAAGTGTTCCTAATTAAGCTTTAGAGTTCTAGTTTGTCTGTCTCTTATTAACCTTATTCCTAGGATTTTCTCTAGTTCTCTAAGATCTTTAATCTTAAATACCTTGCCTAGCTGTTCCTTAAACTAAAGCACATCTTCTAGCTTTAGTGCTGCAATTAGAATGTTATCTATATAGGTTAGGATTAAAATGCTCCTTTCCTAGTAAATAAGAAGGCATAGGTCTACTTCTAATTATATAAACCTAATCTGTTTTAACTTTAAGATATAGAGTTTGTTCTAGTCTCTTGCTGCTTGCTTTAGTCTATATAAGCTTCTTAGGATTTGCAGGACTATATTAGGTAGAATCTTAACTCCTAGTAGTAGAATTATAAAGATTTCTTCCTAAAGCTTACTCTTAGTAAATGCATTGTTTATATCTACTTAGTAAAGTTCTAGATCCTTCTTATAAACTATAGCTATAAATACTCTTAGGGTATTATGCCTAACTATTAGTGCAAAGGTCTCTTAGAAGTTAACTCCAAATTTCTAAGAGAAGCCTCTTATAACTAGTCTTGCCTTAAACTTCTTAATAGCTCTACTAATTAATCTCTTTATATCAAACACCTACTTAGATGTTATAAGGTTCGCTCCTTTAGGTAGAACAACCTCTATCTAGGTGTTATTGCTTCTTAATGCAGTTAGTTCCTTTTAGACTGCATCTTCCTATATATGTCCCTATTTAGGATCCTAAATTGCCTCCTTATAGGACTTTAGAATAGGCACCTCTTGTCTTTATATAGAGACTTAAGGAGCAATTGCTGCATATGCAGACTCTTAAACCTCTAATAGGGCTTCCCAAATCCACTCCTATTCTTAGCCTTAGACTTGGCTAAGGAATGCTCTATAATGCTTAGCACTTAGCTCCTCCTCCTATCTATATTCTCTCTATCTTTTCTAAAGCACTTGTCTTGTTACTATGCTATAAGCTTTTAGCTCTAGGCTTAGTCCTTTATCTAAGACAGATCTCCTTCTCTTTTAGCTATAGGTTTAGTCTTAGCTCCCCTCCTAATCCCTATGTCCTTATAGGTCCTGCTATGCAATAGTTAATCCTTTTGCTTTAGAATGCAGTCTCCTACTAGTGCTAGGACTAGCTTGTCTATTAATTTCCTAGCTTAACTTAGGTAGTTTAGTAGTTCCATTTTTCTCCTACTAGGGTTATAGTTCCTTAGAGTTTTCTTCTTCTAGATCCTCTATCCTCTAGTACTCCTCCTTGTCCTTTAGTAGAGGTAGCAACTATATAAAGAGTGTTTAGCTAGGACCTGCAGATTTAGTTGCTATAGCTGCAGGTGCAGCAGCTGCAGAGGGTGCAACTGCTATTAGCTTCTTTAGAGGTCTGCCTACTAGGTTTCTAATAGGTGCACTGCTTGCTTAGTTAAGCTTAGGAACATTTAGCTCTATATCTCCTCCTTTCTTATACTTAAACTAAGTTGCAGTATTGTAGGCTTTAATAGCCCTTATATTAGGCTCCTAGAAGAGCTACATTTTAGCAGTATTAGGAACATATCTAATAAATATAGCATCCTTGCCTCTATTTATAAGTTTGTCTAATCTTATCCTAGCTAGCTAGGACTTGGGATCTATATAGACTACTGCTTTGCAACCCTAAACTCTAAAGTGTAATATAGAGGGTTAAATGCCTAAAAAGGCTTCCTTAGGTAACACCTTAAATCTATTAATTTCTAGGCTATTAGGAAGAGAATTTCTAACAACTATGCAGGCTGCTAAGGCTTCTAGCTAGAATTTAATAGGCATGTAAGCATCTTCTAGCATTGCTCTTATATAATCTTTAGAGGTTTAGATTAACCTCTTAACTACTCTATTCTAGATAGAGTTGTATACCTTAGTTATATAGAAGGAAATTCTATATTCCTTCTCCTACTGCTTTAGTATAGCAAGAAGCTCTCTTACTCTATTACTCTTTATAATCTAGAGGGGATTTCCTAATTGCAGCTTAGCTTTTACCTTCTAGTCTCTAAGGATACTTAGTGCATCTTCCCTAGACTTTATTAGGAAAGTCTATTTCTTCCTTAAGAAGTTGTTAACAATCTTAAGCTACTATTTATATCCTAATCTTAAGATAGGCAAAGGACTATAGACATTAATAGAAACAAGAGACAACCTTTAAGGTTTCCTCTTAGTTTCCTTCCCTCTATGCTTTTTTATCTTTGCTAAGGAACATACCCTATAGGGTTAGTGTTCCTTTAGAATAGGAATCTAAGCCTTTAAGTTAGATACCTTATATAGGTTTCTAAGAAGACCCTCTCTAAAATGTGCAAGTCTCCTATGCTAAAGCTCCTACTGTTCTTAGGACTTCTCTTAGGCTTTAAAGGTATAGGCTTTATTCCCTTAATCTTAATTAAAATATAACATTACAAGCTCTTGCAATGCATTATTAATCTCCTTAATAAATAGCACTCCTCCTAACAATTTTATCTAGACAACTAGTTTCCTAGATAATAAAACAAGTATAAATTTTAGTAGTTAAATACTATACTGCTAGCTAAATTAGCCCTAAGAAACAAGATTTACTCCTAAACTAGGCATAAAGAGAACATTCTTAAGTATAATCTGTTTTCCTTTTCTTCTACCTATTACTGCATCTCCTATATATATAGCTATTAGATAGCTACCCCTAACCTTAATCTACTTTTTCCTCTAAAGAGGTTTTAGTTCCCTAAAAAGTAATTCTTAGTTAGTTATATATAATAAAGCATAGGAGTTAAGCAGCTATCTTAATAG